>CM022706.1:20141150-20405977 GCA_012295165.1 Asparagus setaceus
AACCGCCAGCAATTGCAAACTACAAATAGCAGAGGGAATTTCACCACTCAAATGGTTTTGTGAAAGCATAACAACTACCAGCAGTCCCATTGCCTCATTTAGAATTGGCTGAAGATCTCTGAAAAAGAATACTGATGGAGAAGAATAGCTGTTACACTAGGGTTAAGATAAGGCAATTGTCCTTGAAGCTGGTTCGAGCTCAGATCAATACATTCTGTGCTAAGAAAGTGAAGGGATCTTGGAACCTCACCTGTTAAATCGTTATTGGATAGATTCAGGTGAATTGCTCCAGAAGATGTCGTCCAGAACCAATTAGGGATTACATCAGAAATTTTAGCATCTGATATGTCTAAGTAGTGAATACTTCTCTGCGTGCGAAGCCATAATGGAAACCGAGGCCCCATTTGATAGGATGCAAGGCTAATAGTTTTTAGCTGGAAAGATAGATCTGAGCTTAGGTTTAGAGCCAGGTGGTTCCGTTTCCTTGCGTGAAGCGAGCCCCTCGTCTGTAGTTCGAACCGGGTTTACCAGGATCGGGATTGCGCGGTGGTCAGCGGACGAATAAAAGTCCGGCCACGGGCAAAGAACCCATAGCGAGGATCCGGTAAAATAGAGATCCTCGTGTTTGTTCTAAAAGAAGAGAGTTGTAATTTTCGTTTTCATTATGCGCCTAAAATAAAGGCATTTTTCTTTGTTTGGAATTTTGTTGTAGGCCAGCGAAGGCATAGCGAATTCAAGCGAGCAATGAATAACAAACCAACTTTCCCCGCGAACAAATACGGTGGGAGCCAGGCGGCCGACAAAGAAGCCGTCGTGTCGCGGATCCCGATCCGTCCGGTCGAGAGAGTCGAGTTAGTTCGACCGGAAAGTATGAAGAATACCTCTCCTCCTCGTCGAGATCGGTTCCCCATAAGTCCAAGATGGTCTCGGCGCAAGGAAGACCGATCGGCCTCCAGTGCGGGCGAGAAAATCCACCACCGCCGTCAAGGCTGCGACAGCGGTGGTTCCCGGCCTAACTGCGGCCAAACCTTGAGAACCTGTCTTTGCGAAGTCGATCCGCCAATGGCGTCGTGACTCTCTCAAGAGAGCGTCGAGGCGGCGTCGGCGCTGGCGAAACAATTAGCCGAAAGAATCAATGGATGGGGTCGCTATGGCGGATCTAAGATCAAGTTGACTTCGAGGAAATCGAGATTGTAGCCGATTCCTGGCGGCGGCGGACGAATGGGTCAGTCAAGCGGAATCGATCCAAGCGAGCGTATCCGGCGCCAGCGCTCTCCAGCGCAAGCCGCGGGCTTTGGTGCAACAAGCCGCGAGTTGAAAGGCGGCCAGAAGTCGTCGACAACTTCGGCTAGCTTGGAAGCCTAAGTCCGTCGAGGCTTCAACCGGCGAAACCAACATCAAGCTTAGCTCTGCCCGTGAGCCAACTCTGCTCGTGCTCAAATCGAAATTGGAGCACCTCGGACAAAAGTGCCGTTGACACGAAGTCACCTCCGTGTCGTACCCGAACTTCCGTGAAGCTAACTCTCGCCACGACCGGCGGGCTTACCGTCAAGGATCGCCTAGGTCCGTTAAAGGAATCGCGGGTCACTCTAATGAGTCGTACCCACAAAGATAAGAAGAAACACTGCATTTGCTCGCGCGGGCTTCAAATCGAAGTCGAGAGCGTCGAAGAATCACACTTTCGCGAAGTGCGTTCGGTGGTGACTTATGAAACTGTTTGTTCTCGAAGGGCGGCCATCGGCGATGACAGCGTTATACGAGAGTCGTGCCAACACGATAGGTTGCTCGGTATTCATCTTGGCGAGTTGTACTATCGTCTTTGAAGTCTGAGTAAATCGAAGAGAGCCCGAATCAAACATGCCTTGCTTGTGCTCGGCGATCAAGGCATTGTTATCAGTGCAATTGCGCTAAAAGCGACTCGGAAAAGCGTCGGTTTTGATAGGCTTCGGCACGAGAATCGAACAAGTTAAACACTTCGCAAAAGAGATGAAGCGTCTCGGGGTGATGAATTGGAGTGTTACCATCAATATGACCAGCGAAGGGCGTCGTCACATGCCGTTCGGGGCATCATAGCGAATGGCTTCGATTGCGGTCGGGGCTGTTAAACGACAATTATCGCAAAGATGCGAAGGATTACCCTCGAGATGATGAAGTGTCGGATCTGCGGCTCCGCAATGGCTTCGATAATACAATTTCGGCATAGGACAACCTTGCGGCGTTCATGATCAGCGGATCAAGTGTCCCGAATGCTTGAAGAGGCCTAACCAAGCAAAGGGCGGCTTTAAGCTTGAGATGGGCTGGCCATCACGGCGGATGAGAGCAATGCATGACCAACAGATCGGCGATAATGAACCGCCGAGGCGAGCCAAGTCGTCATAATAATGTCAATTTAACGGATAGCGACACGGACGAGAGAAGGAGGCGGAGCGTAGATGGTCATCTTTGCTTTCGGCAAAGCGCTAGCGATAACACCGTCGTTCCTCCCCAAGTTTACGAGCGGAGGCGTAGGGAAAATGAGAAAATAAAAGACCTCGAGAGCAAAATCAATACTTTGATTTCGCTCAAGAAGGTAAAGAAAACGGGTATACCATGTCCTTACAAGGGAGTGGGAATCAATCCGTATCAGACAAAATTCAACCTCATCAACTTTACACCGTTTGGCGGAAGGGATCGCCCACTCGGCACTTGATCTACTTCAAGTCTCATCTAGGTGTTATCTCGACGCGAGCCCTTGATGGTTCGGTCATTCGTTGGCACCGCCGTGGGCTGCCTTGATTGGTACCGCCGTCTCAAACGAGGGCGTTAATAGGCTGGGATGATATGGAGGCCATGTTTCTCACCAATTTCTTCGGCGATGACACGAGGTATCCATCGGTTCTTTGTTGGACGAAAGAAAGAAGGCGAAGCGATGGATAACCGTCAAGAGGTTGAAATAAGGCAATGAATTGCGAGACCGATAACGGAGAAGTTCATTCTCAAACTTGTCATAACAACTTGTCATTGGGCGTGTTGGAAGCAATGGGAGCTGCACCGTCAGAGACACGGAAAGATTTAAGGATCGTGGAGAGCAAGCGGCGATTCACGAGAAGGAAGCGGAGAGGTCAGCCTATGGTGGATGCTCACAAGCGAACTTTGTCCCCGTGGCAAAGGTAAAGCACCGGCAAAGTCGTAGGCGCTAATCAAGCGTTGAGCTGCAACCACAGCGGCGGTCGCAACAAGCGTGCACCGACAATCGCTGACCTCAATGGCGTCAACAAACTCGAATCGAAACCATCCGGTTCGAGGTTTCCCAAAACTTACTCGTTCAGGGCGAGGAAGTTAGGGCATCTTCAAATACCTTACGGAAAACAACAAAATCCGGTTGCCCCAATTGTAGACCAAGAGGAGGCAAACAAGGTTCACGGATCCTAAATGCTTGTGCTTACCGCGAGGCGGTACACCATCCTACAAAGTTACGCTACCATCTCAAGGACAAGATTCGGGCCTTGATCGATGTTGGAGTCATTACTCGAAACCCTCTAAAGAGAAGAAGGTGGGAGCAAATGCGGTCTCTATAAGCGGATCAGTTCCTTGGATTGGTTCCAACCGGCCCGATTGTGAAGGTAGGAATGAAGATGGTGAATGAAGATCCTCACGAACAGCGTAAGAAGGGGCTCGTCTGCTACGGCGACAAGCGGAGAAATCCTTTGGGTCCACCACGACTTCTTTGGAAGGCGATCGATGGACTACATCCTCGGCCAAAAGGAAGACCAAGGGAAAAGGCAAGCTATGCCATCTTTGCTTGACAATTCGAGAGAAGGATGATGAAAAAGTAGCCACCTTCCATTTCACGAAGAGCTGAAGTCTTCGCTACTAGGGCGGATACGAATATAGTTACAAATATCGGAGGCTCAAACCCAAATGCTAAGACCTTGTCAGGCGGGGGTGACGACTCCTCTCACTCGTCGCGAGAAAGGACAACAATGACGGTTGCTAAAGCGGTAGCGAAGCAAAGGAGAAAGCGACCTCGAGTCGAAGCTCAACTCCGGCGATCCGATTCAATGCGGTGAGGGATAGGCCCAGAACATCGGGCTCTCCATACCGTTTCGGCGTCATGGCCCGGTGAACATCCGGCGAGAATAACTAGTTGCTCCGGTTGTCAAAGGAAACCGGGAAGCTCTACAAAGCTCAGGCGATTCGAGGTGTTTCTCACTTCGAGATCAAGGTCGGGAAGAATCTACACAACAATGCAACTTGGCAACCAAACACTTCCCGCATCACTTTTACAAAGGAGGATATGCGAGGCGAGATTCAAGCCGCGATAGGCGCTATACTTCCCGGGTATATGGCTCTAGTGAAGTTAACAGGATCCAAGTCGATCCGGGTTCATTTACATGAGCATCATGCCCTGGCCTCATGTATCACCTTGGAATCCCTGCCCGATGGTGTCAGCGGGCACAATGATCTATGGGTTTAACACCGTAGTCTCGGCGCTTGGTAAAATCCGGATAAAGTGCCAAATGGGGGATTTAAAGTCCGAAGTCACCGCTATGTGATTGGCGAGACTTCCTATAACTTATTGTTGGGTGACCTTGGATCCACGGTAGCGTTATAGTCCCATCTACTTTCATCGATGTCTCAAATATGTAGAACGAATAATGAGGTCAAGGCGGTGGTCGGACAAACGGCCGTTTAAGGGGTAGAGAATTATTTTCTTGATTCTCTCCTCTACGGTAATGAGTCCTAAATGAATCATCGGCCCAAGGCAGACGGTGAAGAAGCGTCTGCGGCCGGCTTGATTATAGTGGTGGTTTTGTTTTGAATGACATTGTACCTTGTAATCAATCTTGGCGATGAAGAATCGTCGGATGAACATTGTAATTGGCAAATTCCGATGAATCAATAAATGGCGATTTAGAGTACCCTTTGTCTTTGAATGATGTAATGACGGGTTTATACAGCGACCACGAATTACACCAACTTCGGTCATCTTGCTTTACACAAAAGCGGTTCGAGATTCCTTAGGGACAACTTCGTCATCGAAGATCAAGTAGTGAAAAAGACTTGGTTTACGGAAAAGGAGATCGGTTCCAGAATCATTTCTTAGAAGAAGATGAAGATGACAACGGGCCTATCCTCCACACATTGAGATATAGTACGAAACAGGGTATCATGAAGAAGTGGGAGTGCGACTTGACACAAGGAGAAGGTCTATGTTTGGCGAGGTCCTCGAGTCCCTCCTAAGCGGCATATGTCCCAAAGGAAGCGGATAACTACTATGCATTGAGGCGGGGATTGGGATCGAATCATCCTCGAAGATGAATGCTCATGGCTGATTGATAATAATCCACCCGATGAGAGCGGACATTCGTGCGATTCTTGGCTTGGGATTGACACCCGCCTCGGGCTTTCAAGGCCTTGATGTAATATGGCCCGATCGATCCTACTATTGAGGGTGATGAAGATATGCCAACATGGGAAGACATGGATCCATCAACTCGAAGCGGTTTGGGGATAGATTGAACAAAGAGACCCCCTACTAGGGCGAGGTAACCCAGGCTAATATGGGTGATGAGGAGCATCCTAAGCTCATAAACATCGGTAATACTCTTCCCTCGGAAGAAAGGAAGAGTTGATAAGCCCTAATCGGGGAATATATCGATGTATTTGCACGGAGCTACGAGGATATGCGGGACTTCGACCCTAATGTGGCAACACATCGCCTCAACATCAACGTGGATGTCAAACTGTCAAGCAATGCCAAAGGCGGTTTAGATCCACAAATCTTCTGACGTCGTAGGCGAGTAAAGAAACTCATAGAATCGGGATTCATCGAAATTCAACACCGGATTGGGTGGCGAATATAGTCGGTCATGAAGAAGAATGGTTCGATTAGGATGCGTGTATCAGAGACCTAAGCGTTTGCTTGCAAAGGATGATTTCCCTCTGCCAATCACCGGCGTCATAGTTGACAATCGTGTGGATTCGAGAGGATGTCCTTTATGGATGGTTTCTCGGGTTACAATCAAATCAAGATGCACCCGATGGCGCCAAACACAGCGTTGAAGCATATCGGTATATTTTGCTACGGTCATGCCGTTCGGTTTAAAGAAGCCGGCAAACATACCAGCGAGCAATGACTAAAATTTTCGGGATCATCTCGGAAAAGCGGTGATTGAATGCTACGTCGATGACTTGGTGGTGAAAGCGTGACAAAGGAGATCATATCAAAGATCTTAGAGCGGTATTGAGCTCATGCGGACTCATCGACTAAAGATGAACCACCAAATCCTTCCTTGGGATGTCGGTGGCAAGTTCACCGGCCGTCGTCGCAGACAAAGGAATCCGCGTCGATCACGATAAAGTGAAGGCCATTCAAGAGTTGCAACCTCAGAAATGCGAGAGAACTTCGGGGTTACAAGAGGCGATGGTACATCCGGCCGGTTCATATCGAACCTATCACAGGAAGTGCCAACCATTCTCTAAATTGAACAAGAAGAGTGTCGTTTATTTGGGGCGATGCATAATGAGCGTTTGAAGAGATCAAATGCATATCTCGCTAAACCTCTGTTCTTGTTGCACCTTGTCGGAAAACCGTTCTGATCTATGTCAAAGCAGCGGATCATTAGTTAAGCGCCTTACTGCGCAGGGCGGCGCGGCCCGATCCGCGAGCAGGCGATGTATTACGAGCGAACATTGGTGGTGAGTCTCGATACCCAATGGTGGCGGTGCCTTGCATTAGTGTTAGCGATTGAGAATCGCGACACTATTTAGTGGTGAGCGATTTATGTTATCTCTAGCGTAAATCCGGTCAGGATATATTTATGACCAGGCTTCAATGAGTTGGCGTTTGGCGAAATGGGCCTTGCTCTTGTCCCAATCGACACACTTCAAACAACGAAGTCGGTCAAAGGGCAGCGATTGCGATCTCTTGAACGCCAGCCCGACAGCGGATGCGGTTGAGCTATATGATCTTCGGATGAAGTCCGGGGAAGTCAATCGCACCAACAAATATGGCGATTGTACTTTGTGGAGCTTCGGGCCACTAATGTAGCAAGTACTCGGGGGCTCTAAAATCTCGGAGTGGAGGGTTGTCTTGATTTCCGGGGAATCATGTCATGCCCGTGCTTATTCACTCACGAACCATTCCAATAGCGTAGCGAATACAGCTACTTATCGGACTTAGCCAAAAAAAGGGGTCGAATATCTCGAAGCGTATGGAGATTCACAAGCCCGATAGTTAAGCGGTCGTGGTGACTACAGTGAGGAACTACGATGCGGTCCCCTATCATCAGGTAGCGTTGAAATGGCCGACTCATTCGAAGAATTCTTCATCGAATATATCCCGCCTCCAAAGCGCTCCGCGGATGCTGGCGGGCATTAGGCGTGTCGTTAGCACAACCTTAGAGACCGAGCAATTAGTTCACGGTCGGGACTCACCGACTCTTCGTACCAATATATGATGGGGTACAAGAAGACAAAGGGTAGTTACCAAAGAGGTACATGCAACCCAAACCAAGTTGGAGCCGAGATTGGCTTTCCTATCATCGATTCGTCTTACGACTACGCGGGAAGGCGTGAAGGAGAAATCAATCCGTGAAGAGCTCCAATTCTTTTACGACCACGAAACCCGGATGCTATATCGCGAGATGCGATGGTCTTTACTCGATGCCTTTCAAACAAGGAGCCGAAGAAGTCCCGGGAAGCACGAAGGTGAATGTAGTGCGCACCAGCACGGTCCCAAGCTCTGGCGAATCGGGGAGAATGGGCTACTTTTGGCCCGATGACTAATGGCCTTGTCGAAATGCATTTCGGAAATGTCCGCGTGTCCGATTCCGCGAATTATATGCATCGGCCTCGAGGCGGTATCGCCGGTACACGTCACGGCCATTGAGACATGGGGAATGGGCGTTGTAGGTCCCATTTTCCTCCGTCGGTTAAAGGAGATGCGGCTTTATTCTAGCGATCGGCCATTTCTCAAATTAAGTGAAGCAATCCCACTAAAGGAGGTCAAAGGCGATACCGTCATCGAGATTCATCAAACACCATGTCATCTATCGACATGGTGTCCCAAACGGATCGTGCATGACAGCGGTCCCAATTTATCGGCAATTCCTTCATCAAGTTTTCGCGAAAAATTCAAGATACAAGATGTAACGTCGACCTATAATCGGCGGAATGGGTTAGGGCGTTCAACAAGGCGATCATCAAGATTTTGTCGAAGCTTGTGAAGAATAACAAAGCGAGGCTGGGACGATAAGCTTCGAAGCACTACGGGCATATCGCTGCGAGATAGTGCGCTGACGGAGCTACCCGTACTCTACGGTCACGGGTGTGAAGCAATTCTCCGTTGGAAATCCAATTCGTCGCTTAGCGTCGCCCTTGCAGCGAGAGATGGCGACCGAAGAACAACATCAAAAGCGTCTCGAAGAGCTTGAGATGTTAGATGAGAAGCGCTGGAGGCTCAACAATGCATTGAGTTCTATCAAGCTAGAATGTGGGGCTTTCAACAAAGAAAGTTCGTGAAGAACTAGGAGATTTGGTCTGTTCAAGCGACCGATAATTCTAACTCCAAAAGAAAGGTAAATTGAACCCAAATGGGAAGGACCGTTTATAATAGAACCGGTCTATTCAAGCGGTGCATATCGCTTATCAGAATGCGGCAGAGCAATTAATCTAGATAAATGGGAAGTTTAGAAAAGTATTATCCTTAATACATTCAGGATAACCGTTTGATGGGAAGTTCCTCGAGAATATCTCACTCATTTTCATGAGGATAACCCTAAGGTATTGTGTTTTCCTCCAAAATTCTCTCACCGATCAAATTCATTGGCGGTGGGCCCACTAAAATCTCCACTGGTCCAACCACCGGCCAAAATCCTCTCGATTCCCTCCCGGGCGAGGGTCCACTTCAAATTACAGTTGCAATCCTACAAAGCGAAAGCTATCCGTACCCTTCAAGATTCTGGGTGGAGATCCATCTTAGTTTCTCATTGGGAAATAGAGTACATTCTTTCTTTCCCATTTTACAGAGATAGAATACATTCTTCCTCTCGAGAAGAATAGAATACATTCTTCCTCTCTTGTCTTAGATTCTGGAGTGGAGATCCCACTCTTAGTCTCATCTTTCAAGATTCTCAAAATGGAGATCCCATTTTTAGTCTCTCCCAGGAAGCGGAGGACAAAAATCCTTCCTTTCCAATATCGGAGATAGGAGACAAGATCCTCCTTCTTCTCCATCAATAGAGATGGGATACAAAACCTTCCTCTCTTATTTCAAATTAAGTGAGCACGGAGATAGGACACAAAACCTTCCTCTCCTTGGCAGAGAGATGGGATACAAACCTTCCTCTCTTGTTCATCCCTTATCAGGAGATAGGAGACAAGATCCTCCTTCCTCTCCACCTTCGGAAATAGAATACATTCTTCCTTTCCCACCTCAATCAACCTTATGGCGGTTCAATCCTTCTCAGGTCAAAGAAGCCGATTCATCTTGGGGTGTTTCATCGAGCCTAAGAAGGGATGAAGTCGGCCCTACTGCAGCGCCCGGTTTAGTCTTTCTCAGATTGAAGAAGACACGAGTTCGATTAAGGGTATTCCATCCCGAAACCTAAGAAGGGATGAAGTCGGCGCTAACTGCAGCGTCGCGGTTTGAGTCTTTCTCGGTTGAAGAAGACACGAGTTGATTCGGGGTATTTTGTCGGCCCTAAGAAGGGATAAAGCCAGCCTACCCGCAGCGTTGCTTAGGTAGTCTATTCCGTGACAAAGGCCGAAGCCCTCATTATTCAACATCGTAGCATTAAGTCTAAGAGAGTCTCATTCTTTTAGCACAGCGTCCGCGTGCGGGCGGATCGAGATAATCCGCCGCTAGCCAACTCAAGCGGTAGTTGGTAAAGGCTAGTCAAATCCGTTGAAGTGAAATTCGACCAATAACCCTAAAATTCGGCCTAACAGCGCCCGGTTTTAGTCTTTCTCCGATTGAAGAGACACGAGTTCGATTAAGGGTATTCCATCAAAACCCTAAGAAGGGATGAAGTCGGCGCTAACAGCGTCGCCGTTTAGTCTTTCTTCGGTTGAAGAAGACACGAGTTCGATTAAGGGTATTTTGTCGAAGCCTAAGAAGGATAAAATAGCGCTACCAGCAGCGTTGGGTAGTCTATTCCGTGACAAAGGCGAAACCACGTATTCAACATGTAGCATTAAGTCTAAGAGAGTCTCATTCTTTTAGCACAGCGTCCGTCTTGCGGATCGGATAATCCATGCGCTAGTGACCTCAAGCGGTAGTTGGTAAAGGCTAGTCAAATCCGTTGAAATGGGGAATTGACCAATAACCCTAAAATTCGGCCTAACAGCGTCGCCGGTTTAGTCTTTTTAGATTGAAGAGAGTTGATTCGGGGTATTTCATCCGAAGCCTAAGGGGATTAAGCCCGGCCTCTCCGCGGCGTTGCGGGCGATCTCTTGCGTAAAATTACCAAGCCTATGTATTCAATATCATAGCAACAAGTCTAGAAGAGTTTCATTCTTCGGCTAGCGTCCGTTCTTGAGCAGTTTGGACAATCATACGCTAGCCCAATTCAAGCGGTAGTTGGTAAAGGCTAATCAAATCCGTTGGTGAGGGTTTGCCAAAATCCTATAAGTATTGTGGTTAATTATTTACGGCGAGAAATAAAAGAATCACAATAGAGCACAAAGAAGGGAAATATGTTTTGCTTTGCTTTCGGATACTTTATTGAGGAAAGCTTGTTGAAGTTCCTCTGAACCTCGTACTGAAAGCCTCCCTCGGCCATTAAGGGCCTCATGATCTCCTTCTTGATGTCAACCCGTTACGCCCGAGAGTTCAAATTTCAGGGCGCGACCGGCGAGAGTCTTTTCTTTGTTGGCCTTTGTCGGCTTCAAGGCGATCGGGCTCTCCCTGCCCGCTTGGGGTTCTGTTCGAGCTCTACTATCCTCGCTTCTCGGCGACACAAGACCAAAAGTGTCCCGCGAAAAGCGAAGCTTAACCGGTCTCCAAATGATGCACGGCCTGTGCATGTGAACTTGAGTCCGGTAATAGCATGGCGTCACCTTAGCCGTCGGTGACCGCCCGTCTGTCTCTATATATGAGGAGGCTCGGCTGCTTCAAAATCTTGTAGACTTTGGAGCTTAACCTCTAAATGGTGAAATCATCAAGGTGGCACAGGCGGACTCAATCTTCGAGATATTCTCCATGCCCTACTCCAAATAGGATTCACAGTATAAACTAATTCACGGTTCTTAGCGAGAAGTTCTGGAGAATATTACCATATTCTTAAGGATAACTTCGATAACCCTCAATTTCCTCCGCTATGGGACCTCAAGGAGGGATAAAATTAAGCGAGGCTTATATCGGCCGGACAGCAGCGCTCTACCTCGAAAGGACTCCTCAGCTTTGTATCGGTGCGATTCATACATACGCCCGAGGGCTACCAATCAACAATTGGGAAGGATACCTCCACGTGGATGAACACTGCTGCAGCAATGTCATGGCGGCGCCAACCAGCGTGGTCAGCGAAGGATTCACCGATCAGCGGTTGGATCTACAAAAGAATTCCCGATCAGCGGAGGAATCTCGAGGTCAATGGGCGACAATCCACCGGCCAGTCAACAGATAAGAAACTTGATTAGCTTCAGTTCGAAATTCCAACAGCGGTCAAGCAATAAATCACGACACATAGCACCACAGGGATCCTACAAAGCAGGAGGAGAACACGAGGAGGTTGGAGGAATCAAATCTGGAGCCAACCTCAAAGAAATTCATCTATCGACTTGGTGAGATTTGACAACGGTCGGACAAAAATGCGATGCAGTAATACCTTGACAATCCTACAAAGCGGAAGGAAGAAGGGAATGGAGAATCAAGCGCCAGTCATTCTACAAGTCCTATCCGCGCCAATTAAAGTGAAGGGGCTCATCATGTCAAAGCATCGGACTCATCAAGAATCGAGGTGAGGCGGCTTTGGAGAATATCTGTGGCGTTAAAATTGCTTATGGTGCGAACAAGACTATCAGCGGTGGGTTGATAACGGCGATCCATCCGCGATTGCGACTTCGAGCGCGTCGGCGTGATTCGCCGCCAAAAGCGGCGTAAAGTGAGTCGGCGAGAGGCGTCTGAAGCGGCGAAGCGACGTCGTGGAAAAACCGGCAATGCGAAGCTCAGCGAAGCGAGTTGGCTAAACTAAAAGCGTCGACAAAGGCGGAATCAACCGTGCTGAATCCGTCGATGCAAGCGAACCGTTTGAGCTCGAAAGTTGATCGGACCGGACTCGAACTGCTTGGCGACATCACGAACAAAACTAAGCCGGAAGACCGAAGAAGAATGCGACGAAGAATCGGCGGAGAATCAGCAGGCAAGAAAGCAGCGGGCGCGTAAACCTCGGCCAAATTGGCCAGGTGCTCAACCCACAGGCTGCTCGGCAACTTGCGGGAGTCCACCAAATGGCGAGAGCCTCGGCCACTTTGGCGAGCCACCTCGACCAACTTGGTAGGAGTCTCGACAGTGGTAGGAGTGGCTTCGTGTGGGGCAGAGCCACCTCGTGTGGCCAGTGCTGACAGTGGCGAGACCACTGTTGGCTTGTGGCCCTCTGGTTTTGTATAAATGGGGGTCTTTCATGGGAGGTTGGATTTGGGATCTTGGGCTGGGGACTTGGGGATTTTGGCGGACTTGAAGAGCCCTCGCGAGATCTGGCCTGCGGTTAGAGCACCGGCTCAAGTCGATCAGCGTCGGATCTATGGCGGGAAGGTAAACAAACTTCGGGTCGAACTCTGAGATACCCTCTAGGTTAAGCCGTCTTAACCTCGGGGATAAGCTGTGATTTCTCCTTGTAGATCTCACCCGCTCGATCCTCTCAGGTGAGTGATCCGCCCAGCGATCCTCTCGCCGTGAGTGTGATCCCTCGGTAACCGTTTCCTTAGTGAAGCGAGCCCTCGTCTGTAGTTCGGGCCGGGTTTACACGGAGGATCGGGATTGCGGTGGTCAGCGGACGAATAAAAGTCCGGCATAGGCAAAGAACCCATGGGGATCGTAAAATAGAGATCCTCGTGTTTGTTCTAAAAGGAAGAGAGTTGTAATTTTTAGTTTTCATTATGCGCCTAAAATAAAGGCATTTTTCTTTGTTTGAAATTTTGTTGTAGGCCAACATAGCGAATTCAAGCGAGCAATGAATAACAAACCAACTTTCCCCTTGAACAACTCTGAAGTGAGGAACCACGATACGGTCCTCTATCATCGGATAGCCGTGGAAATGGCGGACTTCGTTCGAAAACCTTCATCGAATATATCCAGCGCCTTGAGCGGCTCATGCGGGCATACAGCGGCGTTATTTTATGTCGTTAGCACAACCCTCAAGACCGAGCAATTAGTTCACGGTCGGGGACTCATCGGCTTGTACGGTATGATGAGCTGGGAATAAGGGGTAGCTACAAAAGTACATGCGACCCAAACCAAGTTGGAGCCCGGATTGGCTTTCCTATCATCGACTATGTCTTACATGGCATTACGTGGGCGTGAGGAGAAGGTCAATCCGGCGAAAGCTCCAAGATTCTTTTATGACACGAAACCCGGATGTTATATGTCGTGCGATGGTCTTTACTCCGATGCCTTTCGAACAAGAGGCGAAGAGGTCCTTTGGGAAGCACCACGGTGAATGTAGTGCGCACCGGCCAGTCCCAAGCTCTGATGAATCGGGAGAATGGGCTGCTCGGCCAACAATGATTAATGGCGGTGATGCGATGCGGAAATGCCAGCGTGTCAAATTCCTTGAATTATATGCATCGGCCTCTGGCGGTTTGCATCCCGACCCACATCACGGCCATTGAGACATGGGGAATGGACATTGTAGGTCCCATTTTTCCTGTCGGTTAAAGTCGGTTTATTCTAGCGATCACCGACTACTTCTCCAAGTGAGTGAAGCAATCGCTAAAGGAAGTAAAGAGTACGTCATCAAGTTTATCAAACACCATGTCATCTATTGACACGGTGTCCCAAAGCGGATCGTGCATGACAGCGGTCCCCAATTTATCGGCAATTCCTTCATGGGTTTTGTGAAAATTCAAGATACAAGATGTCTCAGTCGACTTATAATCCGGCGGCAAATGGATTAGCGAAGCATTCAACAAGGCGATTATCAAAGTGCAGCCGAGCTTGTGAAAAGTAACGAGGCGGGATGATAAACTTCGGAGAAGCACTACAGTATCGCTGGCGATACGCCGCATGGCTAAGGCGACCGTACTCTACGGTCTCTGGTGTGGCGGTTCTCCCATGGAAATTAGATCCGTCGGCCATCGCCCTTTCAGCGAGATGGCGACCGAAGAACAACATCAGCGTCACCGAAGAGCTTGAGATGTTAGATGAAAGCGCTGGAGGCTCAACAATGCATTGAGTTCTACCAAGCTAGGATGTGAAGGCTTTCAACAAGAAAGTTGAAAGAGAACCTTTAGAAGGAGATTTGGTCCTCGGCTTTCGGCGACCGATAATCCTCACTTCAAAAGAAAGGTAAATTGAACCTAAATGGGAGGGCCGTTTGTAATAGAAGCGGTTTACCAATGGTGCATATCGCCTAATTACCCAAAATGGCGACCGGCAATTATCTTAGATAAATGGGAAGTTCTGAAGAAATACTACCCATAGTATCTTGGGATAACCCGTTCGGCGGGAAGTTCCTCGTGGGATGTTTCACCCACTTTTAGCGAGGATAACCCTAGATTTATCCTCCATTCTTCTTTCCCCACCGATCAAATTCCTTGGCGGTTGGTCTACAAATTTTACGGTACATTACCAAAATCCCTCTTGATTCCTTCTATGAACAAGAGGCTCACTCAAAATTCCTTTCCTTTGGAGAAGAATATGATATCCTTCCTCTCCAAGCGTAAAATCCCGTGTCAAGCGGAAGGGTGTCATCTTTATCTTAGGTAGCGCCCGTGAAGGTATCTTGTAGGGATTTTCGGACCAGGTTGTCCTTTGAAGGTCACGAGTCTCTTAGGTTCTCGGTGGAGATCCACTCTTAGTTCCATCTTCATCTTAGGTAGCGCCGGTGAAGGTATCTTGTAGGGATTTTCAGACCAGGTTGTCCTTTGAAGGTCACGAGTCTCTTCGGTTCTCGGTGGAGATCCCGCTCTTAGTTCCATCTTTATCTTAGGTAGCGCCGGTGAAGGTATCTTGTAGGATTTTCAGAACCAGGTTGTCCCTTTGAAGGTCACACGAGTCTCTTCGGTTCGGAGTGGAGATCCACTCTTAGTTCCATCTTCATCTTAGGTATCGCCCGTGAAGGTATCGTAGGGATTTTCGGACCAGGTTGTCGCTGAAGGTCACGAGTCTCTTCGGTTCTCGGTGGAGATCCTCTTAGTTCCATCTTCATCTTAGGTAGCGCCCGTGAAGGTATCTTGTAGGGATTTTCGAGACCAGGTTGTCGGTGAAGGTGCACGAGTCTTCGGTTCTCGGTGGAGATCCACTCTTAGTTCCATCTTCATCTTAGGTAGCGCCGGTGAAGGTATCTTGTGGGATTTTCGGACGGGTTGTCCGTTGAAGGTGCTTTGAGTCTTTCGGTTCTCAGTGGAGATCCACTCTTAGTTCCATCTTCATCCTAGGTAGCGCCATTGAAGGTATCTTGTAGGGATTTTCAAGCGGGTTGTCCGTGAAGGTCACGAGTCTCTTCGGTTCTCGGTGGAGATCCCTCTTAGTTCCACCCTTTTCCGTGGCACCGGTGAAGGTAAGCCTTGGAACTTTCATCTTAGGTAGCGTGAAGATGCAGCGCGGGATTTTCGGACCGGTTGTCCGTGAAGGTCACGAGTCTTTTCGATTCCTGGTAAAGAATCTGGTTAGCCTCATCGGGAAATAGAACACATTCTTCCTTTCCCACCTCAATCAATCTAATCGGTTGATCATTCTCCGATCAAAGAGGACACCAAGGTTCATCTTGGGAATTTTATCGAAGCCTAAAAGGGATAAAGCCAGCGCCTCCTGCAGCGTTGCGGTTTAGTCTTTCTCGATTGAAGAAGACACGAGTTGATTACGGGGCATTTTTATCCGAAGCCTAAGAAGGGATAAAGCCAGCGCCTCACCGCAGCGTTGCGGGTTAGTCTTCCACAAAAGCCGAAGCCCTACGTTATTCAACATCGTAGCATCAAGTCTAAGAGAGTTTTATTCTTTTAGCACAGCGTCGTGTGTAGAGCAGTTTAGATAATCTACATGCTAGCCACTCAAGCGATAGTTGGTAAAGGCTCATCAAACCCGTTGAAGAGGTGGGGTTGTAATAACTAAAGCGCGCCTCACCAGCGTTGCGGTTTAGTCTTTTCGATTGAAGAAGACACGGTGCGGGGTATTAGTCCGGCCTAAGAAGGGGCGAGTCACGTCACCGCCTGCGTTGCGGTTTAGTCTTTTTAGATGAAGAAGACACGAGTTGATGCAGGGCATTTTTATCCGAAGCCTAAGAAGGGATAAAGTCCGCCTACGCGTTGCGGTTTGGTATCTTCGCCGATTGAAGAAGACACGAGTTGATTAAGGGTATTTAGGTCGAAACCTAGAAGGGATGAGTCTCGTGTATGCTGCAGCGTTCGGGTGGTCTCTTGCGCGTAAAGTCTGAAGCCTATGTATTCGATATCATAGCAACAAGTCTAGAAGAGTTTCATTCTTTTAGCACAAGCGTCACAGCGGGCGGATCACGATAATCCGCCGCTAGCCCAACTCAAGCGGTGGTTGGTAAAGGCTAATCAAACGTTGATGGTGAGGTTTGCCAAAAATCCTATAAGTATTATGGTTAATTATTTACGTGAAGTAAAAGAATCATAATAAATAGTGAAAGGGATGGATCTTATTCATTTGAAGCAAATATAGAAGGAGCTACAATTATCGAGACAAGCTGATTCAAGCAAAGTTATGATAATACATCTAAATAAATCGCTTGTTGGTGAACAAAGAAACGAGAAAAGTCTACATGACACTTCATTGAAGCAATCGGTAATGTGAAGGAAGCAAGGTCAGCCTTGCGGCTAATTTTCCTCTGGATCCTTCGAACCGAGCCTTGGCTTCCTTCTCAAGTTCCTCTTGAATTAGCGGCAATAGGCCGCATGTTCTGCGGCATCGCCTCGAGGACTTGCTTCTCACGTTGGTGACATCACGGACTTCACAGTGCACTCGCGCGTGAAATCCTTCAGCGTCTTCTCCCCTTGAGCAGTCTTGATTCACATGCGTTGACGCATGGTGTGGTACAAGTTTATCTTCTGCACAGCGGCAATCGCTCATATGAGTTCGAAAATATGATCTCTTGCTCGATATTTTCCTCTCGCTGGCAGCGTTCACGAAAGCTTGATCAGAGCCGTCGGCGAGTCGTATCACCTCATCGCATGATTCAAAAGGCTAAATCCTCCACCGCGGTATGCAAGAGTTGGCTAGTGATTTTGCTCACAACGATTAACTAGGCGAGGGCCACCAACATGAATTTCCTCCAAGATACTCAATATGAATGGGCAGAAGACCATAGGGTGCCATCTAACCTCGATAATAGAATCGCTTTGTTTCAAACTATTCTCCAACAGCTGAAGGAGACCCATCACAGAACTGGGGTCAGGAACGGCAGATTTTTGGCCCGGGGCAATCTCGGCAATAGGTTGAATCCGTGGAAGTGGTCGTCAAGATTAACACAGGGGCCTCCACCGCGCCCTATACTCGAAGGGTCGGAAATCACAGTTTCGGCCAAGGCTGTAAGGGAGGCGGTGGGCCGGATGATGGGCGATCCCTCAATCTCGTCATCGAAATTATGATAGTAGGCTCAGGCTTCGCGGGTTTCTTCATACGAGTGTTCGCCTCACTGCGGTTCGCTTCCTCGGTGGAAAAAGGCCTTCTCCCGGATGACCTTGAGAATCGAGACTTGACATTGGGAGCCTTGAAGTAGGCGAATAATCGCCAGACATCCTCCTACAAGAGAATAAAGGGTTAACAGATCATTTAGGAGGAATATCTTAAAAAAAAAAGGGAAGCAGTATAAGGCGTAGAACTCTTCTCAGAAACCCATGAGATCGAGTCACGACCTTATAACGGGGCGAGAGTACGGTATGAAATCGCTCCCGTTAAAAACATCGAGACGGGTGATCTTTGAAGCCTCAATCCTCACGAAGGAGAATCACGGCTCTTCCCAATCGCCTCACAAAGGAGAACGAAGCGGGGTCATAACGAACGTGCACAATCTGAAGCGTCGGTCCCCACAAAGGAGGATTTCGGCTCTTCCCAATCGCCTCACAAAGGAGAACGAAGCGGGGATACAACGCATATATGTACGAGAATATGATGACGCTGGCGCACCACCGAAAGAAGGAGGCGTGCATTCACGCGCCGTGCGAGTTGATCGACTCCTCGAGACGCGTGATATTCCCGACGACATCGGAAAGCTGCAAAAGAAGACAAATAAAGTCAGAAATGCAGTTGAAAGTCGACAAAAAGGCATCAAGAAAGACCAGTAGCTCGCGACCGGTGCAACGAACAGCACGCCGACGACCAAACACGGCCCGGGCACGGCCTGGTGCGCCCAGGCGCTGCCAGCGCATGAACCGCAGCCTGGGTGCGCCGGGCAGCGGCGCTACTGGCCGCCAGGCCACCAGCCAGTAGCTGCACCTGGCGCCCAGGCGCCAGGCGCGCCAGGCCGCACCAGGGCGCTGCCTTCGCCTGCTGGCCGCCCGCCGCCTGGCGCCAGCCGCCGCTGACGCCGCCGCCTCGCCGCTCCACGGCCAGTCCTTCTCCCCTTGTGGTTGTCATCACCTACATACACAAGAAGAGAGAGAAGAAAGAAGAAAAATTTACAAAACCCTCGTACACATACCTCGTTGATCGAAGGAGGCGAGGCGGTATGACGAGAAAAACAAGGCAGCACAGTAAGGAGGGGCGGCCTAGGTCGAGAAAAGGAGGGTTGGTGGGTATTTATAACAATCTCACACGGACCCAATCCTCTTTGAATAAGGAGTCCTATTTGGCAAGTAGGAATTCTAATTGGAGCCCAAATCAATTCTAATTAGGACTCTAATCAGCCCTAATTAGGAGTCCTAGTGGAACCTTATCCGGGTGTCAAATTAGTGCCAAATCAGTTCGTTGATTGACTCCTCTCCCTCCGCCATTTGGAAAGATTACGAAGATTTGTTGTGAATAACATCTGAAGGTCACCACCGGCGGCGTCAGCGATCGCCTAATCCTACTCCAACTAGGATTACGAGTATAAGCTGTTTCCCAATTTGTTAGAAGTTCGGAAGAATATTTTCACAAAAATATTCTTAGGGCTAACTTCGATCGATGTGGGATTGCATCGGCGCCGATCAGCGTCGCCTAATCCTACTCAACTAGGATTACGAGTATAAACTATTTCCCAATTTGTCAAGAAGTTCGGAAGAATATTTTCACAAAAATATTCTTAGGGATAATTCGATCGTGCGGATTGCATCGGCCAATCAGCGTCGCCTAATCCTACTCAACTAGGATTACAGTATAAAGCGTTTCCCAATTTGTCGAGAAGTTCGGGAATATTTTCACAAAAATATTCTTAGGGATAACTTCGATCGTCGCGGATGCATCGGCCGATCAGCGTCGCTAATCCTACTCCAACTAGGATTACAGTATAAACTGTTTCCCAATTTGTAGAAGTTCCGGAAGAATATTTTCACAAAAATATTCTTAGGGATAACTTCGATCGTCGCGGATGCATC
The DNA here is from genome assembly GCA_012295165.1 of Asparagus setaceus. NCBI lineage: Eukaryota > Viridiplantae > Streptophyta > Magnoliopsida > Asparagales > Asparagaceae > Asparagus > Asparagus setaceus. The sequence continues at coordinate 20,160,828 of CM022706.1, forward strand.
GGCGCCGATCAGCGGCGTCGCCTAATCCTACTCAACTAGGATTACAGTATAGCTGTTTCCCAATTTGTTAGAAGTTCAGGAAGAATATTTTCACAAAAATATTCTTAGGGATAATCGATCGTGCGGATTGCATCGGCGTCAATCAGCGTCGCCTAATCCTACTCAACTAGGATTACGGTAGCTGTTTCCCAATTTATCGAGAAGTTCGGAAGAATATTTTCACAAAAATATTCTTAGGGATAACTTCGATCGTGCGGATGCATCGGCGCCGATCAGCGCGTCGCCTAATCCTACTCCAACTAGGATTGCGGTATAAGCTGTTTCCTAAATTGTGAGAAGTTCGGAAGAATATTCTCACAAGAAATATTCTTAGGGATAACTTCGATCATCGCAGTGCATCGTAGCGTGTGATCCTACTCGACTAGGATTACAGTATAAACTATTTCCAAAATTTCAGCGAGGAGTTCACGGAGAATAAGTCCATATTCTTAAGGATAACTTCGGTAGCCCTTAATTTCTTCCCACCATAATCGAGAGGGATAATCGATGAGGAGTGAAAGTCATGTTGACATCGGATAATCGTATCCTCCGCTGTAGTTAAACCAACAACACGCGTGATGATGAAGGAATTAGGCGAATAAGGGTTATGAAATTCCATGTACCGACACGATGATGTGTAAGCCAACAAGGGTTGCCGACATATGGAGAAGTCCAAAAGTCTGATGGTTAGTCAAACAACGACCAACCGACACGAGTTACAAACAAAACTCACCCACCAGCTTCGAATCAAGATTTCAACAAACGGTCAGACAATAAATGCAGCACCGTGATCTTATCAGGAATCCTACAAAGAAGCTGGATGATGCTGAAAATCGAAGACTTGAAGCTATCTTTTGGGACCCTCGGTAGGTGAAGGCGAACCATCATGTCAAAGCATCGGACTCATCAAGAATCGAGGCGGCTTTGGAGAAGTATCTGTAGGCATAAAAATTGCTTATCGATGCAGAACAAGACTACGTAAGCGGTGGGTGCGACAGCCGACGATCCATCCGGCCTTGACTTCGAGCGCCGTCGGCGTGATTCTGCCAAAGCGCGCCAAAGCGGTCGGCGAACTCATGAAGTGGGTCGGCGAGGCGTCAGGCAATGAAAGCGGCGTCGTGGAAAACCGACAGCGAAGCTCAGCGAGGCGAGTTGGCTAAACTCAGCGTTGGCGAGGCGGAATCAACGCGTACTTAGTCCGTCGATGCAAGCGAACCGTTCGAGCTCGAAAGTTGATCGGACGGACTCGGCTGCAGGCGACATCACGGAGCAAAACTGCCCGGAAGACCGAAGAATCGGCGAAGAATCGGCGGAATAACGACTCGAACCGACGTAAACGGGACCTCGGCCAAATGGCCGAGGTGGCTCGGCCAACATGGCCAAGCTACCTCGGCCAATTGGTAGAGGCCCCGGCAAGAAATGGCGAAGTGGCTCCGCCACTATGGCGAGCCACCTCGGCCAGCACGGCGAGGTACCTGGCCAAGGCAGTGGCTCGGCAAACATGGCCGAGCCTCCTCGACAAGGCGAGTGGCTCGACCAACATGGTAGAGCCTCCTCGGCAAGCAGCGTGGCTCGACCAACATGGCCGAGCCTCCCGGCGGTGGCGAGTGACTCGGCAATCGGACGAGCCACCTTTTGAGATGTATAAATAAGGAATTTTGGAGGCAGTTTTGGGATTTTGGCTTGGATTTTGGCGGACTTCGAAGAGCCCTCGCGAGATCTCGACGCCTGGTTAGAGCCGCGTGAGCTCAAGTCCGTCGGCGTCAGGATCTATAGGCGAAGGTAAACAAACTCAGGTCGAACTCTGATACCCTCTAGGTTAAGCTTCGTTAACCTCGGGGATATGCGTGATTTCTCCTTGTAGATCTCACCGCTCGTGATCCTCTCCTTCGTGAGTGTGATCCCATGAGGATCCTCTCGCCGTGAGTGTGATCCCCGAGCTTCATTTCCTTGAAGCGAGCCCTCTCGTCTGTAGTTCGGGCAGGGTTTACACGAGATTGGAATTCTTGGTGGTCCACGGACACAATAAGTCCGACACGGGCAAAGAACCCATAGCGAGGATCCAGATATTGAAGATCCTCGTGTTTGTTCACTAAGGATAAAAGTTGTAATCTTTTTTTTGATTTTCATTGTACGCCTTAAAATAAAAGGCATTTCTTTTTGAATTTCGTTGTAGGCCAAAGAAGCTGTAAGCAAATTCAAATCAATGACAATCATCCCAACTTTTACCGCGAACAATCAGCACTCTAGCTTTGCCTGTAATATTTGCATTTGAGGTCCAATCCCAACCTCTGGCTATTTTGTTAATAATGACTGGCAGGTTAGCTTCTTTGATTTTAGTTTCTAATAGAGCAATGAAAGATAATTGATATTGGGAAATGTATTGCTTAACTAGATGATGTTTAGGGGACTTGTTAAGACCCCTAACATTCCATAGGGAGATTTTCATTCTTCTTGGCGCCCCTCTATCTATTGTAGAGGGATCCAGTTCACAAGATATCCTACTCAAAGCTGAGAATCTGGAGGAGCTTCCTTGGAGGAGAGGATTCTTTAGCTTGCTTCTAACTTGCTTCCATCCATTCTCTTTTAGATGACTTACTTTGAAAACATCACTGATTCCTAAATGAGCTACATGACCTTCTTTGCGTCTGCTCAGGACTTGCTTGTTTTGCTGAGAAACATGCACAACATGCACATGTATTGCCTCAGTTTCTTCAGCTTGCATATTATCTGCTTGATCAACTGAGTTAGATTCTGCAGGTAAGTCACTAATATCTTTATGCTTCTGGGGCTCAATAATTTCTTTATCCTTTGTATTATCTTTTTGCTTAGGCATCCATCTCTGAATTCTGGGGTGTTTCCTGCAATAATCTGTATCATGTCCCACTTGCTTGCACTTATCACACCACCTTGGTTTAAATTCATAAACAATTTTCTGATAGTATATCCCAGTAGGGCTTTGAATGGCAATTTGATTAGGTAATTTTGTAGGCAATTGAACTTTTATTAACACCCGAGCATAAGCCAATCTCTGTCTAGATGCTGTGAGCTTATCAGTGGTAATTGGGTGACCAATGGCACTTGCAATTTTGCTAATACTTTTGGCATTCCAAAGGTTAAGTCTTAATTCAGGTAGTTGAATCTACATAGGGTAAGTACTAGCATTTTCACTTTCAATTTCCCCCCTATAGACCAGGGTTTCAGAAGGAGAGGTCTGGAACCAAAGAACCACGGGCCATTTTTCAAAATTTTATACATGTCTTCTTTGTTTTTGAAAGTGAATAGAAACAACCCAGCTTTCAGCAGACATATTTCAGGCATAGCAATATTAGACCACATTTTCTGTGCAAATATTTCCATGGCTTTAAACTTGACATTTAATCCCAAAACTTTACCCACTAATGAAAACTGACATAAAGAGGACCCTCCTGCCCATTCCTCTTCATTGAATGAAACTGAGTTATGGTTATCATTTGGAATGTAATTTAAATTTAGCCCACAACCAGATTTCCTATTGTCAGCAAAGAAACTAACCCAGCTTTTCCCCTGCTTAGGAATTTTTGGATCTGCACTATTTAGAGGGGGGAAATTCAGATTTGCTCCATTTGGGGGAATAGATTCCCTATTTTCCATAATTCCCTCTTTCAGCACATCATTACTAGCATCATTTTGAACAGCATTTATTATTTTCCGAGCATTAATGGTGGATCTTTGAACAGTGTTCAATGTAACAGTATCCTCTCCACAATTCAATCTGGGCCAACTTAGATCAGGAATCAATGAAATGGAAACCCGAGAATTTGGAGATTCCACTTCTAAATCACAGTCATCGGCCCAGGAGATCCTAGCAGAAGAACTAGATTCATTTAAAGGAAAGGGCGACTTACTAAGGATACGAGCTTGAACTCCAGTTGCAAGGAGAGTAGATTTTGAAGATCCAGGATCCAATTGAGGCGAAGGAGCAGCAAGGATGTCAGCCATCAGCTTCTTCTTTTTCTCCCCTTTTGGTCCAGTTGAACCCATATCATTAACACTCAATCCTTCCTCATCAAAGATGATAGATTCAGAAGGCGAGCACAAACTTGAATTCGAAGCACGAAGGCCAACACTAAAGATTTTCTTCCCACTGGTTTTCTTCTTCTTCCCCATCAGAAACACGGCGGGGGTGCAAGTTAGCAAGATCGAGATTGCTTTCTAACTTGCGCCATTAGGACCGCCCCCACTGGCTTTTTACCTTATGTATGCTATTGCATTAGTTTCCTTTTCTGTGGGTTTATGGAGGGCATTTCTTTGTTTGAACTATGTAGTTTAAACCCATGCTTTATTTGGTATCTGTAGGCATCAAAAATTGCTGAAGAACCTCAAATATGACTAAATCATGAGAAGATCGAAGGACAACGTCGTCGAAATCTCAAAAAGTCAACACATGGAGATATTATGTCTCGCCACAAAGGAGACACTTGGTTGTGTCTCGCCATGAGCTAAACATTGTTTGTGTCTCGCCGCTACGAGATTTGTGTGCCTCGCGACGAAGCCAGACATTTGATGTCTCCGGCACAGACTTTTGTGTGCGTGCTCGAACGCGCAGACACCTTGATGTGTCTCGCCATAAGCGTAGGCATCTTACTTGTGTCTCGCCAAAGGCGCAGACACCCGCATACTTAAACGAGCTCTGAAGGGTCTAAATCAATGCCGGGGCCCACTTGACTTTATCAACGCAGAGAGACGCTCAGATATTTTAATGGGCGGTTACACGCTGAAAATACGCCTACTGGCGGATTTTAGGGCATTTAATCGCGCCTTAAAGCAAATAAACCGCTACAACAAATGAAGGGACGACATCGCCGCCACAATGAGGTGCTCATACCGCGGGCCCAAAGGGCAGCCGACACGCCCGCCACAAGAAATAGGCAAGATAGCCGAGGCGTACTGAAGCCGCCGCTTAACCGCAAATGTGGAGCACTTATGACTTGTGTTTCTTCAGAGGGCACGCTTCCAAGGACTATAAATACCCCCTACATCCACTAAGTGGATCGGCATTTTGGCAATCGAGATCAAAGAAATCGAGCTTTTGCAAGGAGAGAGAGAGAATCCAAGCTTCCAAAGTTCAAGAACACGATCCACACGGAGATTCCTCGAAGTTTAAGCTTTGACTTATTCTTGAGAAGAGTAGATATCTTACTTTGCTAAGATATTTGCTTAAGTTCTTGTTTCCTATGTAAGCATCAACTAAACCCCGCCGATTCGACGATCGCCTCGGTGGTCCACTGATTACGGCCCCCACGTGCAAAGTCCCACAAAAAAGGAGATCTACACTTGTAGTATCTTTTGTTCGAAGTTTGTGAGAGAGTTAATAAATTTTGTAACTGAAAATTAAGGTGTAATTTTCTTAAGTTTTGTAATGGAAACGACAAAGAAATCAACTTTCAACCCAAACACGATGGCTAATTATAGGGGAGCCAACGGCCTCGAGCCCGAGATCGTTGTGTCGCAGTTCCTGCAACATCGCTTCCAATCTATGGTCGATGGACGGATTATTTCTTCGATCAAGCCAAGTTTGAAGAATATCTCTCCTCTTCCTCATCTAAGTCCTCCTCACCCCGCAAACATCGGAGGATTTTATCGCCTAAGAGGGAGGTTCGTTTGTTGCGAGATGCAACGATTTCGCTCGCTAATGACGGAGGCGCATTTCCTCTCAACAACACCCTGATTTCAAAGCCGAGCTCGCTGCTGACTCTTTCGAAGAAGGAGTCATTCAACAAGATTCAACCGCCTGGACGAAGAGGGCTCGCCGAGACAACGCCAAAAGATGGCCCGACAACTTGCAAAGGCCATGGAATCAATGACGGAGTTCATTACAACACGAACTCCGCGGATCGAGGCGCCGCCAGTTACAATGCCTCAACCTCAACCGCCGACACTCCTCCCAAGGAAGAATGGGTTCTCGCCAAAAGGACCCGATTGACAAGGAAGAGCGCGCCTAAAGCCGCGGCACGTGCTGCTCATGCATCGCCATTGTTCGCAAGGCGCAGGAGTCTAAATCAACCAGTGGAATCAACTCAAAATCACAAAGTTTGGGTCCCAAGTCAAACGCTAAAGAGTTTCCTCCGCCGTAATTCTTCACCGAGATTGCTGAGCCGCCGCTAGCGACAGTTTAAGCCGCCAACAACAGGTAGTAGTAAATCGCTCTAAGCGGTGACAACAACCGCCCACCAAAAGCGCAGGCACTTTCCATGCCTTAGCAAAAATTTGACATTTCGCCTTCTTCCGCCCACCGAGGTATCAACCGTTGTCCGGAACTGCTAACTTCGTGTTTAATCGCCTGGTCCACAAACCGGAAATAAAGGCAAGGTATCAATGAAGAAATTGAGTTACCCCCGCCCGTAAGAGTCCCGAAAGTAAGCCGAATATCTCAGTCTCCGTAATTCCAATTGCATCTCGCTTGAGCATCCCGCAAGGGTCCGCAGTCTACTAAAGGGAAGAACTCGAGGCGCAGGATTCGTGAAGTCAAGAGATGATAAAACACTTGTGATTTGTACCAAGACAACTTCGATGAAGTTAAAACATCGTGCAAGCTCCGTGTCGAATGATCGACGCCACCAAAAGAAGACGGTCCTCCGCTAAGGACAACGCTACACTTGGGGTGAAAGTACAACCAAAGGACAAGCCACATCAATCGCGGTCATCGTCAGTAGTAATAATACCTAAAGAGAACGATTGATGAAATAAATTGTTCTTGCTCGTGTGCACAACTAATCAAGACGCTGTTATCGATGTGCCTCGTTCGAGTCAAACGCCAATCACAAAGAGCTTCAAGATTCGAGAGGCTTTCCTCCAAAGAACGAAGATTTGAAGACGGAGTCAAGGCGACCAAGAAAGAGAAGATCTACCATTCAACATGAACTTCCGGTTACTATTAACATGGTAAACAAAGGAAAGGATCGGCGACGGATGCGATCCCGACTTTACCCTCGAGGAAAAGTTGGTCTCGATTTCCCAGATTGTCCCGACAATTGCGAACTAACGCATTGACTATAGAAGAATGCATGAAGGAGAGTCATCCGAAGATGAAGTTTCCGACGCCTGCTCAGCAATAGCTTCAGACGGTACTGTTTCAAGTATGAGTCGTCACCGTAGGGAGGCTTTTACCATTACTCCCGATGTCCTGGCTCAAATGTTACAAGAAGCCTTAGCCAAGCAAAGAGAAGAGCTTAAGGCCGAAATGAGAACAGAGATGGAGCTAGCCATGAAATAGATGAGGGAGTTGCAAACCCATACGACTGCACAACCTGGGTCCAGTCAACAGCCTGGATCTAGTCAACAAGGTGGAGCTATCAATCATGATACCCATACTGTCGAAGACAATGATTCGGAGATAGATGAACATATTTATGCAGATAAACCTCCTAAGAAAAAGGTGTTCACTACCCAAAGCGAAGTGTTCCACCTCTTACTAGGAATCATCCAAAACAAGCCGAGGATGAAAATGAAAAGATGAAGGAGCTTGAAGGCAAAATTAATGCTTTAATGATCGCCACGATTAAGAAGACCTAATCCCGTCCATATCCGAGAGTGGGATTCAATCCCCACCGGGTTCGCTTTGATTAATTTCACACCTTTGAGGGGTTCTTCCACACAAAGACTTGATCTATTTCAAATCTCACTTGGGGTGATCTCGAAATGAGCCTTTGATGATCTTGGTCATTCACGGTACCTCGGAGCCGCCTCATTGGTATCAAGACTCAAAGTCGGGAGCATTAATCGTTGAATGACATGGAAAGCTCTTTTCTCGAACTTTTGATGATGACACGTGGTTTCCATTGGAACTCTCCTAGACGAAGCGAAAATGGGGAGACAATTGTCACCTTCTGCTGCCCGCAATAAAGCTATGAATTGCGAGATCCACCATCAAGAGTTCATTTTGAAGACTTGCCACAACAATCTTTCTATAGAATTGTTGGAAGTCATGGGGTTGCACCACCAACCACTTGGAAAGAATTGAAACTCAACGGTGAAGAAGCGTAACGTTCATCAGAGAAAGAAGAATGAGAGAGGCGAACCCACAACGGCCCTCCAAGCCAATTTTGTGCCCCGTGGCAGGAAAGGCGAAGCCAATGCCGCTTGAAGCAAATCGCATTCCAACAAAGAACAACAAGCGCCACAACAAAGAAGAAACCGCAATTGAGGTTTCAACAAAAACCTCAAGAATTGCGTAAGGTCTGATACTAGGTTCCAAAAGAGCTATACTTTCAAAGAAGAAGAAGTACCATATCTTCAAATACCTCTGATAACAACAAGATCAAATTGCCTCCAATTACAAATCAAGAGGAGGCTAACAAGACCTCGACCCAAATATTGTGCGCACTACGTATGGGTCCATCATCCCACCAAGAGTTGTTTTGTTCTTAAAGACAAAATTCAAGCTCTAATCGATGCGAATCATAACGGCTAAGAAGGAGAAGAAAGTTGGTTCAAATATGGTGGCTATCAACTTTGGATCTCTACCGCCATGTCATATTTACGTAAGATTGTCCCCGAGGTTGAAGTTAAACGTTAATGATGATCCGCATGGGCAACGCCAAAGGGTTGGTATCATACACAGCCCTAACGGCTGGCATCGTGGATTCATCCGCATCTTCTTCAAGATGAGCAATGGACGTTCTTCTTCAACACGGAAGTCCAAGCGTAAAGGCAAGCTCAGGCTCATATTTCGCATCCTAAGAGGGTGATGAAAAGCTCCAACTCTTTTGTCATCCGAAAATGAACATGAAGTTCTCGTGATGTAAGGTAACCCAGCCTTATGCTACCGTATGGGCATAAATTCGCTATCAATACCCAGAATTCGATTCAATGCCAAAACTCTAACGAATCCGTGGCAATGACTCCACCTACAATAACTAAAAGCAGCAGGAAGTAGCTAAGGAGGATAACCAGAAGATAAACAACCTCAAGAGGTGCAAGTCCCGAGGGCCCCGATAATCATCCGATTAGAGGGACAAACCGAAGTTCAGCTCATCATATCGCTTCGACGTTATGACCCAAATACAACATTCCAATGAGGATAACTTTACGAAGTTACTACGCCTTTCTAAAGAGACTAGAGAAGCCTTACAGAAGCTTTAGTCGATTCAAGCTTTTATCACTCAAGTCAAGGTGTCCCGAGAAGACCGAACACCGCAACTTGGCAAAGAACACAATTCCCTTGCATAACCTTTACCCAGAGGATATGCAGTGAAAATTCAAGCATGACAGCCATTATATTTCACCGTACATTGGCTCGATTGTCGCCAACAGATTCAAGTTGATCCCGATCCGCAAGATTATGCCACTGCTGATGTATCATCTTGGAATTCGCCAGTAAGTTGGCTTCTACAGCACGGGATTTATGGATTTAATACCGGTCCGCACTTTGGGTAAAATCCGATAAAGTGCCGCCTTGGAGATCTCAAACCGAGGTTACATGTTATGTAATCGATGCAGACTTCGATAACCTACTATTGGTCGAATTTGGATCCACGGTAGCCTTATAGTCCCATCCACATTACATCGCGTTTGAAGTATGTCGATAATCGATAATGTGGTCAAGACGTGGTCGCGATAAGCAACCATTCAAGGGTTAGAAAATTATTTTATCGACTTCTTTGTATGGTGTCAATCCGACATCAACCATCTACCGTGGTACCGACACAGCTAATGAAGTCGATATCGGTCCGCCTCGACACGATGGAAGCTTTGTATTTAATGACATCAACCTCTTGTAATCGATCTTGACGGATTCAATCGCCGAGAAAGTTGTAACCGGCAGCTTGTCGATGAATATATAATAAATGATGATTTAGAGTATGTACATAGTGTTGATACCGTAATGCGTATTGTACAGGATCATGATGTACATGTACCGCCTCGCCATTGAACCGTGAAGAAATGCCTTCAAAGTTCGAACGATCAACATTCCTCCTTCCTTTGAAAGATGCAAAGCAAACAATCTTTGAAAAGGAAGAAAATCTCCACCACAAGATTATTGTGAGGAATCAAGATAGCAACGATGATCCGCGCAAACATTTTTCCAAATATAGCTCACAAGCGCATTCATTACATGAAAAATGGGGATATAACTGCATTAACGGACCCGGTCTTGGCTTTGACGCTGTTCGATTCCGCCCTCTCTCATGTTCAAGGAAAGCCCGATCGCTATTATGAATATAAAAGGGTCCGGGCTATGTTTCTTCATCCTCTCGACTAATGCCGTTGCAAATTGATGATCATGACAACCGCCGATTCTTCACCGATTCGATTTTAGTCTTGGCAAAATGTTCAAGGGCTAATGTCCAATATGACCACAATAAGTCCTACATACCAAGAAGATGATTATTTACCGTAATGGAAGACCCTTGACTTTCCATCCGAACGCTCGGCCGGCGATAGGTTTGAACAAAGAGAGCCGCCACCAAGATGCAGCTTGTTCGCTAATATGGGTGATAAGATAATCCAAACCCATATTCATGAGTGGTAGTCTTCTTCCGTAAGAAAAGAGGAATTGATTTCTCTTGTTCTGAATATATTGATGTATTCACCGAATTATGAAGACATGCCCGGCTTGATCCGTATAGCAGCACCACTTAATATCGCGTAATCTAAACCTCGGAAACAACAACAAATAAGATTTCGGCCCACAAATCATGGAAGCAATCGAGCTGAGGTTAAGAAGCTCATAAAATCGGCTTTATCGTGGAAGAGCAACATCCGATTGGGTCGCAAATATTGTTCCCGTTTAAAAAGAATGGGACAATTAGAATTTGCATCGATTTCAGAGATCTAAACTTGGCATGCCCTAAAGATGACTTTCCACTCCCCATCACGATGTCATCATAGATAACACGGTGGGTTTGAAAGAATGTCATTTATGGATGGGTTCTTCGATATAATCAAATCAAGATGCATCCCGACGATGAGAAACATACTCATCTCGGACTTCTGGCATCTTTTGTTATACCGCTATGCCCTTTGGTTTGAAGAACGCAGAGCTACTTATCAACGGCAATGACAAATATTTTGAGGATCATCTAAGAAAGACCGCCAATGCTATGTTGACGCATTTAGTAGTGAAAAGCCGGATAAGAACGATCATATTAAAGATCTCGTGACGGTATTTGAACTTATGCGGGTCATCAATTGAAGATGAATCCAACTAAGTCATTTTTGGGAATGGCCAAGTAAGTTCCTTGGTTTCGCTGCCACGCCAAAGGGAATTCATATTGATCCGCATAAGGTGAAGGCGACACGAATTACAACCTCAAGAATCTCAAAGAACTCGAGGGTTGCAAGGGAGATTGGCTTATATAAGACGGTTTATTTCAACCTGCGGCAAGTGTCACGCTCCAAGCTAGCCAAGAAGGGTGTTTCATTTGTTGGGATGATGCTTGTCAAGGCTTTTGAAGATATTAAAATATATCTATCAAATCCTCCTATTCTCGCCGCGACCAAATCGTGAAGGCCGCTCTTGATTTACGCTAGAGCCACCAACCATTCATTAAGTGCTTTATTAGCACAAGATGATGATAACGGTCACTAACAAGCCGTATACTATTTGAGCTCTGACAATGGTGGCGCTAACCCGATATCCCGATATCGAAAGAATGCCTAGCTTTGGTATTTGCAACCGTAAAATGCCATTACTTGGTCCGGACAGACGATACATGTTATCTCGATGTTAATCCAATTCGAGTATTCATGACACAACCACTTTGAATTGGCGATTAGCTTAGATGGGCATTACCTTTCGAATAACGACATCCACTTCAAAAAGCAGGTCGTGAAGGGACAAGCGATTTGTGATCTTCTAGCCGCGACCACAGCCGATAAAGCTATACTTTATGAAGATTTACCCGACAAAACTTACGAGGTTAATCACACTTCATGAATATGTGGCAATTATACTGACGGAGCGGCCCCGCCGCAACCATGTGGCGAAGTGCTCCCCGATGTTCTAAGATTTCTCACGAGTCGAGTTGTCTTAGTTTCCTGAGAAACATGTGATGCCTCAGCTTATTCGCTGATCGAGCCGCGCTCTAATAATGTGCTGAATATAATGCTACTTATTGGGCTCGCTTTGCTAAAGAGCCGGGGTCAATATCTCGTGCTCGAGATTCTCAACTCATAGTTAAGCAAATTCGTGGAGACTATGAAGTTAGAAACCGATTTGATCCCATATCATGAAGCGCAATAGAGATGGCGTAATCATTCAAAAGTTTCTTCATCGAATATATACCACGGCCGTATCGCTTATGCCGATGCATGGCAAAGATCGGGTCGCTTCATTGGCGCAACCCCTCAAACGAGCATTCACACCGGAGAACACACCAACTTTTCATACCGTAATATATTTTGGGTGTCAAAGAAGCACATGCTACTAACGGACCCGAAGCCGAGATTGGCGCTTTCCTATTATAGATTATGTCTTACACGGATTTTACCTAAGATATAAAAGAAAGGGAATCTATCCGAAGAAGAGCACCAGATTCTACTACAACGCAAAGATCTCAACACTTTATCGCCGCATACATGATGGATTGTTATCCGATGTCTTTCACCAAGGAAGCGTAAGAGGCACTTAAAGAAGCACATGACGACTTAAGGCGCATCAACCCGGTCCTAAACCGAGATAGACTAAGAAGGTTAGGCTATTATTGGCCAACCATGATTAGAGATGCATTGAATATGCGAGACGATGTCACGCTGCGGTCAAATACATGCAAATTACATGCATCACCGTAAGATCTACACCCGCCGCCTACTTCGCCATTTGAAACATGGGGAATGGATGGTAGGACCCATATTCCCCGCAAGAAAAGGTGATCGCTTATTTTAGCATTACCACTACTTAAATTCAAGCAATTCGCCAAAGAAGTCAAAACGAGCATCGCTATCATTCATTAAACACCATATTATCTATCGATATGTTCCGGATCTAATTGTACATGACAATGGTCCTCGCTCATCAAGAACGCTTCACGATTCTCGCAGTTCGTAATACAAGACGTTCGCCCACGCCTTATATAATCCCATCGCAAATGGTTTAATAAGCCTTCAATAAGACTATCATTAAGATCTTAGCAAAGCTAGTCAAACCAATAAACGCTGATGGGATGATAAACTTGGTGAAGCTCTTTGGGCGCATCGCACCACGTCAACACCGACAGATTCACACCATATTCCTTAGTATATGGATGTGAAGTCGCTGCCTTTAGAGATACAAATTCGCCACTCGTAGCCCTTGGCGATAGGGATGACAGGATCTAACAACATCAAAAGCGCCTCGAGGAGCTTGAGATGTTAGATGAGAAACGCTTGGGAGCTCAAAGAATGATTGAGTTATACCAAGCCGTAATTTCCAAAGCCTTTAACAAGAAAGTCCGCATCGGAGTTTCAAGGAAGGAGACTTGGTACTGGCCGTCCTACGACCGATGATTCTTAATTCCAAGAAGAAAGGCAAATTCCAACCCAAATGGAAGGACCGCTTATAATTGATACGCCTACTCAAATGGAGCATATCGCTGATCACTCAAGATGGTGACAAGTTAATGATGCCAATTAACTGAAAGTTCTCAAGATATATTATCCCTAATATATTCGTGATAACCGCTGCAAGATTGAATGATTAGACTTGTGAACAAATACATTCACTAAGCTCTCATTCTACCGAAAATATTAAACGATTAAAGCCACCGATAATATTAACACCTATTATTAATTTCTTTATGAAACAGTGGTTCGCCCCAAGAGAAAACACAACGGTTCGCTACCAAGAGAAGACACATCGTGGTTCGCTGCCCCAAGAGAAGACACACAGGGTTCGCTTCCCAAAAGAAGACACAAAGGTTCATTTTCACCCAAGAGAAAACACAAGGGTTCGCTTCCCCAAGAGAAGACACAACAGGTTCGCTCCCAAGAGAAAACACAAAGGGTTCTGCCACCAAGAGAAGACAGGTCGCTTCCCCAAGAGACACATAAGGGTTCGCTACCCAAGAAAAGACACAAAAGGGTTCGCTACCAAGAGAAGACACACCTTAAGGTTATGTATTCATTACATAGCTGGTTATATTAAATCTACGCCTATTTATGCGTAGTAGGTGCCCCGCCTTAAATCGAATAAGTCAGCTAACACACGACGGTAGTCAATCTCGCGGATAATTGATAAAGCCTACGATTCAATATCGTGAGCACAAAGTCCAGAGAATTTATTCTTTTAGCACAACGCTATATGTAGAACGGACTTAGATAATCTACATGCTAGCCCAACTCAAACGGTAGTTGGTAAAGGCATATCAAACTGCTGATGGTCGAGGGTTTGCCAAAAATCCTATTGAAATTATGTTTATTTGTTCAAAACGTAATAGATGAAAACATGATAAAAGAAATTTTATTTCATATAAAAGTAAATTACAAAGTGTTGGCAAAAGCTAACAAAAGTGTTCTATGAAGATATTTGACGGCAACGGATCTCGCTTCTTCCAAACCAAAGCTCACCGTATTCTTGTTCCAATTCTTCTCGAAGGACTCGAAGCATCATTAATAGTTAGAAGTTGAATAATCTTCTCGATCCAGCCAAAGACCTTTCATCGATGCTTTCAATTGTTCTCCGCCAGCTTTGAGCGAAGTCTTCGAACTAGCAAGATCAATTTTCGAGAGCACGCTCTCTTCTGTGATCTTCGAGCTTTTAAGCGAAGCGATCTCAAGGTCGTATGCCTCAACAGAGCGACTAAGTCAAGATTGGCTTCATCCCGTATTCAAGCTTGCCCTTAGACGCCGCGGATTGAGCTTGCACTTGCTGTAGTTCTTCTTCAACAGCTTTGACTTCTAGCTTGTGTAATAGACTCAACTCGAAGAGATATAAGAAGAAGTACCCCCGACCGGTCTCAAGTTTATTCACTCGCTCTAGCCGGATCGATCTTCTCGCATGGAGTCACCAAGTCGAAAACCCTCCTCTTATGATATTTACATGCCGACGAGGAGCCGCCGAAATGAAGGAAGAACCTTTATTCACGATCTTTTCAATCAATTTATTGAGAAGGAATGTGAAACCATCAAGCTCGTGACCGATGACCATCTTCTCTCGATCCTCATCCGCCATTAAAGCTTTAATTGTGTCATACAAGATGGAAGGAGCCGCAGGAAAGAGAAAGTGTAAGCTTCGAGGATTCAACTCAAATTAAAAAAATCAAGATTGGAAGATATACCGATACGCTAGAAGATCCTCCAAAGAAGTGTTGTTTCTACACTCATCAATTCAAATTTGGGGAATCACCGAGTTGATTCAATTTCAGATTGATAGCCGGTGGTCCCGGTGAATAATAGGCCTTCAATTTGAGTTGTTTGCTCCATAGTTGGTTGTTCGGCCTCGGAACCACCAAACCATTCAGTTCGCTTGAGTAGTTGGTGGTCCAGTTGAACAAACAGACTCTAACAAAGGGATACAATGATGGACTCAGTAGGGAGAACAAGGGGTTGAATCTCCAAATACGAGACCGCAGGAGTTTGTTCTACAGCAATAGTAACGAGTCCTACAGGTGAGAATACCATCAAGTGTCAATTATCCGTTAAAAAGACTGACAAGACTTGGACGATAAGACACGTACCGACAGAAGAGCTAGCTTCTACAATAGATTCCCTCTGAGTAGGTTCCGATAGCATCTCAGAAATCAGATGTGGATCAAATTCAGAGAAAGAGATCATTTGAGTGAAGCTTTGTTCAAATGACCCCTCGAAACTCTCTTCATGTGCGGGCTCCGTTGGCCTCTGGCTTTCCGCTGTGACATCAACAATACGCTCTGGGTGTTAGTATACACATATCTACATATATGAGAATCATAATAACATATATGTACATACCAAGAGCCGGTTCCGTGGGTTCAGTAGATTTATCAAGCTCTCCGCCTGAAGCTGCTTCTCCCTCAATCTGCTCTTCCATCACTGCAGTTACAGTGTATTAGTGCTTCAATTCAATGAAGGGAGAACAAAAGTAAAGTTCAAATCTCATACCAAGACTCGGCTCCGCTTGGCTAACACTTGCGCTCATTTCTTGGAATTTTTCTAAAAGAATATGAAGCGCGTTAGCAATAAGTGGAGGAACCAATTCAGACTCTTTCATGATTCTAAGTCGCCATCCAGATGAAACGGTCGTACCTGCAGCAGCACCCTCAGAAACCGGAGGGATGTCAATGTCAGCGTCTGTAGTGGTATCGGGAACGTCCTGATCCATAGTTTCAGGCGTTGGTATCTCCAGGCTGGGATCCTCATAAGTAAACGCTCTTGGAGGAGAAGGTTCAGCTGGAACCTCGCCTTCTTCAGATAAGAAAAAATGGAATAATTAATAATCATAGATGAAATGGTAAAGTCCGAGATGATGAATTCGATTCATACCTTCTCTTCCGAGCGGAAAATCAGTGTCTATCGCCTCAGGAGTTGGTGATTTTGGGAATCTCGTACGACGAAGCCTGGGTGCGACCTTCTTCGTACGCATTAAAGCTCGGGCGATAGAAGTGGAAGTATGAGCGATCGGTGATGGGCGAACCCTCTTCGGAGTATAAGTTCGCTTCTTCTTCTTCCCCTGTCTCGACCGTCATCCGGTGGGGATAAGTAAGAACGACCTTCTGGCGAGGCCGTTTCAAAGGACGCTTCGGAGGAGGTGGAACATGAGAAGAGGGTTTGACTGGTACATCCCGTCGAACTGGAGAGCGGCGAGGCGATGGCACTACAACTTCGCCCAATTCGACCCTGGCTGACAATGCTTTTCTTCTTCGTGGTGTGGATCAGATAATCAAATTCTTCTTCTTCACTCTCTTCTTGGGCGACCTTCTTCTTGCCTTTTGATTTCTTTGAAGGACGAGCTCGTTTGGGTGAAGCACGGGTTGGTGTAGGCTCTCTGTCATGTCCTACTTCCGTGGAAGCATTAGCCGCAATTTCACGGCGATAGAAAAGTCATCCAAGCTGCTCTAAGCAGCCAGGAGATCAACTTGGCATTGGTGCGTACCGCTTATGTTCCAATACTGTGCACTGCACCGCCAATAAGACTGATTATCACATTTTAATTATATTTTTATACCCTTATTACCTATGTTATATGAATAACGATATTACTAATAATCATTTTATCTTATTTTGCGGTTAATAAAGAAATAATGAATAAAAGCCCAAATGACTCAAATTCTCTCAATTTCTACCAATATTTGAAGCCCAAATCAAGACAAACCAAGGCCCAAGATACCAAATTGATCCAAGAGAAATTCGTGAAGAAAAATCAAGAAAAGACAAATTCGGTTGGGAACCAATCGGTTGACCAACCGGTTATTAACCGGTTATTAACCGATCGCCAACCGATCGGTTCCCAACAGATTTCAGATTAATGGTGGATTTCTCTTCCTTTTGGCTAGGTTTGATCCAATGGTTCACATCAACTCCGTTGGGCTATAAATAGGGGTGAAGGTGAGTGTTTTGAGTGTGAAATATTTTGTAAAACTCCATTTGGAGAGGAGGGTTACTCTTAATTGAGGAGACCTTCCAAAATTGTAACTTTGTTACACAATAAATGAAATTTTCACCCTTCAATTTCCTTTCTCTTCTTCTAATCCAAGGACCAAAGGAGGATTAGATTAAGATCAGAGTTGTTGGTTTCTATTTTATTTCTTTTTCATTTTCTTTCTTGTTCATTTATTGCTTTGTAGCTTAGATTTACTTTCATGCAATTTAATTTCATGCAATTTACTTTCATGCAATTTACTTTCATGCAATGTATTTAATTCTTGTATTTACTTTCTAGAATAGATTTTCCTTTTCTTTAATTCACCTTGAGGCTAGAACCCCTAGGAATTACCCTTTTCTAAGTGTGGAGCCAATATTTGTGGGATCCCTAGAGATTGTTTGAAACTAGCTAACAAATCCAACTCATTCTCATGAGATTGAGATAAGCTAAGTGGATCTACTCTAGATTCCTCATATCTTTAATTAATCCTCCATACTTTACCTTCTTTATTTTCCACTTATCCTTGTTTTCCATTTGTTGCTATTTTTCTTTATTCTTGATTTTGATTTTCCTTTACTCTCTCTCTCTCTCTCAATCTTGCTTTCTTTTATTTTGCACTTATTTTCTCTCAATCTCATTTTCCCTCCATGTGCATATAATCTCAAACCTAGTTTTGTTATTATGTGCATATAACCACCACCACACTCTCAACTTTGTTTTTCTCCTCCTTTGCACATAATCCACAATCCACTCTCTTTAACCTCTCCACATCCACATTCACCATTTTATCATTTTCATTATATTTGAATAAACTCCTAATTGTGCATAATTTGAGAACCAAAACTTGAGCAAAACTCTTCCTACTTTCCGTTCCTCGTGGGATCGATAATCTTTATACTATAACTTGATAAGGGTTGTATACTTGCAACTAAGGTAATCACTCAAAATTACCCATCAAGTTTTTGGCCGATTCTTAGAGCGGTGCATAAGTAGGATTTTCATTAAGTTTGGTTTTTATTTTGTGTGTTTTCTTTTGTGTAGGAACTTGGAGCTTGAAGATCAAGAGTTGAAGATTCAAGATTGAAGAATTGCCTCCAACGAGGCTTTGCATTGCTTTTAGTGGGTAACTTCTCCATCTAGTATTTTCAATTCCACCCTTTAGATAGTTCATATACATTAGAGACAATTAGGATAAAAAATAAAAAATTTAAAAAAATAAAAAGATTTTTTTTCCCTTGTCGACCCTAATAAACTTCATTTCTTTTTATTGTCGACCATAATAAAAAAAATAAAAGATTTTTGTTTTGCATCCTTTTAGTTGCTTTTAATTCTTAGGGTTGCATTTCATATAATAGTAGGAATTCACCAAGTGATTTGAGCATCTTGATTTGGCACACTTGAAAATATCTTAAGGGCAAAACCCATTAATCAAGATAAGGTGAGGGATTTCATCACCCTTTCCTTAGCCCAAAATCACTAATTCCTCACTACACATACCAAGCCTCTTAAAATTGATTAGGCGTTGGCCCCTAAGGATTGAGCTCATTAAGGAACAATAATTTCTTACGTGAACCGGTCCAAGTTTATTTGGATTAATTGGTGTCTAAGGCAAGGTTTAGGGGTTGCGTGGGCTCAGAAAAGAAAGAGGTACTTAATTGATCTTTGATCTCCCTCTAGTACTATCCTTACGGCTAATTACCCAAGTAAACTTTGATCTTTTCATTAAGGGAATTCTTGGTTAGGAGCTGGTCTAAGTCAAGTTTAGGCTTAACCCTAGAGTTAGGGTGATTGAAAAGTGATTGCCTTGATTTATTTTTAGTTAGTTTTCTCATCTTCTTAACTTTTTCTTTTTCAAATAAAAAAACTATTTTGGTGTATGCAAACTTGGGTTAGGGATAATACTAATCGTTTAATTCGTTTTGATTCATCTCTTGAACCAAGCGAAATGGCTATCTAACCACGTTCTTCAAGATGTTTGTTACCCCACTAGAAATGCAATCCCTCTTGCATAAAACTCCGAGGTAGTGGAACCAATTTTGAACTTCGACCGCATTTCATAAACATGCTTCCCAAATTCTTAGAATTCGGCAGAAGGCATACATCTTTATCTCGAATTTGAAGAAGTTTGCCTCATGATCAAGATGAGGGACTTAGCAGAAGATGCGATCAAACTCCGATTTATTCCATTTGCCCTTAAGGACAAAGCCAAAAATGGTATATAGCACCCTTGATTCCATCTCAACTTGGGGTGAATTTGTGACAGTTTTCTGAAAAAATTCTTTCCTATCCATAAAACAATCAAGCTTAGAAACAGCATTCAAAATTTTAAAATTGTCAGGAGAACCTTTTGGAAGTATTTTGACAAATTCAAAGATCTTCTTATCCTGTCCTCACCATGGTCTTGAAAAGTGGCGATTATGCCAAATCATTTATGAAGGATTGGATTATTCTTCAAAACTTCCTTAGAGTCAATGTGTCAAGGGATTTCATGAAGAAAAATGCCGATGAAGCTTGGGACTTTTAGAGAGTTTATCGAGAAAACCATGCATTGGGAACATTGTGATGACCGTGTTTCATCGGTTCCCAACCAAAACCGATTAATGCGTCCTTAGAAACAAACATAGCCTCGAAGCAAAGATGGCGACAATCATCGCGTAGGTTAGAAGCTTTAGAAGTCAAAACGAGCTCCGCTCAAATCAACCAAGTTTACGCCTCGGGTTGTCATAGCTGCATCTCCATCTCATGTTTGGAGGAATGTCTCTTTTAGGATCGGTCGACCACTGGATCGATAATATTTGCATTTCGTCCGGTAAATGATCCATTTTCTCCAACCTACAATCGGGTTGGAGCGGTGCATAAGTAGGATTTTCATTAAGTTTGGTTTTTATTTTGTGTGTTTTCTTTGTGTAGGAACTTGGAGCTTGAAGATCAAGAGTTGAAGATTCAAGATTGAAGAATTGCCTCAACGAGGCTTTGCATTGCTTTAGCGTGGGTAACTTCTCCATCTAGTATTTTCAATTCCACCCTTTAGATAGTTCATATACATTAGAGACAATTAGGATAAAAAAAAATAAAAAATTAAAAAAATAAAAAGATTTTTTTTCCCTTGTCGACCCTAATAAACTTCATTTCTTTTTATTGTCGACCATAATAAAAAATAAAAAGATTTTTGTTTTGCATCCTTTTTAGTTGCTTTTAATTCTTAGGGTTGCATTTCATATAATAGTAGGAATTCACCAAGTGATTTGAGCATCTTGATTTGGCACACACTTGAAAATATCTTAAGGGCAAAACCCATTAATCAAGATAAGGTGAGGGATTTCATCACCCTTTCCTTAGCCAAAATCACTAATTCCTCACTACACATACCAAGCCTCTTAAAATTGATTAGGCGTTGGCCCCTAAGGATTGAGCTCATTAAGGAACAATAATTTCTTCGTGAACCGGTCCAAGTTTATTTGGATTAATTGGTGTCTAAGGCAAGGTTTAGGGGTTGCGTAAAGCTCAGAAAAGAAAGAGGTACTTAATTGATCTTTGATCTCCCTCTAGTACTATCCTTACGGCTAATTACCCAAGTAAACTTTGATCTTTTCATTAAGGGAATTCTTGGTTAGGAGTGGTCTAAGTCAAGTTTAGGCTTAACCCTAGAGTTAGGGTGATTGAAAAGTGATTGCCTTGATTTATTTTTAGTTAGTTTTCTCATCTTCTTAACTTTTTCTTTTTCAAATAAAAAAACTATTTTGGTGTATGCAAACTTGGGTTAGGGATAATACTAATCGTTTAATTAGTTTTGATTCATCTCTTGAACCAAACGAAATGGCTAATACCAACCCACCTGTTCTTCAAGATGTTTGTTACCCCACTAGAAATGCAATCCCTCTTGCATAAAACTCCCGAGGTAATTGGAACCAATTTTGAACTTCGACCGCATTTCATAAACATGCTTCCCAAATTCTTAGAATTCGAAGCAGAAGGCATACATCTTTATCTCGAATTTGAAGAAGTTTGCCTCATGATCAAGATGAGGGACTTAGCAGAAGATGCGATCAAACTCGATTTATTCCATTTGCCCTTAAGGACAAAGCCAAAAATGGGTGTAAAGCACCCTGATTCCATCTCAACTTGGGGTGAATTTGTGGCAGTTTTCTGAAAAAATTCTTTCCTATCCATAAAACAATCAAGCTTAGAAACAGCATTCAAAATTTTAAAATTGTCAGGAGAACCTTTTGGAAGTATTTTGACAAATTCAAAGATCTTCTTATCCAATGTCCTCACCATGGTCTTGAAAAGTGGCGATTATGCCAAATCATTTATGAAGGATTGGATTATTCTTCAAAACTTCCTTAGAGTCAATGTGTCAAGGGATTTCATGAAGAAAAATGCCGATGAAGCTTGGGACTTTTAGAGAGTTTATCTGAGAAAACCATGCAAGGGGAACATTGTGATGACCGTGTTTCATCGGCTTCCCAACCCAAAACCAGTGGTCTGTCCTTAGAAACAAACATAGCCTCGAAGCAAAGATGGCGACAATCATCGTGGGTTAGAAGCTTTAGAAGTCAAAGAGCGAGCTCGGCTCAAATCAACCAAGTTTACGCCTCGGGTTGTCATAGCTGCATCTCCATCTCATGTTTGGAGGAATGTCTCTTTTAGGATCGGTCGACCTACTAGGGTCGGATGGCGTGGGTTAATGATCCATTTTCTCCAACCTACAATCGGGTTGGAGAAATCATCAATTTTGCATGGAACCGGAAACTACTCAGAAATCAAAATTTCCTCCCTCTTCAACCCAACAATTCTCTAGGGGCAATCAGTTCCTCTCAATTTTCAACAACCAAATCTGTCATTTCAAAATCAGTCTCCTCATCACCAATCTGCAAATCACACTCCTCAAATTGCGGATCATGATAAACGTCTTAATGTTCTGGAAAAGGGTCTAGATACTTTGATTAAAACCTCTACACAGACCACGAACTTATTGACTCAAACATCAAGCACGTTAAATTCCTTCATGCAATCAACCGGGCAAATCCTCACCTCCAACACTCAAGCCATAGCTAGGTTAGAAACCCAACTTGGTCAACTAGCTAATGCCATGAGTGAGAGAGAGAAAGGAACTTTTCCAAGTCAACCCGTGCCCAACCCGAAGGACACGGGATCAAGTTCAACCTACCAAGCTGAAGTGAATGCAATCCATTCACTACGGTCGTAGACAGTCGATAATCGTGTTAGAATGCCTCTAAGTGAAACCCTTGAACGAACAAATTCTCTCTCCGAGAAATCACACCCTTCGATGACCCGTAACCCGAACTGAACCGAGTCTAATCAATTTAAACCGGTTGCTCCTTGCAGGATAGACTCGGGCCTAGGAAGCACTCCTCTCGGAGGAGAAAATTCTAGAGACTTTCAAGGTGTTAAGGTCAACATTCCTCTTTAGATGTCATTGAACAAATTCCTTCTTATGCCAAATTTTTAAAGGAATTATGTACCAAAAAGAGGCAAATAAATGTTCCAAAGAAAGTCTTTCTTGCCGCCAATATCAGTGAAGTCCTCTCAAAGTCTGTACCATTGAAACATAAGGATCCAGGTTGTCCTACCATCCCATGTATCATTGGTAATACTCATATCGATAAGGCGCTTTTAGACTTAGGGGCCAGTGTCAACTTGCTTCCGTATTCGATCTACCAACAACTAGGTGTCGGGGAACTCAAGCCAACTAGATGCACACTTCAGTTAGCTGATAGATCTGTTAAGGTCCCTATGGGTGAAATAACAGATGTATTGATAAAGGTTGGAGACTTCATTTTTCCTGTTGATTTCATAGTCCTGAAACACAACCCGTTTCCAATCCCAAAGGACAGATACCCGTGATCTTAGGAAGACCGTTCTTAGCCACTTCTAATGCTCTCATCAACTGTAGAACTGGTCACATGAAGCTGTCTTTTGGGAATCTGACTGCTGAACTTAATATTTTCAATCCAGGAAATAATATTGATAAGCAGCCTTTCGAAATCAATTACATCCAAGAAAGTTTAAGTAGAGAATGAATCGACATTAGTTTTGAGGAAATCTTTCATGAGGAACTGGAAATTTTAAAAATTCGTGTTTTATTTTTCAAAATGAGGAAGCTGTGTTGAATACATGCCTCTCGAATGCAACATTGAAGAACTCTTTTCGATGAGCTTAGATTTTGGAAGAGCAACCAAAATGTCAAATTTTATTAATCAAAATCTAAGTTCAAAATGCATAACACCAATAAGACCTACCTTAATTTCTTTGCAAAACACATTGCAAACCTTGGAATTTTCGAATTTGAGAACATCATTGATTATATCATCTTGAAATTCTTTAAATTTCGGGTAGAATTTTCAGCAATAAGGTAGGATTTAATGTAGAATATGAGCTTCTCATGTTTTATCTTTTATTCTACATTTTTATTTTTGTCCCACAATAATAATAAAAGAATTTATTCTTCTCTCATGTGAGAGTTTCTTGTTCTTTTCAAAAAAAAAAAAAAGGAGAGAATAAATTTTGACTCCACCTTCTCATACCAAAGGTAATTCTGGACTTTTATCATTGTTCAAGTCGACCGAACAAATGTAAGTGCTTCCATGCTTATCTGTTTTACTTTGTGCATAATAGAATTTGCATTGAGGACAATGCAAAATTTAGGTGTGGGGTGGGAATTAGTCATTTTGCTCTTTATCTTAGTCATTTTTCCTCTTCTTACCATTTTCTTTCTTTTTATGTCATTTTTTTCCTCTTTTCATAAAAAAAGTCACTTGCCAACTTAATAGAGTTGATTAATAATTGATCAATTTGATAGAATTTAAGTCTTCTAATCCTTAGTTGGTTCTATACTCAAGTTTACCTTTTATGATAACTCCAAATAAATTTCTCAAGAAATGATTTTCAAAGTAGTATACTTTACTTAAGTTTTAACTTAGATTTTTAATTAAAGTAATGAAATTTTGGCATGCCTAACTTAGAGTTGAAAATAATTTTTCAAGTTGTCTTGATCAAATATTGTTCAGAATATATATACATATACACATATATATACTAACTTAATAAAAGAAGAAAAATTTCTCTTAAAATCATTGGTGGTTCTATTTTACTAAGCCTAAGTTGGTGAGTAATTAAGCAGGAGTATTTCTATACTTAATGACCTAAGCCCAATTGGGTAGGGATTCATTGGCCCAAAACTTCGCTAAATGGTCACTTAGAAAGCCCGATTAAAAAGAACAAAACCACCAAGGAATAAAGAGTTTAAAAAAAATCATACTAATCATGTTTTTATATATAGTTATATTTGTATATGTTCTTGAAAAATTAAATGGATTTAAAGACTTGAAGTTTGTTTAAAACAAAGAGTTAGCATGTTCTTTTCAAAACTTTCAAATTAAATTTTGAGTTAAACTTGGTTTTGTATAACTATAATGAAATGATTTTCTTAAGAAAATTACATTGGAGTTATGATAAAACGTTTTCTTGAGTATTAACCAACTTCAATTGGAATGTTTGAAGATATCAAATGAATTAATTATTTTATTAACTTCTTTAAATTGGCAAGTTGACTGAATTTTGTGGGTATATTCACTGCAAACCCTCACGAGACTACAACTTCGTCCACTAGGGTAACCTAGGGGTTTAAAGGCTTGTTGTATGTGCTAAATACAACCGCGATTCTGAAAGTGAGTTAGGTTTTCTTTTTATTTTCTTTGCTAGAGGACTAGCAAAAGTTTTGGTGTGGGGGTATTTGATTATCACATTTTAATTATATTTTTATACCCTTATTACCTATGTTATATGAATAACGATATTACTAATAATCATTTTTATCTTATTTTGCGGTTAATAAAGAAATAATGAATAAAAGCCCAAATGACTCAAATTCTCAATTTCTACCAATATTTGAAGCCCAAATCGAAGACAAACCAAGGCCCAAGATACCAAATTGATCCAAGAGAAATTCGTGAAGAAAAATCAAGAAAAGACAAATTGGTTGGGAACCAATCGGTTGACCAACCGGTTGGCTAACGGTTGGCTAACGATCGGCCAACCGATCGGTTCCCAAATGATTTCGATTAATGGTGGATTTCTCTTCCTTTTGGCTAGGTTTGATCCAATGGTTCACATCAACTCCGTTGGGCTATAAATAGGGGTGAAGGTGAGTGTTTTGAGTGTGAAATATTTTGTAAAACTCCATTTGGAGAGGAGGGTTACTCTTAATTGAGGAGACCTTCCAAAATTGTAACTTTTGTTACACAATAAATGAAATTTTTCACCTTCAATTTCCTTTCTCTTCTTCTAATCCAAGGACCAAGGAGGATTAGATTAAGATCGAGGAGTTGTTGGTTTCTATTTTATTTCTTTTTCATTTTCTTTCTTGTTCATTTATTGCTTTGTAGCTTAGATTTACTTTCATGCAATTTAATTTCATGCAATTTACTTTCATGCAATTTACTTTCATGCAATGTATTTAATTCTTGTATTTACTTTCTAGAATAGATTTTCCTTTTCTTTAATTCACCTTGAGGCTAGAACCCCTAGGGAATTACCCTTTTCTAAGTGTGGAGCCAATATTTGTGGGATCCCTAGAGATTGTTTGAAACTAGCTAACAAATCCAACTCATTCTCATGAGATTGAGATAAGCTAAGTGGATCTACTCTAGATTCCTCATATCTTTAATTAATCCTCCATACTTTACCTTCTTTATTTTCCACTTATCCTTGTTTTCCATTTGTTGCTATTTTCTTTATTCTTGATTTTGATTTTCCTTTACTCTCTCTCTCTCTCAATCTTGCTTTCTTTTATTTTGCACTTATTTTCTCTCAATCTCATTTTCCCTCCATGTGCATATAATCTCAAACCTAGTTTTGTTATTATGTGCATATAACCACCACCACACTCTCAACTTTGTTTTTCTCCTCCTTTGCACATAATCCACAATCCACTCTCTTTAACCTCTCCACATCCACATTCACCATTTTATCATTTTCATTATATTTGAATAAACTCCTAATTGTCGCGCATAATTTGAGAACCAAAACTTGAGCAAAAACTCTTCCTACTTTCCCGTTCCTCGTGGGATCGATAATCTTTTATACTATAACTTGATAAGGGTTGTATACTTGCAACTAAGGTAATCACTCAAAATTACCCATCAAAGACCTCCATGAGTCTTCATTCCCCGATTTGAATTCCCGACATAGATCTGGTCGTAGCCAAACTGACGAGAAAAGCGGCATGGGAAATAAGGCTCGATATCACAGGAATTCTTCACCCGGAAGATCAGGTAACCAATGCGAATGTTCATTAGCCATCGGAAGCAACCAAGATCCAGAATAGTTCGGCTTCCGCTAGGCCCAGCAGCATCTACAAGCATTTCATCATATCGGCCTGAAAAGTTCGGGAAACATTTGAAGAATTCCCAACTCTTAGCAATTCTGAGTTGGCGAGATGCTTCAGACCACTGTCTCGCTTTCCATTTACATTCTTCCAAGATCTGTAAATAAGGCAGTTCATAATCTACTATGTCGGGGGCTGTCATCAGATCTGGACGATGGAGCACGAGCCAGGCCATCAAATAAGTATACGGCAGTTCTACTTTGACGGCTGGGATGTCGCTAGAAGACCCTTTACCCTTGTGGAGAAAACCGGAAACTATCCGTCGGAGTCCCCCATGAATGTCCGCCACCATCGCCGGAAGAAGAGAAAGGCGACGACCGGTGACAACTCGGCGGTGGAAAAGCACTTCTAAAGGCGGGCATCGAAGATTGTGCGGGACTACACACTTCTTCAACCAGATAGCCAAGTAGCCCGCCAAGAGAGTTTGTGGCTTGATCTGCTTTTGTAGCTGCCACAAGAAAGTCTCAAATTTCGTTCCCTTAGGAATTTTGCCCTCAGCATACGGGGTAGTGAAGGATTGGGCATTTATCTTTGCAATTAGCTTGTTGATGGCAGAAGGAGTGGAGGTTTTCTGTTCAGTTACATCCTCGTCACCCTCTAAGTTCTGGAATAGATAATCGGCGAACTGTTTATGGCTAATCTGCGGAAGCCTCCTAGCCTTCACGTCCACTGTCGCTATTGCAGCTTGATAGTGGCAAGTCAGCTCCCACAGAATATCATAAACAGGTGATCTCTTCTCTTTCATTTCCCTCAATCGTCGATTGACGGGAAAATATTCTTGATATGGTGCTTCACCCATTGGAAGACCGGACACCTTCATCATCTCATGAAGTGGTAGACCCAATTCTCCATTCTTTGTTAGGAAGGTGTTGGTATCTGGGTTGTAGATTTCCAGCAATGCGAGGAAATGATACGAGCTGGGAGGAATTCCATACATGCTAGCACGGATGGGAACATATAATCCAATTTCTTTGAGTTCCCGACTCCATCGGTCGAGAACGTAAGCTGTCATCCGTGTCCACCATCGGTCGGCAGTAGAATGTACCCAACCGAAGCACCGGTGAGATTTCTTAGGAGGCAACTCCCTTCCTATTTTGGCCAAGCGATTCTTCAATGTGTCAGCTTTGACCATCAGTTCATCATGAGGTGGGCTGTCCTGACCCACAAGGCCCGGGTAAAGCGCCCTAATATAGTTCTTGTCGCTAGAACCTGGAACTGCGCCTTTGCTGATATATCCGCAGTGTATGCGTTCCAAATCTTCAGTCAGTCTCCAGGACATATTCCTCTTAACTGATAAATTGCGCAGCCGCAAGAGTGAATGATGGCGGGCAAACGGAGGTAAATAAAGATTAGAGCCATCACCTTCATACAGCCATGGTTCAGTCCGAACAGATAAGGCTTCTGGATCCGCAACAGAATCCCCGAATAAATAGCTGGACTTCCTCATTATCTCTGTGGATCCGGCATTTTTTGTTAGTGGAGCGTCGGTGATCATTCTTCGTAAATCACGACGATCACCATGTTCTAACGCTTCCAATAATTC
Organism: Asparagus setaceus; assembly: GCA_012295165.1. Lineage (NCBI taxonomy): Eukaryota > Viridiplantae > Streptophyta > Magnoliopsida > Asparagales > Asparagaceae > Asparagus > Asparagus setaceus. The sequence continues at coordinate 20,189,337 of CM022706.1, forward strand.
TGGAGGCGCATTTGGACCGAGCCGAGGAGCATCAGTCACTAGTGGCATCTCTTGAGAAGAGGAAAACACAGAGCTGTGCAATCCACTTGGCTCATGAGCACCAAATGCCGTAGGGGGAAACTCAACTGCAAAGCACACATACACTTATAAGTGCTGGGTCAAAATTAACATCAAAAATGGCTAAGGGTTGGGACACTGACTCGCCAGCAGCGAGACAATCATAACTGTCTCGCAAACAGCGAGACAGTCTCGAACTGACTCGCCAGAAGCGAGACAGTTTCAACTGCCTCGCCAGCAGCGAGACAGTCCCAACTGTCTCGCCAGAAGCGAGACAGCCTCGACCGCCTCGCAAACACGAGACAATCGAAGCTTTGTTCGTTGATTTGACAGATGTTCTGGCTATGCAAAACACTTGTTTTAGCCCAGATCCACACAAAGGAGGACCTCGACTCTTCTCAAATGCCTCGCAAAGGAGAACAAATGAGGATTTTATACAAAAATGCAAACTTTTCAACCCAAAATAAGTGCATATATCGAGAAGAACTCACCCCAAAAGACAGCGATCGGTTCTTCGACATCGAGGTTTGGGGAACGGATTTGGCCTTGGGGACACGAGATCTTTTGGGAGACATGATAAAAATCAGATTTTTGTCTTGAACAAGAGAAAAGCTAGGGTTTTGATGAAAATCCGAAAGCAAGAAGCTTGAAGAGGCCTAGGGTTTGATGAAGAGGCTTCGGATCTGACAGAAAATCAGGAGAAAGCTCGGTTTGATGGAGGAAAATCGATCTAAATCGATGGGATCCTAAGAAATCCGAAGAAACCCTAGATCTAAAGAGGGGTTTTCGAGCAAACTTGGAAACTTGAGAGATTAAAAGGGGATTCTTGACTTAGTAGAAGATCAAAATAGGGTTTGGGAAGGTTTGAGAAGATTTGAAGTTTAGAAGGCGGGGGGTCGAATGGGGTTAAAACCCTAAGGTCGGGTTTTTATACAGCCCCGCTTATTCGAGCGAGGCAGGTCAAACCGCCCCGCTCAAGCGAGGCAAGTCAAACCGCCCCGCTCAAGCGAAGCAAGTCCAACCGCCCCGATCAAACGAGGCAGGTCCAGCCTCCTCGCTCAAGCGAGACAACATTAACCACCATCTTTGAACAAGATACTTCAGATTGCCTCGCTCGCTTTCTTCAAGTGGGACAATTCCAGATATTGATAATTATTCTCTGCATGGGATTCAAGGCAGTATATTCAAGACAAATTGGTTCCATACTACATACAGAAGCTTTCCTGGAAATCTGATATTCAGAAAACCAGACGACGCTTTTTCTCTGAATGATTCCCAAGGCATTCAATCGCAACCCAAGTGGTGACTTTCAAGATGAAGATGATTAGTCCAAAATCGACTTCGACATTTCAATTCATTCAAATACAAATGCAACAGTTATTGATCCCAAAATATGGTCACACGACGCCAGAGCTGTGGTTCGAGAAACTCGGCAAAACACGGGCCTCTTCTACAAAGTTCAACGATTAACGAAGTAAGCAAGATTTATCCAAAGTATTCCGCACTTTCGATAAAATACGAGGAGTCCGAAAACTTTGGAGGGGTATCAGAGGCATCAAAAATTGCCGAAGAACCTCAAATATGACTAAATCATGAGAAGATCGAAGGACAACGTCGTCGAAATCTCAAGAAGTCAACACATGGAGATATTATGTCTCGCTACAGTGCGAGACACTTGGTTGTGTCTCGCTACGAGCGAAACACTTGTTTGTGTCTCGCTGTTAGCGAGACACTTGTGTGTGCCTCGCACGAGCGAGACACCTTGATGTGTCTCGCTGTTAGCGAGACACTTGTGTGTGCCTCGCACGAGCGAGACACCTTGATGTGTCTCGCTATAGGCGAGGCACTTACTTGTGTCTCGCCAAAGGCGAGACACCCAGAATACCTGAAACGAGCTCTTGAAGGGTCTAAATCAATGCTGATGGGGCCCACTTGACTTTATCAACGCAGAGAGACGTTCAGATATTTTAATGGGCGGTTACACGCTGAAAATACGCCCACTAGGCGTGATTTTAGGGCATTTAATCGTGCCTTAAAGCAGCGAAACCGTTACAACAGCTGAAGGGACGACACTGCCTCACAAGCCGAGGTAAATTTATACCGCCGCTTCCAACAGGTAGCCGACACGGCCGCCACCGAAAGGCGATAGCTAAGGCGTTTCGAAGCCGCCGCTTAACCGCAAATGGAGCACTTATGACTTGTGTTTCTTCGAGGGCACGCTTCCCAAGGACTATAAATACCCCCCTACATCCACTTGGGCAGGGGATCGGCATTTTGGCAATCAGAGATCAAAGAAATCAGAGCTTTTGCAAGGAGAGAGAGAATCCAAGCTTCCAAAGTTCAAGAACACGATCCACACGGAGATTCCTCGAGTTTAAGCTTTGACTTATTCTTGAGAAGAGTAGATATCTTACTTTGCTAAGATATTTGCTTAAGTTCTTGTTTCCTTTGCGAAGCATCAACTAAACCCCGTCGATTCGACGATCGCTGCTCGGTGGTCCACGGATTACGCGTCCCCGGCACAGGCAAAGTCCCACAAAAACAGGAGATCTACACTTGTAGTATCTTTTGTTCGAGTTTGTGAGAGAGTTACTGAAATTTCTTTGTAACTGAAAATTAAGGTGTAATTTTCTTAAGTTTTGTAATGGAAACGACAAAGAAATCAACTTTCAACCCAAACAGTATCCTACAACTTACTCGAAAGATTTAAGGATGTGAGTGAGAAATCCTTTCTTTGAATAAATTTGGTTGTCTTTTGATTGAGTTTTTAAGTTAAATTTGAGAATCTTGTTTGATTGAATTTCTGAGATAAGTTTGAGACTCATGTTTTTGCATGTCATACTTTGTTTGAACTTGATTTAGTTTTAGCTTAGTATGTTGTAGCTTACTTGGCAATCTTACCTAAAATACGAAGAAAGATAAAGTTTAATTACAAGAGAGACAAGTTTCTGAAACAATGGGAAGAAGGGGGTCTCAAAAGCACAAAACAACCATATTAGTATCTATGTTTATTGGCTTGGTTTTGTTCTTTTAAAAGCTAGTCTAGGCAAACCCGCAAGGGTGGCACACATGGTTAGGGGGGTGTGCTTTGGAGGGGGACAAGGCGGGAAACCCGTGTTCGAGTCCCCTCGCCTACAAATTCTTGCGGGTCAGTACTATTGCCATAAACCCTCGAAAGCGCGAATAGCGGATGTAGGCAGGGGGTCTCGAACTCCCACCTTTGGGCCACAAACCCTCCGAGGTCTGGGGCGCCGAACCGCTAGGGTATACCTAAAAAAAAAGCTAGTCTAGGCTCCTTGGTAATGGTAGATGAGATACTGTTTCAACATAAACATGTGTTTAAATTGACATGCACGTCCTTTTTTCTTAGGATACAAAGCTACTAGTCTACCAACTAATTCTAAGATTATTTATATGACTGTTGCTTTGTATTTCTGGTGTTTATTTTAAGCGGCATGACCCATACTTCACAATATATTTGTCGGTATCAAAGTTATGCAACTCATGTTGAATTTTTTTAGCTAAGAGTATGTTGGATAACATGGTGAATTTTGTGTGGTGTTTTCAAAACACCATGGTGTTTTCTCCAAAAATATTTTCAAAATATCATGGTAAATGTTTTTAGTCAAAAATAATTTGACCTTTTATAACATTAATATTAAACATACTATTGATATATTAAATATTCATTATAATATCATCTATTTTAATTGATATTATAATATTATATATAACTAATCGATTATAATGTTATATACTGTACATATTTATAATATATATTATATTATAATACTTAAATATTATTTTCAAATACTAATATATTTAATTATTTTTTATATTAATAAGTTTTTGTTATTAATATATTAAATTTTATTAATATATAATAATGTATTAACATTTTATTTTTATAATATCATATAATACTATTATATTATGATATTATTATTATAATTATTATTATTATTATTTGTTACAGTATATGTAATTTATCATTGATAAGTTATTTACTTTATAATATATAATTATTTTGTCATTATTTTATAATGTAATATATTATTATTTATTATATATTATATTATGAATATATTGAATATATTAATATTTAATCTTTTATTCTTAGAGTAGTTATTATTTTATTATTAAAATTTTTATTACATAACATGTTAAAGTTTTTAATTATATTATATAATATATTATTCAAACATTAATGATATATTTTATTAATTAACTAATATAATAGAATAATTTGTGTTATATAATTCAACATTATATTATTACTACGGAAATATGTATTAATAATAAATTATTATCTACTGTTTTGTCGATATATTTTCTTTTATTATTATTTACTATTAGTTTAATATATAATATTATTTAAACTATAATTATTCTATTAAATTAATTATAATATTATATGTATTATTAATTAATGGTATTAAACATAGTATAGATATATTAAGAAACTAATATTATAATGTAATATATTATTATTTATTATATATTATATTATAATACTTAAATATTATTTTCAAATACTAATATATTTAATTATTTTTTATATTAATAAGTTTTTGTTATTAATATATTAAATTTTATTAATATATAATAATGTATTAACATTTTATTTTTATAATATCATATAATACTATTATATTATGATATTATTATTATAATTATTATTATTATTATTATTATTATTTGTTACAGTATATGTAATTTATCATTGATAAGTTATTTACTTTATAATATATAATTATTTTGTCATTATTTTATAATGTAATATATTATTATTTATTATATATTATATTATGAATATATTGAATATATTAATATTTAATCTTTTATTCTTAGAGTAGTTATTATTTTATTATTAAAATTTTTATTACATAACATGTTAAAGTTTTTAATTATATTATATAATATATTATTCAAACATTAATGATATATTTTATTAATTAACTAATATAATAGAATAATTTGTGTTATATAATTCAACATTATATTATTACTACGGAAATATGTATTAATAATAAATTATTATCTACTGTTTTGTCGATATATTTTCTTTTATTATTATTTACTATTAGTTTAATATATAATATTATTTAAACTATAATTATTCTATTAAATTAATTATAATATTATATATAACTAATCGATTATAATGTTATATACTGTACATATTTATAATATATATTATATTATAATACTTAAATATTATTTTCAAATACTAATATATTTAATTATTTTTTATATTAATAAGTTTTTGTTATTAATATATTAAATTTTATTAATATATAATAATGTATTAACATTTTATTTTTATAATATCATATAATACTATTATATTATGATATTATTATTATAATTATTATTATTATTATTTGTTACAGTATATGTAATTTATCATTGATAAGTTATTTACTTTATAATATATAATTATTTTGTCATTATTTTATAATGTAATATATTATTATTTTATTATATATTATATTATGAATATATTGAATATATTAATATTTAATCTTTTATTCTTAGAGTAGTTATTATTTTATTATTAAAATTTTTATTACATAACATGTTAAAGTTTTTAATTATATTATATAATATATTATTCAAACATTAATGATATATTTTATTAATTAACTAATATAATAGAATAATTTGTGTTATATAATTCAACATTATATTATTACTACGGAAATATGTATTAATAATAAATTATTATCTACTGTTTTGTCGATATATTTTCTTTTATTATTATTTACTATTAGTTTAATATATAATATTATTTAAACTATAATTATTCTATTAAATTAATTATAATATTATATGTATTATTAATTAATGGTATTAAACATAGTATAGATATATTAAGAAACTAATATTATAATGTAATATATTAAATAATATAATATAATTTAAATATTATATTATATTATGTAAAAATATAATATATTTTATGTTATTATTATATTTTTATTAATATATTTAATTTGTTATTATTTACTATTAATATAATATAGATAATAGTATTTAAACTATATTTATTATATTATATTAATAATAATAATAATTATTTAATGATATTAAACTTAGTATTGATTAATGTTATAATGTAATATATTAAATAATATTATATTATGTAATGAATATATTATATTCAATATATTTTTAATGCCCTATATTAGACATTGTATTAACACCTTTGAAACTTAAAACACAAACTTCAAACTTGAAACACCTTTTAGTATTTTGAAATAAGTGTTGTGTTTTTATTTTAATATTGTAGCCTAATAAAAACACCATTGTTTCCAAACACATGGTGTTTATTATTAATATATTATATTCAATATATTATTAATACACTATATTAGATATTGTATTAACACCCTTGAAACTCAAAACACAAACACCAAACTTGAAACACATTTTTGTGTTTTCAAATAAGTGTTGTGTTTTTATTCTTGATATTGTAGTCTAACAAAACATCATTATTTCTAAACATGTGGTGTTTTGTTTTTGGCAAAAACGCCATGCAAACACTAAAAACACCATAGTTTCCAAACTTGAAACACCTTTTTTGTGTTTTGAAATAAGTGTTGTGTTTTTTATTTTTTATATTATAGTCTAACAAAACATCATTGTTTCCAACACATGGTATTTAGTTTTGGCAAAACGCCATGCAAACACTAAAAACACCATAGTTTCCAAACTTGAAACACCTTTTTGCCAAAACAAAATACCATGTGTTGAACAATGATGTTTTGTTAGACTATAATATAAAAATAAAAAAATACAACACTTATTTCCAAACACAAAAAACATCATTGTTTCCGAACACATGGTATTTTGTTTTTGGCAAAAACGCCATGCAAACACTAAAAACACCATAGTTTCCAAACTTGAAACACCTTTTTTGTGTTTTGAAATAAGTGTTGTTTTTTTATTTTTTATATTATAGTCTAACAAAAACATCATTGTTTCCGAACACATGGTATTTTGTTCTTGGCAAAAACACCATGGAAACACTAAAAACACTATAGTATCCAAACGCTATCTTAGTAATCGAGTCAAACTATGTTGAAGCAGTGATTGCATCGACGCAGTCAGTTCCTAGATTCAGCTCCCTTATCTATTACATTTTACTTTTGTTTCATTTTGCAGGAGTACTTGCTAGTGCAACAATATGTGAGATTTGAATTTTTTCACCCTGTTTATAATTACTGTAAAACAAAAGTATATTTTATACTAAGAAATTTGCAAAGCATAACCTTTGAGTGAAATGTGTAAGCTTTATTTTCTTCAGAACCTAATTGCTCTTTTTGCTGAACCATTTATTGCTAATTTTAACTGTGGAAAAATACACGTACCTCATTCAAGTCACATCTACTAAGTTTACTAAGTATCGTTGTCTCAATTGTAGCATAATTTTTTTATGCATGATTATTATCGTTTATCACTGGATCAGTGCAAAAACGTATCCCATTGCGGTTGCTAGTCACATAACTAGGAGTAGAATTATATAATTGTTCAAAGATCATTAAAAGTCTTGTCACATTTTGTTGAACTACACATGTTTAACTACTGCAATTTCAAGCTACATTTTCCCCTAAACTATGAAATGACGTATCGAGAAAAATCGTCTAGTTGGTTTGCATGGCCATGACATTACCATACTGTCTTATGTGCATCGCTTATTTGATTAGTCACTATGCTATAAGGCAACAACTTTGCTTGTTATATTTTCTTCCTTCGAGTTCTGTTGTCATTAACCCTTTGCATTGATTGTTACAAAACTATTTAATACTTTAATATTTGATATTTATACGGGTAGACTAAACGCATTGATCCAATAAAATATCCAAAGGAAAGAAGAAAGCTACAAGTTCAAACAAATTTCATATTTAGCCTGTGGTGTATATGTGCAAATTTCTTATTGTGTAGACATGGATATGAATTGGAACCTTAAAATGTATTTGGTTAACTAGACTTCAATCCATAGTCAGAAGTTAGTTATGTGTTTTGTGTTCCCAGATTTGTTTGTGTGCATGTCTGATGAGTTTGCCGACAATCAAAAGAATAATTCTATAAGATTAGTCCAAGGCTACTTTAGACTCAGAAAGTGCTCCATATCCAAACCAAAGTGGATATAAATGAAGTCCTATGTTTATCTGTATGTAAATATGCTTAGCTTTTAGTATAATAGGTTACATGCATTGAATCAATTCATATATGGTAGGTCTGATTTTTGTGGATCAATAGATTTATTTAAAAGGACGTCTTTGTAGTAAAGAGGAACAAGCACAAAGACAATGCGAAATAGCATGGAACCAAACATCATTTTAATAAATGACTCAGATGCAACATTATTTCAACAGAAATTAATTTTTGCTTGAGTTACGGATTATGATCATATTGTTGAAACCACTGGTTACAAAATCAAAGATTAGTGGTGAGAGGGAGGGATCATCCTATCTAAGTCTGGTTAAATATTCTTATTTGTTGTTTGTTAGGGAAATGTGAGGGTATAAGATAGACTTATAGCTGTCTTATGAAAGTCACAGTAAACTCTTATTTAATGATTGGCACTCTTTATCCTTATTTCTCTTCTCTGTTTGGTAGCCAATAACGTTTCGTTTGGTACGCGGGAATGGAGTCAAGTGAGAATGGAAAGAGTGTGGGAATAGAATGGAATAGATGTGAGAATGGAATGATAATTCTCATTCTCATGTTTGGGCACGTTTAGAGAATGAAATGGGAATGGCAATCTTATTCTCATTTCTACATTTGGTATCATTTATTCACAAGTGAGAATAAAATTTAGTTTTCTAATAATGCCCATGTCCAAAATTAATATAAACTATAGTATCTATAGTTTAAAATTTTATATGCATAAACTATCACATTCAACATTGTAGGCGTTAAAAATTGCTTATCAGTACCCGAACAAGACTCGTAAACGGTGGGTTGACAACCGACGATCCGTCCGACAGCGCGACCCAGAACTCACGACGACGCGATTACGCCGCAAAACGCGTAGAGCGAGTCGACGAGCACATGAAGTGAGTCGGCAAGACGTACGAGCCAATGAAGCGGCGTCGCGAGTTGACTAAACTCAAACGTTGACGAGACGGAATCAACCGTACTTAGTCCGTCAATGCAAACGAGCCGTTTGAGCTCTGAAAGTTGATCGGGCACGGACTCAAACACAACGGCGACATCACCGGAGCAAAACTAAGCCCGGAAGACCGAAAGAATAAACGAACGGCGCCATGACGGAACGCCATGACAGCGGCACCGACAAGTGGCCAAGGTGGCTCGGCCACTTTGGCCGAGCCACCTCGACCAACTTGGCGAGGTGCCTCGACAAGTGGCGGTGGCTGACCAGCGGTAACCAGCTTGGCGCACCCCCTCTCTCCATTGTATAAATGGGGGTCTTGAAGCTTGGAGGTGGGTTGGATTTTTTAGGATTTTGGATTTTGGGAAACTCGGGGATTTTCTGAAGAGTTCTCACGAGATCCACGAGCCGTCGGCCTTAGTTCGAACCGGCGAACACAAGTCCGGTCGACGCCGATCTACAAAGCGAGGTAAGTAAACTTCGGGTCGAACTCTGAGATACCCTCTAGATTAAGCTTCGTCTTAATCTCGGGGATAGCTGTGATTTCTCCTTGTAGATCTCACCGCTCGGCGATCCTCTCCTTCGTGAGTGCGATCCCCGCAGCGATCCTCTCCTTCGTGAGTGTGATCCCCTCGGTAGCCGTTTCCTTCGTGAAGCGAGCCCCTCGTCTGTAGTTCGAACCGGGTTTACATCGGGATCGAATTGCGGTGGTCAGCGGACGAACAAAAGTCCGACACGGGCAAAGAACCCGCATAGCGAGGATCCCGTATAATAGAGATCCTCGTGTTTGTTCAAAAGGATAAAAAGTTATAATTTTCGTTTTCATTGTAAGCCTTAAATAAAAGGCAAATTTTCTTTCTTTTGAATCTTGTTGTAGGCCAACGAAGCTGTAAACAAATTCAACGGAGCAATGAATACGAAGTCTACTTTTACCGCGAACAAGCTGGCGACCACAGTGGGAGCCACCGGCCTCAGATCGGAGGTCGTCGTGCCGCAACCGCGGATCCCTATCCCGGTGGAGGAAGAGGTCGAGTTCGAGTTCGACCAGCAGAAGTACGAGGAGTATCTTTCCTCGTCTTCCAGATCCAGTTCCCCCCGCCGCTCCAAGAAGATCTCCGCTGCAAGGAGAACCCGATGGGCCTCCGATGTAGAGCCCCAGGACGGCGAGTCCAACCCCGGCCGCGGTAGCGAAAATCCCCGGCCAGAAGTCCAGATGGCGCCCGAGATGAACGCCGATGATGCGCCGGCACTCTCCAAGCGAGCCCGCCAAAGGCGACGACAAAGCATGGCGCGCAAACATGCCAAGGCCGTGCAATCCGTGGATGGGGTCCGCTACGAAGCGGATCTAAGATCCAGACTTACGCAGAGGCTTCAGCCTCAAGTGATCGACGGTCTATCCAAGCCGTCAACCAACGAGTGGGTCCGTGTCAAACGGAACCGCTCCACACTTCAGGAGCGCATCCGGAAGCGCCGCACACTCTTTGCGCAGGCACGAGCTTTAGTGCAGCAGGCTCGTGAGTTGAAGAAGGAAGTGGAAAAGAAGCCACCAACGTACCACCAGGTTTGGAGGCCCAAGTCTAATGGTGCCCCAACCCCAGTTGCCCACGCTCCTGTCTCGACGCTTAAGCCGAAGACTGCATGCGTTGCAAACTCAGCGCCAAAGTCTAAGACCGACGGCGCCTCAAGGTCAAAGGTGCCTGCACCTGAACCGGTGGTGAAGCCAACTCCCGTCACCACCACCAAACCAACTATCAAGGATCGCTTGGGTCCCCTGAAGGGATCACGGGTCACTCCTCATGAGGTCCCGTTCCGAAAGGACCGGAGATTCCTCGCAACCCCACCAACCGGATTAAAGATCGAAGTCAGAGTCCCCGAAACTTCACGCTCACATAGCGGAAGTCAAGGCGAAGTTACTTTCGGTAGTTTTGGCCATTCTCGGAAGGAGGCGGCTCGTCGATGGCGGCGGCGTTATCAGAGAGATCGCGACACACGCGGCGGTGCTCGGTACACACACCGGCGAGCTGTACTACCGTGCAAGAGTGCGAGAAAATCTCGGAGGATTCCCCTAAATTGGCGGTCATGCTTGTGCTCCAAGCTCATCAAGACGGTGCTCTCGGAGTGCAATTGCCGGCAAGAAACTCCAGAAAGGGTATCGGTCTTCCAGAGGCTTAGCACCAACACGCCGAGACCTAGGTCAAGGCGACTCCGTAGAAGGAGGACATCCCGAGAAGATGAATTGCCAGAGGTCACTAATAATATGACCAGCAAAGAACCATCGTCACGGGCCATTCCCGGCGCATCGCAACGGTTAACTCGTTTGCGGTCCGGGACTATCCGACGGTCCAGATACGACAAACTTCTGAAAGGGATACCCGCGGAGGATGATGCTTCGGATATAGGCTCCGCAATTGCCTCTGATCATACTGTATCCAGCGAAGGGAGCCCCCAAGAAACGCTTATGATCAGTACAGATCAAGTGGCTAAAATGCTAGACGAAGCGTTGAATAAGCAACGGGAGAACTTCAAGTTAGAGATGGAGTTGGCCATGCAGACGATGAGAGAAATGCATGACCAACAGATCCAAGCCTTGACAAAACATCGGGGTGAATCGAGTCAGCGTATCAACGTCGATCAAGATGACAGCGATTCGGACCAGGAGGAAATACAAGAGGATGATAACCCTCCTGAACCGCGCAACGCTGGGCATAATGTAGTTGAAAGCGAGAAGATCAAAGACCTCGAGAGCAAAATCAATTCACTGATTTCCGCTCAAGAGGTGAAGAAAACCGGCATCCCTTGCCCATACCCTAGGGAGTGGGAATCAATCCCATACCCGGCAAAGTTTAATTTAATAAACTTCACACCGTTTGACGGGAAGGGTTCCCCGACACAGCACTTGATTTACTTCAAGTCGCACCTGGGGGTGATATCCGGAAATGAGCCCCTGATGGTTCGGTCATTCGTTGGGACCCTTCGGGGGGCTACCTTCGATTGGTACCGCCGTCTCAAGCCAGGGAGCATTCGCAGCTGGGATGACATGGAGTCTAGCTTCCTCACCAATTTCTTCGACGACGATACTGAAGTATCGATCGGCACATTGCTCGACGAAAAGCAGAAGGACGGAGAAACTGTGGACATCTTTGTCAAACGATTCCGGAACAAGGCAATGAACTGCCGGGATCCGATAACAGAGAAGTTCATCCTCCAGACCTGCCACAGCAACTTGTCGATAGACGTGCTCGAGGCAATGGGGACGGCACCGTCTATAACGTGGAAGGACTTGAAGGTTCGTGGAGAGCAAGCTGAAAGGTTCCTCAAGAGGAAAAAGGCGGAAAGAGGCCAGCCGACAGCGGAAACTCCGAAGCGTAACTTTGTCCCACGCGGCAAAGGGAAAGACCAGGCCAAGGCGGCGGTTGCGAACCAAACGTTCCAACTCCAACCCCAGCAGCAGCAGCAGCAACAACGGGCGCCGCAACAGGCACAATCAACGTGGCAACCGGGGCCACAGAAACAGAAGGCCTCAGAGCCGAGATTCCCGAAGTCCTATTCCTTTAGGGACGACGAGATTCCCGGTCTCTTCAAATATCTTGTCGAGAATAACAAGATCAAGCTCCCTCCAATTCAGAATCAAGAGGAAGCAATGAGGACGAACGACCCAAAATACTGTGCGTACCATAGGGCAGTTCATCACCCCACTAAATCCTGTTTCAGCCTCAAGGATAAAATCCAGGCTTTAATTGACGTAGGGGTCATCACTATGAAGCCGTCCAAAGAAAAGAAGGTCGGAGCAAATGCGGTGTCCATAAGCTTTGGATCAGTGCCATTGACATGGTTTGAACCCAAACCGGTAGTCAAAGTCGCAATGAAGACGGTGAATGACGACCCACACAAACAACGCCAGAAAGGACTTGTATCGTATACAGCCCCAAATGGCGAAGTCCTGTGGGTCCACCCAGACCTGCTTGAGGATGAGCAATGGGTAGCTTCTTCCTCATCGAAGAAAAAATCAAAACGGAGGGGAAAGGCATACCATGCTACTTCCGCAGTTCTGGAGGGAAATGACGAACAGGTGGTAACATTCCAGCTGTCCGAAGGGGAACCTGAAACCCACGCCACCAGGAGTGGACACGAGTACAAGTACAAGTACCCGGAAGTCCCCGACCCAAATGCCAAGACGCTGTCAGAGCTGGGGGTACCAACAACACCCCTCACTCGCGCTGAAAAGGCGAAAGACAAACAGCCACAGGAAGTTCAACTCCCGAAGCAGTCTCGATTCAGTCGCCCGATTGGAAGAGATAAACCGGGAACTTTGAATTCTCCATACCGCTTTGATGTAATGGCACAATTGGCCAATATTCCCGCAAGAATCACTCTGTACGAGTTGTTGCGGTTATCGAAAGAGACGAAAGAAGCTCTTCAAGAAGCCCTGGCCGATTCAGAGGTCTTCCTCACCCAGATTCAGCCGAGTCCAGAAGAATCGGCCCAAGAATGCAACCTTGCGGCTAAACACTTCCCCTGCATCACTTTTACAAAGGAGGATATGCAGACAAGGAATTCCAAGCACGATAGGCCGCTATACTTCACCGGGTATATTGGTTCTAGTGAAGTTAACCGGATCCAAGTCGATCCGGTTCACAGGAGCATCATGCCCTACGCCTCATGTATCATCTTGAATTCGCCAAGAATCAAGGCCGACAGCACAATGATTTATGGATTTAACACCAGCGGGTCTCGGCCGCTTGGTAAGATCCGGATAAAGTGCCAAATGGGGGACTTAAAGTCCGAAGTCACCTGCTATGTGATTGACGCAGAGACTTCCTATAACTTATTGTTGGGTCGACCTTGGATCCACAATAACGTTATAGTCCCGTCTACTCTTCATCAGTGTCTCAAATATGTAGACACGAATAATGAGGTCAAGACGGTGGTCGCGGACAAACAACCGTTTAAGGGGATGGAGAATTATTTCACTGATTCTCTCCTCTACGGTAATGAGTCCGAAACTGAATCATCGGCCCAAGGCACGGACAGCGGTGGAGAAGCTGATACCGAAGCCGGGCTTGATTATAGTGGTGGTTTTGTTTTAAATGACATTGTACCCCTTGTAATCAATCTTGACGATGAAGAATCGTCAGATGAACATTGTAATTGGCAAATTGCCGATGAATCAATAAATGACGATTTAGAGTACCCTTTGTCTTTGAATGATGTAATGACAGGTTTATACAATGATCCAGAGTTGCACCTGCCAACTCGGTCATCTTGCTTTACACAAAAGCAGTTCCGAGACTCCTTTGGGACAACACTCGTTATCCCACGAAGATCAAGTAACGAGAAAGACTTGGTTTACGGAAAAGGAGATGCAGTTCCAATGCCGAATCATTTCTTAGAAGAAGATGAAGATGACAATGGGCCTATCCTCCACACATTCAGATATAGTCCAGAAACACTGGGTATCATGAAGAAGTGGGGGTACAACTTGACACAAGCGGAAGGTAACTGAATTCGGGTCGAACTACAGATACCCTCTAGGTTAAGCTTCGTCTTAACCTCAGGGATAGCGCCGTGATTTCTCCTAGTAGATCTCACCCGCTCCGGCGATCCTCTCCTTCGTGAGTGTGATCCCCGCAGGCGATCCTCTCCTTCGTGAGTGTGATCCCCTCGGTAACCGTTTCCTTCGTGAAACGAGCCCCTTTACATCTGTAGTTCCAGAACCCGGGTCTCTACCTGGATTGGAATTGCGCGGTGGTTCACGGACACAAAAAGTCCCCGGCACAGGCAAAGAACCCACGCAAGCGAGGACCTCGATATAACAGAGATCCTCGTGTTTGTTCACAAGGATAAAAGTTGTAATTTTTTGATTTTCATTGTACGCCTTAAAATAAAAGGCATTTCTTTTGAATTTTGTTGTAGGCCAAAGAAGCTGTAAGCAAGTTCAAATCAATGACAATCATCCCAACTTTTACCGCGAACAAACATATTATTAGAAATATCCAAAATCTAATAAAAAAAATTCATAAAATAATACGAGCAAAATAATAAGAGCAAGGTCGAACAAGTGTTTTAATATTTTATATTTATTTGTATATTTGTACGAGCATCTAATAATATTTTTTCTATAAAAATAATTTTTCATATGGGAATTTATATTTATTCGTATCTTTGAAGGAGGGTATAATCGGGAACTATTTGATTATTTTCATTCCCACTTAAGTGGAAATATCAATTCCTTGTTAAATGGTTAGGAATGACAATTCCCACATAAAGTGGGAATTCATGAGAAGTGGGAATAGCAATTCTGGCATCTAAAAATGCATCGTGTTTGGTAGCCATGAATAAAGAGTGAGAATTGCATTTCATTCCCACTTATTCCCGCGTACCAAACGAGGCGTAAGTGTCATCTGACTATTTTTACTTTTAAGGTTACTTGGATTGTAGTATAGAAGCAATGCGACTTCTTTTCTTGATAAAAGAGTTGCTAGTTTTTCATTTCTCATTTGAACTTTATGATCTGAAAATGGTTTAGATTGGAATTAAATTATGAAGAAAGATGTCTCCACCATGAATATTATATTATGAAGCCATCTCATATACGGAAATTGAAAGTCAATATGTAGTAGTAGCTTCTATTCACTACTCATGGGGTGAATTTTTAATCCTTTTAATAGCAGATTAGTTCCTTTCTTTACGAAAGCTAATTTGATGGGTTTTCTTTTAATTTGTGATCTTATTCATGTTGTCCTTTTGTATTATTTTTTACTAGAGTATACATTAAAGCAAAACCAAAAGCTTAAAACTCATCAGTTGATGCCACCTCATCTTCCTCCTTCTCAAAATTTTTGACACGTGTCATATCATCTAATCCGTCCATTTAAATTGCTATTATATATCAACCTTTAATTTAAATAAATATATAGATATAGTAAAATCAATCATTAATCAATTGGAGTATCTTTTGCAATATCTTTAGTAACTAATTCAAATCACAAATAAAATCAAATCCTCTTATTTGGGCGTTTCTTTTCCAATATATGGAAAAAAATATACATTTTTGGTTTGTGGCAAAACCGAAAAATCTATTTATCCCAAAAATATGATTTTATTTTTCTGGTCTCATATTTTTTCAAGAACTCCGATCAATTTTTCTCGTCTCAAAATTTTTACACGAACTCCAAATTATTATCTTGATTTCTGAAAATACATAACATAATTAATCTAGCACCATCCAATATTTAATTTGTGTATTATTTTTCATCGATTTTAATTGTTTCAAATTTTTTGATTATCGATTTTAATTCCTAAGTAATTTTATCTTTAACTCATGGCTCGTAAATTGAATGGAGGAAAAGAATTCAGGTATTTCATCTACCCCGTTCGATATAATTATTATTTTAATTTGGGTAGTATTTTTTCAATTTTAATTGTTATAAAATTTAATTTTTGGATATTGAATTTTAATTCGAGATACAACTCTTTGATATTTTATCTATGATCCGAGACACTATTAATTGGAGAAAATTTATTCAGGTATTTATTCTACAACCCTTGAATAATTATTTTTAATTTAATATTTTTAATATTTTTATATTATTGCAGGAAAATAAATCGTGATTTTTAATCTTTAACCTAAGACGCTTTTTGCTTGGAGAATATAATTCAGGCATTTAATATAAATAAATATTAAATTTTTTAGTTTTTAAAATATTACTGTAATTATTTATTTTATTTTAATTTGTGTATTATTTTTTACCTTTTAATTATTTTCAAAATTATTTTTTTTCAGATTATCGATTTTAATTCCTATGTAATTTTATCTCCAACCCATGGCTCTTTAATTGCTTGGAGAAAAATAATTTAGGTATTTCAACTACTCCGTCTGATATAATTTTTATTTTAATTTTTGTAGTATTTTTTAGTTTTAATTAATATAAAAAATTAAAATTTTGGAACTCTAGTTTTAATTCAGAAATAACTCTCCGATATTTTATCTACGATCCAAGACATTGTTAATTGGAGAAAATTTATTCAGGTATTTATTCTACAACCCTTGAATAATTATTTTTAATTTAATATTTTTAATATTTTTATATTATTGCAGGAAAATAAATCGTGATTTTTAATCTTTAACCTAAGACGCTTTTTGCTTGGAGAATATAATTCAGGCATTTAATATAAATAAATATTAAATTTTTTAGTTTTTAAAATATTACTGTAATTATTTATTTTATTTTAATTTGTGTATTATTTTTTACCCTTTTAATTATTTTCAAAATTATTTTTTTTCAGATTATCGATTTTTAATTCCTATGTAATTTTATCTTCAACCCATGGCTCTTTAATTGCTTAGAGAAAAATAATTTAGGTATTTCATTTACCCCCGTCGGATATAATTTTTAATTTAATTTGTGTAGTATTTTTTAGTTTTAATTAATATAAAAAATTAAAATTTTGGAACTCTAGTTTTAATTCAGAAATAACTCTCCGATATTTTATCTACGATCCAAGACATTGTTAATTGGAGAAAGATTATTCATGTATTTATTCTACAACCCTTTAATAATTATTTTCAATTTAATATTTTTAATATTTTTTTATATTACTATAGGAAAACAAATTGGTAATTTTTATTCTTCAACCCTCGACGCTTTTGAATCTTGTAGAACGTAATTCGATATTTAATATATTTAGATATTTAATTTTTTAAAATATATTTTTCTATTCTTTAAAATATTACAGCAATTAATTTTTTGAAAATATATTTTAGTTTCTTAAAATATGACAGAAATTAAAATATATTTTTAAAATATATTATTATCTTTTAAAATATTATAGCAATTATAACATATTTTTAAAATATATTTTGAGTTTTTAAAATATTACAGCAATTTAACTTTTTCAAAATATATTTTTGGGATTATAAATTGTTAATCGAAATACATTAGATTCCGAATTTGAAATTTTAATTAAAAGTTTTTATTTTTCATTTTTATATAATTGTGAAAAGTAATGCACATTTTCTAAATATTTTTGAAATTAAAATTTTTCCCAAATAATTTAAAATTGAAATTATTTTCAAATTAAATAATACCAAAATTGTAGTAAATTTTAAAGTACCAAATGTTTCTTTAATTTAACTACCTAATTTAGTTCATTTTCAAAATTTTAATATTTTTGTTATTTTAATTATAAAATTTTTATGGTAATTTAATTACAAAATATTTATGAAATAATACTAAATATTTATTATATTTTAAATTATCAAATTGATCTTGCTAAATACAAATTACTAATTTAAACTACCAAATCTTACTTTAATTTAACTACCTAAATTAGATAGTGCTCACCAATTTTCAAATTAAGCGAACTTATTATAATTCAAAATATATCTGAAATAATACCAAGTTTTGTGTAAATTTTAAATTACCAAAATTATGAAATTTTAATTCAACGGTTGTTAAATAATACTGAAATTATAATGTTTACCCAAATAAATTTTTACCGAATCTACAAATTGCAATTTAAATTGGTTTCATTTTATATAGTTGGAAATTTTTACTCAAATAATACTTTAAAATTATTGCAAAATATTATTTTCGATTTTTCTAAATTTTTACACAAATAATACTTTGAAATTATAATTTTTTAGTTTTTCCAAAATATTAAAGCAATTAAACTTTTTGAAAATATTTTTGGTTTTTAAAATATTACAGCAATTAAATATATGTTTTGAAATATATTTTCAGTTTGTTAAAATATTACAGAAATTATAATATATTTTTAAAATATAGTTTTGTTTTTAAAATATTAGAGCAATTATAATATATTTTTGAAATATATTTTCTTTTTGTAATTTTTGGTTTTTAAAATATATTTTCAGTTTTTCCAAATTTTTACCCTAATAAAATTTTAAAATTATAAATTTTTATTTTTTCCAAAATATTACAGAAATTAAAATTTTGGTTAATATATTTTTAAATAATTAATTCTAATATAATTTATCGGGAAGTTTACCAATTGAAGTTATATTCAAATGTCATCCACCCTTTTCCGATCAAGGTCTGAAATATTAAATAGAATATCCGAAAATATAAGTGATATACATGAATAATTTTGAATAATTATTTTTAGAATTGAGCAAATCCAAAATTTAAAAAATATGATATTTTGCATATAAACAGTAATAAGTATTAAATTTTAGATTTGCACGACCACAAATAATTTTTCAAATCATGAAAATAGTATTAAATTTCAGATTTGCACAATCACAAATAATGTTTAGAATCTGGAAATTTCTAATGTAAGCATGAAAATTAGATTATATATGTACGAAATTTGGAATAATTAATTCTAATATAAAATTTCTAGGAAACTTACTAGTATATGATCTTTATTATTGAAATTATCTTCAAAATTTAATCTTTCCTTTCTCGATCATGGTCTAAAATATTAAACAGAATATCCAAGAATATAAGTAAGCTACATGATTAATTTAGAATAATTGTTTCTAGAATTGAGCAAATTCAAAATTCGAAAAACATGATATTTCGCATATAAACAGTAATAAATAAATTTTGGATTTGAACAGACACAAATAATTTTTCAAATCATGAAAAATTGAATATATACAATAATTGCTATAATATTTTCTATAACAAGTGGAAAAATAAGGACACAATCAGTTGACTTATTTATACATTAATTACTTTTGATATATAATTTTTAATGTTAAATTTACTAAATAAATATGTTTTTATTTTGCGAAATGGACAAAGAATCAGTTCTTTCAACTTTGAAGAAGAGGATTAAGATGGAGAAAAATAATTGAAAATTATTAGAGCTTTTCTTAATGTTTTACTTATTACATCCTATGACTGGTTGATTGATTGAGAAATTTTTTTTTGGTGATGCGTCATTTGCGAATAATGTTTTGTAAACATTAAATTGTCTTATATCTTAATTTCATTCAACTTGCATTTAGGATATTTTGATTATCTTTATTTTATTCATTTATTATGAAAAACATTATTTTGAATGATCTTAATTTTAATTGTAGCTTTATATAAGTTGTTTAATATCATTATTTCCAGGCAGGTACATGTTCTCTAACCTCAATGGGGGTGGTTTAAAGTGGGATTCATGTGCTTCGAAGGGGGTTGAGTCGTTAGATCTTTAAAATTATATTCAGATAAGAGTGATTGAAACACGACGAAATATAGATGAACTGTGATAAGACCATGCTTAGCACGGGGTAAAACACTTGTTGATTATTGATAGGATCAACACCTAGACAAATAAATCTTGATATATCTCTTTGGCAGAATTGATATGAGCTCGAACTAGTCCACGAAACTTATGTTGGCACTATTAATGCTTATTATGTGAGTTTTCTCAACTCATAAAATTCTTCATTTTACAAATTTGATCAGTTTAATTGCTCACATAGAACAATAAATTACATATACTTGCAGTATACTCTCGTGTTGAGATCGAGAAATTCAAAGACTATTGGAGAGAGATAGGCTGAGAGAGGGGCCAAAGAGTCGGTTATTCCATTTACAAAAAATCTTAAAGCAAGCCAAAGAGTGAACCAGTAGTGTATTCAAGTAATCAGTTTTTTTTTCATCACTTTTTGTAATGATGAACTGTACATGAAGAGAAACTCTCTTGTGAATCTTTGCTATTAGGTCTTTTTTATTCAACAAACTCTCTACATTGATTTTTTTTAATTTATTTATATGTAGGGTTTGTTCGAATAGTCACTATAAGAAAGTGGTCAGCTACCTACACATATATGCCTACGTTTGTCTAAACGTAGGGTGTATTTAGATTTCAATGAGATTAGAGGAAGTCAAGAGAAACTAAGTGAGAGAATAGAAGGAAAGAGAATGGAATTTCATTCTCTCTGGTTACACCTTAATTTGGAGGGTAACAAATTTTATACTATTAGAGGGTAAACTAAAGAGAAGGTGAATAACTTCACCTTCTAAATATTCCCAAATTCCCAAATTCCCAAATTAGATGAATGGTTCCCCTTAACTTCCTTCTCCCTTTTTCTCCTCAATCCAAACAAAGCCATAGGAACTCTCGACACTTTTATTTTAAAACGTTGAGTCTAATTACCAATGCTTTTTCTAAAACGTTGCTAGTCTATTAGGTCAATCGCCCCCAGACCAATTCGCCCCCACCCAAATCGCTCCCAGATCAAATCGCCCCCAAAATCGACCGAAATCGCTGTGATCTCGTCTCGCTCCGATCTCATCCCAGATCGCCGCCGTCTCGGTTTGGTCGACGAAGACGACGACGACGACTGCTCCTCGATCTACGACGACGACGACGGCGACTGCTCCATCGATCGGTGGCGGCGGCTCCTTCTCTTCTAATTCCATGGCGGTGATCCGTTGATAGCTGCTCCTCTCGCTTCTCCCAGGCCTAGGGTTCGCTGGTGATCTATTTGGGGATCTAGGGTTTTTTCTTTCGAGTAATATTTTTATTTTGTTTGTCTGTTTTGTCGTCTTCTTGTTTGTAATTACTTCTATTATCTAGTTAATGGATATGCTAGTTTTTAGTTAAGTCTGGCTAATGACTCACTTGTCGCGTTAGCTTAAAGATTGATTTTTTGGATATTAGGATTTATTCTGAATGTTATGAACAAAGTTTGATCGAACATGCTTTATGCTGATTTAGTTTTGTTGCTCTTCTGCTTTTTCTGTAGATCTATAATTGTTCTGTGAATTTTATATTGTAATGATTATTGGATGATTCAGTAGTTTGGCTTGTGTATTAAAATGTTGTATTGTAATTATTACAACCTAATCATCTTACATGATTTGGACTTGGACAATCAAATCCTCTTATATTTGTAGAATTTCTGTTTTCTCTGTGATCTTTTGAATTAGTTTTGTTATTATGATCGGAGATTGTTTGTCTGAGAGCCATGCAAGAGATAATCTCAACTTGAGCTTTTCATTCTTCTTCGTCTTCTCGTCTTGAGCTTCTCGTTTATTATCAGTCAATCTAGATGGTTTACTTAAGATACCTAAATAAATTGGGGGAAGTTATGAGCCCCATATAAATTTACAATTTATCATTTTCCTTGGTAGGCCATGGCGCCTATCAGCTCATCTAAGAAGAACTAATGTGATTTTCTAGTGCATTATGTATTTATACTTTATAGAAAATTTTCATATGACCATGATGTGTAACAAAAACGAGAGAAACCTTACAAGGATAAAGTAGGACAAGGGTAAGGTAAAATTTTCTATTTGGAGACTGCCTGTTTAATCTTTTGCTTTCAACAAGGTTCCATTTCTAAAGCATTTCCCAAAATCTCATTATCGTTAGGCTGCCACATTTTTCTTTTTTCTTTTGCAAGTTGAGGTTAAAACCAAGAAAAACATTTGCGTTGGGTGAAAAGAAAATTGATAATGACGAGGAATCTTTCCCAGAGTGTATTCCTCTTGAAAGTTTCACAGATTAATATTTTCCATGAAAAGCTTGTTTACCTCTTGTTCATTTTGACTGCTATTACGTATATCCTTTGCAAAAACCATGTGTAATAGATCTATATCTATATTATTTCAGGCTTATAGTTCACCAGGCCATGTCGGATTTATTAAATAAACTATCTGATAAGCCTATTGAGTAGGTTCTTATCATCATTATGTAATAGTATCAGTGACGAATTTGCTTGAAAGGGTTCTATCTCTTACAAAGTTATTGGCATTTTACATGTTTTCTCTCTGCAATTTCTTATTTCTTCTTGTATTGTGCTTGGAGCTATGTTTTAATTAATAGGAATAGACCCTCAGATTATTCATCTGTATAAAATGGTTTGATTTTGCTCAGTTCAATCATTTCTTTCTTTGATTGTGTTGAAGGAAGATTTAATTAGAATGACTTGCTGATATTGTCAGGCTTATTTTGACGGTTATAATGCATGTAAATACAATGCATTATGTTAGTTGCCTAATCTCTGAAAACTGCACTGTGATGATTAGGCTTTCAGGATCTCTCCAGATTAAACTTAGCTCTCTGATTGGATGAAGTGGTTAGTGGTTTATCTTCTAGAAACACCTTAGATTTTTTTTTCTTGGGTTAATTGTGAATAGGCCTCAATTAACCCTTTTAAGGTTCTCAGGCAATTTTTACAATAAAATTGCAGTAGTCTTTGTTTCTGTACTGATTAGAATTTAAGTTAGCATTGAAAGATATGCGAGTGTTTGTATTCTTCTGCTGAAACCTTTCTTGATTTAATGATGCTCTGTTCATGCCTCCAGGTTTGTATTATGATAAACCTTTATAATTGTTGTATCTAGCTGTTTCCTATACAGTGGTTTTGCAGTGCTAGCACTCATAAGCTTCATGAATTGCATTTTGTTATGAGGATGGTATTGGGCAAATTTTGAAGGATATGGTTAACTATGACTGAATCTGCTAGACAAACTAGAGTTGTTAAATTGAAGTCGAGTGGTTAACTTGAATATATGCTCACCTATCAGAGGTTTTAATTTAAATTTGTATATTGATGTACCACAAGTTCTTCTTTCCCTCATTTGTTTTCTTTTCTGGCGTAAACATGATTTCTTCCTTAGTTTTGTTTTTTTCTTATTTATCTACATCAAGTTCTGTCTAATGAGAAGTTTCTTGGTATACTTCTACATCTCATTTCTCCAGACTATTATTATTGCTTTAGTGGACTTTGGAATTTATTAGGGCATGTGGTGGGCACAAAACATGCCTACTTGCAAGTTTTTTTTCCCTCACACATGCCCTTTGTTTCTGCTTTAGGGCTTTTATAAGTTGCCATTTCCTTGCACTGTTTCACATGGCAGTTTCTATTGCACCATCAGCTTTGGATACTGTAATGCATTCATTCTTTTTCTAGTGAAACAGCCAAATTGTTTTAAGTTTATACATTTGTCTTTGAATATTGCCATCATTCTTCAGCCTTCATCTTTTGATTAGTGGATTCCTCTTTCTTTGCCTGTGGTCATAAGTCCCTGAACCATGCTGTCCTTTGTTTGCCTTTATCTTTCACTTGCTAGCTATATTGTGTTGTTGTTCTACGCTACATTATATTGATATTTGTTGTGTTAAAAAGCCTATTGTTGTAACATGCTTGATGACTAATAGCTTTTGCCGTAGTTGCCAAGTTTGTATATGACTAATAGCCTATTGTTGTAACATGCTAAAAGATGGGACTTATGTGGGTGATACGACCAAAGAATTTGTGGTAAGTGTAGTTGTCTTCATTATCGATTATATAGGCAATGTTTTTCTCATGTCACTTAATTAACCAATGAAGACAAAATTGAGGACTCAAGCTGTAACAGAAACTTTATAGATTAGTTCTACAACCCTATAAGTGACTGTCTTTGTTTGCTAGTGTGCATACCTCACACAATTTCAGTCTCTTGCCTCAAAGAAATAGGATTTAAATGAATACACAGTTGCAAGCTGCTCATCAGCAACAAATGGCACAGATGCAAGCTTCTCAGCAGCAAATGCAATTGCAGATAGAGCTAATGCAAAAACAAATGGCATTTTGGACAAGGTCGTGGAGCAATGGGGCTGGGAACTCTAATACAAGTACCAATCGTATTGTGAAAAATCAACAGGTAGCTTATCTAACCTAATAAAATAATAGTAATAATGAGGGTAGATGTTTATGATTTCTAAGTAGATTGTTCTGTTTTCTTTGTTAATAGGTTCCGAGTGCCTCTAGTGGACATGGAGAGTATCAACCCGATATTGAGCATCACCCATTTTGAAGCTGGTAAGTTTACTTTGTATATTAGCTAGTTATTGTAGTAATATTTTCATGCACAATTTATTGCTGAAAATTACCGTAGTGACTTTATTTGTTCATTGAATCCAATGACTCATCCTTATATATGCTTCTCTTTTCATTTCTGATTTTGCACTTTTCTTTATGTATATCCGCCGGATTTTCAAAAATATTTTGAGTCATCTGAGCAAATCTCCAAGGTATGTCTTTCCAATACACTTTCTGCTACATTTTCTAGCTCTTAAAGTCTTAGATCTGTAGTCATGTCATGAGAAACATTCTCTTTTCATTTCCAATACCCATTTTGAAGCATCAATATTTATGTTTTGCTGGTTTTTGTTGATTCTATCTTTCATTATGAATTACAATCCATGAAAAAGAGTAATAACCTCAATACTTACAAAGCGAAAATTTATCATTTGCACCATCACTCTTTTAATATTTGGGACTGTCTAGAAACTTTATATGAATTATTTCACTCATCCATTGAGCATGATCCCCACATAAACATCACTGAACGCTTGACAAAAAAGTGTTTTGTCAGGTACAAGTGCAATGGCCTGCTTTCAAGTCCATGGCTTCTAATAGGCTCCTTTTCAATGAGGAAGAGTTGTGCCAAGCAATTTTGTTGCTAAATCTTCCATGTTTCCATACAATGGCTAATGTTCTGTTAGAATTTGGGTTTTGTGCTTAAGTTACTATCAACCATCGAAAGCAGTTAACATCAATAAGAATTTTGCGGCTATGTAAGCACATCTTTTGCCAGTGAACTAGTGAATGCTATTCTTGAGGTAAAGTGTCCAGAATCAATCAAACATTTTGGTGAAGTTTATGCTCACAATTAGTAATGGTAAAAACGCACAGCTATAAGTATTCGAGTACTATTGTCACCGTATGTTTGACAATGAATGTGTATTTTAGATTATTTCAATTCCATTTGTCTTATTTATATCTTCTTCTCTTATATCTAAAAAATCTACCCTTTCTGATGCATTTTTTTCTCTTGATGTTAGCACCACAGGCTCTCAAGGAAGCTCGAAAACTAACTGAGTGTGAATGGGGAAGATTTAAAGTTTGCGAGGAGACTAAAAACAAAAGTCTTCTCCAAAGAAGAGCTTGGTCAAAAACCCAAAACTGTAAGCAATATTCATCTCTTTAACTGTATGTCACTGTGCCATCGTTTGAAGTCTCTATGCAGCTTGTAACAACACAAACAGTTTTTTGAGCTTTCATATTAATTCACAAAGTCAGATCTAGACGTTCACTTTTATTCTAGTTTCTCTTTGTTCAACCCCTAATTTTATTAAGTTTTTTTATGGCAATTTTTTGGTAATTGCTTTATGGCAGTCATGGAGTTTCTGGAAAGAAACTTGCATAAATTGGATATTAAGTTGTCAATAAATATAATCACCAAAGAAGAATTTTTAAGATCATATGAAATCTGAACACATGGGTTCTTCACCTGTTCTTCTTTCTTCTTTCTCGTGAGTTAATAAATATAATCATCAAAGAAGGACATATATACTGGCCATGTAGAAGTTAAGTTCTTGAATCAAAGCTTCTCTTATGGCTGAGTTAAAAAAAATAAAAAAAAAAGAGTTTCTATTATGGTTTTCTGATATGATCTTGTTTTTTTTTTCTACAGGGCATCGAAGATAGTCGAAGCAAGAGAGGAGAAATTTGACTCTTTCATTTACAAGTATGTAAAGATTAGGATGATAACACTTTTGATATGAATGTTAGTTATGACATTGTATTTGCTATTCAATGTTGAGTTGGACATTATTTTTGATGTTGAACATATAGTTTTCTATTATTTGTAAATTTTACATTCATGAATGAGAAAAATATTTTTGTTGGTGATTGGATTTATAATTAAATTATTCCAATTGATGAAAACAGATTTTTATGTGTGTGGTGCAGGGAAAATTTTAAATAGAGCAGCTGCTAAAAGAATTAATTAGAGCATATGTATGTACTAAGAGGGTGTTTGGCTGGGCTTTTATTTGGAAGCTTATAAGCATAGTTAGCTTTTGGTGACTTTTGACTTTTACAATAAAAGCTAGCTACGTGTTTGGTAAAGCTAAGCTGATAAGTCAGTTACATGTTTGGTAAGTAGTAGCTTATAAGCTATGTAGTTTTTAAAAATGACCAAAAGGGACATGCTACTGGTTTTTTAGCTAAAATTGTTATTTTGATGCAATTTCTCATCCAAATTAATTTTTAATTTATCATAACATGAAAATAACTTAAAATTCATTGGTGATTTTGAATTTGGTTACACATTTTGTTAAAAAATAAAGTCACCCCTCAACAACATGTTCAACATAGATGCTTACTGTTTAACATATAAACTAGAAGCACAATGCGTTCAAGTAATTAGCAAACCAAAGCATCGCATTAAAAAATCAAAATAACTAAACTGTAAGTGATCATGTCCGATGTAAATTCCTCAAAGGTTAAACTCTAAGTTATCATATATTAAAGAAGATGACAAGAATCTTTTGGGAGACATCATGAATCAGATTTTAGTGGGAGTAAAATATCACATACAAATAAGGAGAGAGAGAAAGAGGGATTGTACAAACCTCTGCTTTCGTTTGAGGAGGCGTCGGAGATCGGCGAAGGTGCCGGAGACCAAGTAGAGTCACGGAAATCAAACAAAGGCCAAGATTGAGGGAGTTGGAACGCCTAGGGTTTGACAGAAAAGAAGATGAAAAGAATCGCGGAGCGTGAGATTGTTATATGTGGGATAAGCGATAATTTTGTTAAATTAGGATGGGTAATATGGTAATTGCTCACCAAAGTTAGCTTTTTGAGGAGCTTATAAGTTAATTTTTAAAAGGCGGGGATACCGGCTTTTAATATGGAACTTATAAGTTAACTTATTTAGTTTGTTACCAAACAGATAGATATGAAAAATTAGCTTATAAGCTTGTTTGACCAAAAAAAAAGCCCACTCAAACACCCTCTAAGGCACCCGGGCCAAAAGTTTGCTTTCCGAATGTGGGCTGAAGGCCCAACGTTTGTAGCAAAACGTTGGCACCAACACCAACGTTTGCTACAAACGTTGGGATGTGCCAACGTTTCCCAAAACTTGTTGTTACCTGTTAACTACAGTTGCCATACCAACGGTTTGTTCAAACGTTGTTTTCCAGTATAACAACATTTAGAAAACGTTGTTGGCTGCAGTTTAAAATGTTGTTTGGTGCTATTTGTTTTGTAGCGATTGAGAATCATGAATGTAGTTATTTCATTTTAGAGTAGGTTGTTGGTGCTAAAAGTCATATCATGCAATTGAAATAAAATATGAAAAATGAGAGCTTGACGCAAATATTTGTCGCCACTCCCAACATGAGTTCTGCGACACATATATGTGTTACGAGTTTATTGTTACAGCGCTACATGTGTGGAAAGTCCTTCTCCACACGTGCTCTACCCATACTTTTGACTTGTGTCGCACTCCATTTTCACAACACAAAAATGTGTCATAGTGACCCTAGTTTTTTTATTCATGCAGAAAGTGGATTTGAATTGAGATAAGATGTTAAGAGGCCATTTTCTATGTCTAAGCTGAGATGGTTTCATCCTATGATGAGAAATACCACCTTAGAGAATACTTATTCCATGGCAGAGGAGTTGTAAACTACAACTAGTTCTCTTCTTCTCATTCAACAAACACTAGCAGTTATACCTTTGATATCTTGTCACTTGCGAATGATGGCTAAATCTTATCTGTGTTGTATATTTTCTGCATTCTAATATATGTTTAATAATTTCACAAGTAATTAGTTAAAATGAATGTACATGCTTAAGGGTTGGATATTACAAAATGCAAATTTATAACAGAATTATTTAAGTTTTAGTAAACATCATAGTGAGTGTACGCATAGGGGTCGTTATAGCAACACACATTGGATGTAATAAATCTGTGTTATATAAGTTTACGTTAGCCTAGATTGTAACCTTTAGTAAACCAAAATTGATCCATGGAATATTGTTCCAAGTATTGCTTGAACTCTTGAAGTAAATTGTATAAGTTAATTTGTTTGTGTAAGAGCTATGTATGTTAACTGTGGAAAAAGATTGTTTTTATTCAACTAAAAAGTGGGCTTTAGTTCTTAGTTTCACGTGTTATTTATTTGTTAATCATCTATTCATGTTTCAACTCTGATCTTTCTCCATAGTTTGATATGAGTTATGAAATGTACGTTATAGATTCTGATTAGACCCTAGATATGATTTTTTTTTGCCCTATGATCAGTATTAGTACTCTAGCTACTGTGACCTTGTTGAGTCTGCTCCTGCAACTTGTCATTTCTTCATCACAGGCGGCATGATCTTTAATCTCATTGATTATTTAGGGCATTTGAATTTGCATGAGAACATGCACCATTAATCAATTGATCGGTTTCTTTTTAGTGCTAGTCAAGAGCTTTTAATAATTCTTTATTGTTCGTTCAATCCTATGAATATTGCGTCTGACCTTATCTAATCTGCTCCTGCAGCTTGTCAATTTTTTCTGGGACTTTTTTTGCAAATTTACCCCTTAAATCTAGAACTATTAAGTGAAAGTAGTACAAAATATCAATGTGAGAGAATTGAGGATAATTTTACAACTATTAAGATTTAGAGGGTAAGTTATAAATATGAAAGGTTTGAAGAGCATTTATGAAAGAAAAAAAACTTATTTACATTGTCCCTGGTATGTTCATATAAAACAAATGTTACGCTTTCAATCATGAAATTAACTTTAAGACTATGGAAGCCATATTAGCATTTTCTAATCATCCAGAGCAACCATAGTGGGAATAAATTTAACTTAAAAGTACCTATTACTAAAGGTACAAATCATTTGGGTAAATTTCTCCAAACTCCCAACACTTTGGGGCTTCACACAATACCTTTCTGACACTCTATTTTTAATTTTTCCAGTAAATACCAGAAAATTTCACATATAACCCCAAACTTTTGGAAATTTAGAGAAGAATACGAGAAAGAGATTAGAATGATCAGATAATATCTAGGGAAACACATGTCAATAGTCAGATTAGATGGGTGGATAGAATATTGATGCCTTTAAAGCATAAGATACTTTTTCGTCCTCACATTTAAAATTTCATCCTCACATTTAAAACAAAGTGACATCTGTTTGCATACTGCTCTGTTTTTTCGAGGTTGATCTTTAGGTTTATAATGACAAGTAAAAAATATGGATGAGAACAAATGTGATTCTTACTTTGGGAGGTAAAAATAGTAAGATGAATAGATGATGATGCACTATTTATCCTATAGACCTACAATTTTTGGACTTTTATTATCACTAATCAAACAATAACCAGGGCTTTTGTGAACTTTAATTTTGCTTCATTATAACAAAGATTGAAGATGTAAAATACTAAAATTTATGAGAAAGGGAAGAAACTTATCTTTGATACATAATTACTACAATGAATGGTTCCGGTTACGTTTTCCTATAGAAGCTATCTATTGCACTTTCTTCATAAGATAGTGATCTAATAGAAACATAATCCTTGGTTTTGCTTAATTGTACTGGTTCAGTGGTCTTCCTGCTTGAAATTCGTGAACTATAATATAAATGACACTTTTGAACGCAATTTCTGAATCTTCAATATCACATTGGCTTTGAACTTGAGCCAGTTGGAGGTGATGATTCAATCAAGTCCTTCAATGTCCCTCTAATTAGTATAAATAAATAGTGGTGTCATTTGAAATAACAATACATTTCTAGGTAACAGCTACCACAGATTAAGCTATTAACTGTTTCATATATATGAGTTTCACAAGAAAAATAACAAAAACTAACAAGCGAGTTATGTCATCATATCAATAATCAAAGGATATGTTATAATTGGAGCCTCTTCCATACTTACATATATACATGATGAATCAATGAAGAAAATAATTCCTCTGTCTAATTATTTTTCTCAGAAGGAAAGTTAAAATAAGTTTACCTTTAAACGTGAATGCTAGTATGATAATGGTGAACTCAAAATGTTCGTGAATGTACTTTCACTATAATCAGTTTATGGAAGAATTAATAGGAAATATTGTCAGAAGATTTTGTATTTCTCGCATGAAAGCATATATTGTGTGTACAATTAATGTTTTCAAGCAGAAGGAAGAGGCAAAACTTGTGGAAATTATAAGAAAAACACAATAATTCAAAAGAAAGAACCAATTTACGCCATAAACAGAAAGAACCAATTTGCGCCATAAACAATCTCTTACAAACAGAATACAAATAGAGAAAAATATTTTGAGGTCCTCATCACGAAAAGTCGGTTTTACAATCTTGAGACACAACGTTGAGATTGGTCAGCGCTTTGCCCAGCTTGAACTCACATTGTACGTTCAATTCTCTCTTCATTCTTCCCAGAATTTTAAACTCTTCTGTCTTCACAGGGATATTGGCTGACAAGGAGAGAGGTACAATAGTATCCTTGGATTCTTTCGCAGTGGAAGTCAAGTCTTGATGCAATCTTGAGTTTGAGCTTTTAAGAGATATTTCCAGCTCTATATCATCTCCGGTCTCTGCACAAAAGTTATGTGGTTCGGTGGACGCAATTTGCTTACCTTCGTAGGATAAATCTACCTTTCCACCACTTTTGTGGTAGATATCAACTGACGGGTTCCGGACTTTCATCGTGATATCCAGTTGATGATCTTGCTCCGTACCGATAATACTGACACGATCCACGTCAAAATGAGGGGTGCTTGGCTTCCAGGGAACGAAAAATAATAGAATAATTGCCGTGATAACCAATGCGAAGAATATAAGTTGGACAAGGCAGCATAGCCAATCTGGGCAACCGCGATCTCTCCTCTCCGGGCAGCCGCGATCTCTCCTCCGATTGCCATCGTTGTTTAGTGATGGTGGGACCCCCTCCTCCATTATTAGATGATAGTATAGGAGGAATAGAGAAATGAGAAGGGAGGAGTTGTCATTTATACAAACTTTAGAGGTCTTCCTTTATGTCCAAAGTGCGGACAACCTTAAAACGCGCACAAGATATCTATAATTAACGAACATTTTAGAGGTCTTCCTTTATGTCCAATGTGCGGGCAACCTTAAAACGCTCACAATATATATATATCTATAATTAACGGACATTTGAAGGATAATATTTTCTAACTATTTTCGACTTGGTCCTTTTCTAATCATGTCGAAAGTTAGTTACCTATGTGGAGGGAAACTACCTTGAGCTGTCAACTTATTGAAAGTTTCAAAATCAATGATAAGGATTTACTTCCAATTTTCAATAACAAACTATGAAATTAGTTAAGTGATTACATAAAATTCATAGTAACATGGTAAACTTTTAATAGAGTAACTTAAGTAGAGATTCACCTGTTCACAGATATATAGTATTATGCTAACAAGGGCTATGAGGAGTTGCAGGGGGGTGGGGGTGCAATGAGATAGAATGTAATATATATCTTTTGCGCATATTATTTGGTTGGAGGGAGTGGAGGAGACATGAGATGCACCATTTTGTAGTTTATTAATTTTCTGTTTTCACTTGTGCCCCCTGAACTTGAAAGGATTCTACTATCTCTTCATTTCCAGTTCATTTTTCTTTATCCTCTTCTCACCCCCGCCTCCCCCTTACTATTTCCTTACACTACAAGAAAAAAGGACAACTGCGACGGATTATTTGCGACGGACAAATTCTGTCGCACTTTATGATTATTTGCGACGGAACTTGCTATAGAAATAAAAGTAAGTGATTTTTGCAACAAAAATTAATAGCAACAGAAATTACTGTCGCAAATCTGTCGTAATTGGGTTTTATTCTGTCGCTATCTAAATTAATCTGTCGCAGATAGTGAAAAAGGAAGGAAAAAAAAGAAAAAACCCGATCCACTCATCACGACCCTCGACCCTTGCTACAGAAAAACAAACTCCACTCATCACGACCCTCGCCCTCCCTCGCCGTCGAGGTCCCTCGCCCTCGCCCTCGCCCTCGCCGTCGAGGTCCCTCGCCCTCGCCCTCGCCCTCGCCCACCGAAGAAACCCTAGCAATCTCCTCCACCGAAGAAACCCTAGCGATCTCCTCCGACGGCTCCTTCACTCTCAACTCCTCCATTATCAGAGTAAGTTCTCAATTTCTCTTCGAGGGACACCCTAAGCCCTAATTTTCACCCAGTTGTGCTCAGTTCATCTTGTTTTGGCCAGGTCGTGGAGGTGAGAGGATCATCGAGTTCTC
The DNA here is from genome assembly GCA_012295165.1 of Asparagus setaceus. Lineage (NCBI taxonomy): Eukaryota > Viridiplantae > Streptophyta > Magnoliopsida > Asparagales > Asparagaceae > Asparagus > Asparagus setaceus. The sequence goes on from CM022706.1 coordinate 20,222,533, forward strand.
AAGTTCTCGTTGTCTTCTCTGTCGCCGATCTGAGCGCTGCCTGCAGTCCTTCGGGAAAGCTCGTTCAGATTGAACGTGCGCTCACTGTCGTTGGATCCAGCCAAATTTCACTTGGGATCAAAGGTATGTGATGTGATGAAGTGGTTTCAATAAGTTGAATTTGAGCAAGAATCTATTTGCGAGGAAATCTCTGTAGCATGCTTGTTTGATTTAAGTATTGCAGAGGTGTGATAATGTTTTTGTGAAACCATCATAAAATGTGAAGTGTCTTCCTATAATTACCATTGATAACTGACATTTTCATATCTACAAACAAGCAGCATTAGCTTTTTGTCATCATCAAATTTATAATAGAAATGCCTTATTGCTTCTTTCAGCCGAGAACTGACATTTTCATCATCACGAAAAAACAGCATTAGATTTATATCGCTATCAAATTTAGAATAGAAGTGCCTTGCTCCTCTTTGTGCAGCGAACTAAATTACCTTGCGCGTGCGTACATGTGAGGTTTTCAGTAGTGTGGAGTTGGTTTGTTGTACTCGAGTTCCAGGACACGATTTTCATATATGTGACACCATCTCATTTACATCTTATAAAATGTTAAAACGTTTTTCTGTATTTATCATGGGAGAACTGACATTTGCATCCTTGCAAAACAAACATGGAATTGCAAGCCTTATATCTGACCTAATTTTTGTTAAGGAAAAGGCTTGGATGAAGATAATTACATAAATATTTGGAGTGCAGTTATAATTTAGGATACCTCAAGTTTCAGAATGCTTACTAGATCAGCTTTCTTGCTTTTAAAAGTCAACCTACTGATTTTGTGTTATATCTCAAGTTTCAGAATGCTTACTAGATCAGCCACATGTTACTTTTTGACTGCATTGCTATCTACTTGAAGTGTTTATACCATATAGTGGTTATTGCATCTTTTGGGTTGATAACAATGCTTTTACCAATGAGAAAGGGAGAAAATGGGTGAAGTTTTGTGAGGGATGAACATTTTGAGCGGAGGGTGAGATTTATTTGAGAATAGAGGAATGGATGGATGGAGGAGGAGGGGGGATGAAATTTAGTCGAAATGAGAAAGGGAGAAAATGGGTGAAGTTTTGTGAGGGATGAACATTTTGAGCAATTTGAGATTTATTTGAGAATAGAGGAATGGATGGATGGAGGAGGAGGGGGATGAAATTTAGTCGAAATGAGAAAGGGAGAAAATGGGTGAAGTTTTGTGAGGGATGAACATTTTGAGCAGTGAGATTTATTTGAGAATAGAGGAATGGATGGATGGAGGAGGAGGGGGATGAAATTTAGTCGAAATGAGAAAGGGAGAAAATGGGTGAAGTTTTTGTGAGGGATGAACATTTTGAGCAGTGAGATTTATTTGAGAATAGAGGAATGGATGGATGGAGGAGGAGGGGGGATGAAATTTAGTCGAAATGAGAAAGGGAGAAAATGGGTGAAGTTTTGTGAGGGATGAACATTTTGAGCAATTTGAGATTTATTTGAGAATAGAGGAATGGATGGATGGAGGAGGAGGGGGATGAAATTTAGTCGAAATGAGAAAGGGAGAAAATGGGTGAAGTTTTGTGAGGGATGAACATTTTGAGCAGTGAGATTTATTTGAGAATAGAGGAATGGATGGATGGAGGAGGAGGGGGATGAAATTTAGTCGAAATGAGAAAGGGAGAAAATGGGTGAAGTTTTGTGAGGGATGAACATTTTGAGCAATTTGAGATTTATTTGAGAATAGAGGAATGGATGGATGGAGGAGGAGGGGGATGAAATTTAGTCGAAATGAGAAAGGGAGAAAATGGGTGAAGTTTTGTGAGGGATGAACATTTTGAGCAGTGAGATTTATTTGAGAATAGAGGAATGGATGGATGGAGGAGGAGGGGGATGAAATTTAGTCGAAATGAGAAAGGGAGAAAATGGGTGAAGTTTTGTGAGGGATGAACATTTTGAACGGAGGGTGAGATTTATTTGAGAATAGAGGAATGGATGGAATGGAATGGAATGGAATGGAATGGAATGGAATGGAATGGAATGGAATGGAATGGAATGGAATGGAATGGAATGGAATGGAATGGAATGGAATGGAATGGAATGGAATGGAATGGAATGGAATGGAATGGAATGGAATGGAATGGAATGGAATGGAATGGAATGGAATGGAATGGAATGGAATGGAATGGAGGATGGAAGAGGTGGGGAGGAAGGTGGAGAGTGGCGAGAGGAGGTGAAGTCGGTCGGCCAGCGAAGGGGAGCCGAGATCAGAAAGGCGATGGATGGCTTGGGAGGAGGAGGGGGATGAAATTTAGTCGAAATGAGAAAGGGAGAAAATGGGTGAAGTTTTTGACGGGGATGAACATTTTGAGCAGTGAGATTTATTTGAGAATAGAGGAATGGATGGTTGGGATTGCGCATCCTTAGATGCCCCCTAGTGAGCCACCTTAGATCTATTTTACCATATATATATATATATATATATATATATATATATATATATATATATATATATATATATATATAGAAGGCTCCTATAAACTTAAGTTGATAGGGAATAGTCATCCACCAACTTTTCTATCCATTGATGTTGCATTGGGATCCGTGAAGATATAAAGCACACTTTGAGATTTGTGTGCATCTTGATTTCACCGGATCTCAAGGCAAGATTAATGGATAGAAAAGTTGGTGGACACTCCTCTCTATCAACTTAAATTTATAGAGCCTTGATATATATATATATATATATATATATATATATATATATATATATATATATATATATATATATATACCACACACGAGACCCATATTGTATAAAGATAAAAACATCACAAACATAAAGATATACATGGTTTGGACTTGATGGAACATCTATGTCCACGGGAAGTTAATAACTTTCCTTTAGTTTATATATATATATATATATATACATATATATATATATATATATATATATATATATATATATATATATATATATATATATATATATATGTATGTATGTATGTATATATATATATACATACATACATACATATATATATATCTGGCGTCTTGTACCTACGATGACACATATTGTATAAAGATAAAAACATCACAAACATAAAGATATACATGGTTTGGACTTCGATGGAACATCTATGTCCACGGGAAGTTAATAACTTTCCTTTAGTTTAAATTTAAATTACGAATATAAAAGGAAAAAAGGAAAAAAGGAAAAAAAGTTAAAATTTAAATACGGGAGGTGTGGAGTGGATGGTGAAGTTACGGTGGACCGGGTCAAGTTCTCTCGTCCCGGGTTTAGAGCTAGACCCGGCTCGTGACCTGCATATATCACGGGTCGGATTGGACCTACTTACTCCGTCGCCGTCGTGCCCATGTCGGATGGGCCGTCACTGGTTGATTCGCCCGTGCCCAACCCTACTAGTAGCACGAGCGGGATGGTCACCAGGAAGCAAAAAGAACTATCGACGAGAATAAGTGTGAATAATACTTTGTTTCATAATCGAGAAAAGTATAAAGATTAAAAAACACAATAATTACTTTGTTTCATAATTGAGAAAAGTATAAAGATTAAAAAACACAGAAAGACAGGTATTTAGGCTAAATAGCACTTGAATTCCTTATAATTTCACTTTTTTAAGCACTTATATATCCTCAGTTGTATTTAGTAGATTTATATACCCTGAGTTGTTCAAAATTGGCACGTTACTTACCTTCTGTTATGCAAATGTAAAAATTTTCATTCGAATATTCTAAATAACATTTATATGTTACTTTTAGAGCTTTTTAACCATTAAAATTTGTTAAGTTATTAATGAAGCTACCAAAATTCCAACTTAAATGTAGGAAATTTTTTTTCCATGGAAACCACCTTCAAAGTTGGCCTAATAACCTTTAGTTGTTTTTTATTTTCAAAGAAATCACCTTTAAACATGGTTTATGTTGCAATCAACCACTTCTTTTTGTTTTCCTGTTCAAATTTTACACGCATTGCCCATTTTGCCCCACATAAAGCGTGTGCATAGCACGAGTTGTGCACCTTAACTCACCCTTAACTAGGATCTACCTGGGACCAAAAAAGTTAAAAAAGAAAAAGGAGGAAGGGAAGCAATCCATCTCTCCCTTTCTCTCTCGGAAAAAATAAATAAACCCTAAATCCCTCCGTATCCTACTTTTGTCCTAGAATCGGATCTCTCGAGGTGTCCTTTTTGTAATTTTGGTCATTATTTGAGTGTAAAAGCAGATGTGATTTTGGGCCTCGTTGTCGACGTTGTCATTGGTCCACTCTTGAAGTCAAGGTTAGATTAATTGAAAATTCAGTTCAAAATTCAACTTTTATGTGAAATCTAGTGCTTTGTACCATATTCAGGGTTTGTTTAATTGAAAATTGATTTAGATTTCATATGTGATTAAAGGGACTAGGATAAATTAAGTGTATGTTTTGAGAATACAAATGGACAAGAAAAAGAATAATGTGTGAAAACGTAGGATAGACATTTTGAAAATAATTAAAATTTTGACATCAATTATCTAATAACTGAAAATAAAAGCCAAAGAAAATATTCAAGTGGTTAAAAGATTAGGCGAAGATGTTGTATTGCATCATCTACGAAAACACTATAAACGAAATATGTGGCAATCATAGGAATATACATGAGGAAAAATGGATAGGATTTCACAACTATTTTTTAATGCTCTGCATTGAGGGGTATATTATCATTTTCTTTTCACGGGTTTGTTTATTTGGTGTATGTTTTACGTGGGATGAAAAATAATGAAACCTGTAAATTTAATAGTTCTTTTAATTTTATATGCTTTTGAGGAAAAAATAATGTTGTGTAGTTTATATGTTTTTGGGACTAGCATTGTACTTTGTCTTTTAATTTGGTTTGAAGCTATCTTTGATATTGTTCTTTTGTATGATTTGGTTCATTGTTAATTTTATTGATCAAGCATATGTGATTGTTAAATTGCAGGATGTATGAATTTTTCACAGTGGTGTATCGCTATGGTGGTAGGTTCACATGGGATGGAGGGAATCTGAAGTATGCCGGTGGCAAAGTTCATGTTAAAAATGATCATATTAAGATTTATTCTCTTGGTGGGAGTTGAAAGATGTTGTTATAAATGACTTAAAAGTATAACAATTTACTGGAGTTATGGTATAAGATTCCTAGCACTAATTTAGCCCAAGGTGCTAGCCAGATTGTGAAGGATAGTGACATAATTGATATGGTTCGCAGTCTTGAGCCAAGCAAGAGAATATCAGATGTTGTGTATGGAATCGATGAACATTAAGATGAGTTGGGTATTGAAGTTGATGAGGCAGCGCATGATGATACAAGCATCCAATAAATTCATGGAAATGCCCAACAAGCTGAAGATAATGCTACAACAATTGGCCTTAGTGGGTCACAACCTTTGTCATCTCAACATGCAAAATATGGCAGCTCCAAACAATGATGATCAACATGAAAATGTAGCAGCAACAAGCAATAAAGAGCGTAATATACCATCACAAAGCAATGAAGAGGAAAATGTGCAATCCGAGCATAATATACCATCACAAAGCAGTAAAGAGGAAAATATGCATAATATACCATCACAAAGCAGTGAAGAGGAAAATGTGCAATCCCCAAGAAGCAATGTTCAAAGTAAGGATGGTCTGATTGATATAGAAGTGGAGATTGAGAATGATGAAAGTGATGATTCAGATTTCCAACTTCGTGAATCTGATTATGATGATGATCAAGAGGAGGAAGATATTAATGATTTATTTATAGATGGGATTAATCAAACACACCCACCCAATAGTGCAGGAGTTAATGAGTTTGTTGGTAACTTGCCTAAAGTTGAAGAGGATAGCGATTGCAACACTAAAGAAATAAACAGCTTTTATGGTTCTAATAAAGAGGGATGCCCTTATCCAGAGTTCAAAGGGAAGACTAATTTTGATAAACCCATTGAGCTTAAAATTGATCTTAGATTTGTAGACAATACCACACTAAGGAAGGCACTAAAGTTGTATGCACTACAAAAATGATTGATTACTACTACTTGCACAATAATAATAAGAGGGTGTCAATATATAGCAAATATAGTGCATGTGTGAGGTCAATTTTAAACATGGCAGGAAAGTCAAATGTAAAAGGGGTTGCCTGGCAGTTTGCATGTTTAAAGTTTATGCAAAGAAGATGACTAATGAAGACACTTTTCAGATAAAATTCATGAGACTTAAGCATGAAAATTATGGTGGGATGAAAAATATAAACTCCAAAGTTTCATCTTCTTGGTTGGCTGAGAAACATCATACACTTTTTAGAGATGATCCCCAATGGAATTTATCAGTTTTTATTGAGCTTGTCAATAAAGAGTACGGTGTTAATATTGGAGGACCTATTGCTTATAGAGCAAGACACCTTTCTATGATGAAAATTCATGGTGTTGCTAGTGAGCAATATCAAAGAGTGTGGGATTAAGCAACTGAGATAATGAGAACAAATCCAGAGAGCTCTGCTTTGGTTAGGATGGATGGCATCAATAGGCAGCCCTCAATATTTTAGAGATTGTTTATATATTTGTCCGCTTGTAAAGAAGGAATCAAAAGAGTGTGTATGCTACTCAATGGCATAGATGGTTATCACTTGAAGGGTGCTTATACTGGATAGATATTAATTGTTGTTGGACTAAATGGAACTGGAGATATATTTCCTATTGCTTACGATGTAGTGGAGGTTGTGAATAAGGAGACTTGGTCTTGGTTTATTCATCAATTGATTAGTGATTTAGGGCTAGTAGAGAATCATGGTTGGACATTAATGTCAGATAGGCAAAAGGTACTACTTTATTCATGTTTTTAAACCATTAATATTTATGGAAACATATGCTTTGTGCATTTCAAGTTTTTCAAATTGTTCTCTACTTGCACTAGAAGTCAGGTTCTATTGTATACATTGAAGTTAATTGTTATAATGCCAAAAGTTAGTTTCTATTGTAAGCAACAAACATGCCAATTTCAAGCAGAATTTTGCTAGAAAAGCTTTTAAGGAAGCATTGTGGCAGGCTTGTACAGCAACAAATAGTGCTGAATTTGACTCAACAATGAAAAGTATGAAAAACATGGATGAAGGAGCATATGCATATCTTATGACTGAGGACACCCCTCTAACTGGAATAGGCATGCATTCAGCAAAAATATCAAGTCTAATTGCCTCTTGAATAACATGTGTGAATCATTCAACAAGATGATTCTTGAAGCTAGAGACAAACCAATATTGACATCCATGGAGTACATTAGAAGGTTGCTCATGAGCAGAATCATAATCAAATAACAAAGCACGTGTAAGCTGGAAGGGATTCTTGTCCCAAAGGCATAACAAAAAATTGAGCAGCTGAAGAAAGAGGTGAGACATTGCGGAATTAGAGATGAAGGCAATAACAAGTTTGAAGTTGATTACAATAATGATACTTACATTGTTCAGTTGGATGAAAGATCTTGTGCGTGCTACAAATGGCAACTAACTGAAATTCCTTTTATTCATGATGTTGCATCTTTGTTAAGCGTAATTTGCCTATCGAAGCATATGTGCATAAGGCCTACACAAAGGAGTCATACATGTTGGCATATGGGATGAATATATCACCTCATCATAGCATGAAACAATGGCCTAGAACAAGATATCCTCAACCAGCTCCTCCCCGCACAAGAATCATTCCTGAAAGACCAAAGAGAACAAGAAAAAGAGAGATATGATAATAAGTTGCAGCAACATTAAGGTGAAAAAGAAGAAAATGCAAAATAAATGCAAGATATGTGAAAAATTGGGGCACAACAAGAAAACTTGCACAAATCCACCACTACTAGAGCTTTACCAATTAAGGGGGTAGGCCAAATAAAACTTTTGCAACTCTAAACATTAAACTAGAGTCAAGTGTAAGAACATATAGGGGTGCAAAAAGGGGGAAGAAAACCAATAAGCATTTACAATTTTGAAATTTAATTTTGCTCTAAAAATTGAAAATATAATCTTTATTCATCAATTTTTTGACTTGTAATACAACAGAGGAACATAAATATGAGGTCTCAATGCCCAAATGAAGGATAAACTTCCAACACCCTTCGTGTGAATGGTCAGGTGAGAAATATTGCACACCTAACATATTGAATTCGTCCATAAATCCCTCTCTTTATCTCTCTTATTCATTTGTTATTATTATAGGAACAAACAACTCATTAAACTCTAACCACCACAATTCAGAAAACTCCGTTAGCACCAGCCTCTTCCGTTAGCACCATGATTTGGTGGATGGTCTATTTTGTGAAATTATGGTCATATTTTTGTGATCTTTGATGTCATATGATGCATTACTATGTAGTGTTCTTGAAGAAAATACGATTTTTAACTTGATATTTTGGAAGCCAATGTTGACTTGTATAATTTTTACTCTTAACTAGATGAGCAAGTTTTTAATGATTATATATATATATATATATATATATATATATATATATATATATATATATATATATATATATATATATATATATATATATATATAGGAATATGGAGAAACTTGCATCAAAGCATTACAGAAATGATGTACACACCCTAAAATTTCACACATTCAAGGGAGGAGAGAGAGAGAGAATTATTTTTAAAGTTACATGCTTAATTGTTCATTATCGCACTCAAGTTCCTTTGAGGAACTTGGCACCAAATTTTTCCATTTTTCACACACACACACACACACACACACACACACACACACATATATATATATATATATATATATATATATATATATATATATATATATATATATATATATATATATATATATGAAAATAATGTGATATGGCGCTACAATATTTTTCTAAACGAAATACTAGATAAATTTACGCTGGAGCTCATATCATAATACATCAAAAGGTGTGACCTCACCACTCTATTTAAAAAGCCAAAATTACAATATGGAAATCCCTTTTCATATTTTTTATTTTCTCCTTCATTTTCATATTTTATTAATTCAGTACTTTGTTCTCAAATGTCAAACAATGGCTTTGCTCAATCTTCTTCCTTATCTCATCAAGCTCAGCCTTTAATTACCTCCTCTCACTAATAAGCATGTTCAATATTTTCTTTGCCCTATCATCAATCTCCCCATCATACCAATTGAGATAATCGCATTTTTTAATGCAATTCAAAGGATTAAAGAAATGACAACTTAAATAACGTCTACTTGGATTAGATTCTGTCTTTGAAGTTAGGATTAGAAGCCCTCAAATTACATTTGCACTTCAACTCAATGGGTATGCCATGAGTACAAGATGAGGAAGAAATCGAAAACTCGGACATTTTGAGTGATTGAAAAAGAAAGAAATAAAGAAAGAGAGAAGAAAACCCTAAAATTTCAAAACAAAAATAAAAATTTCCAACTAATTTCATCTTCTATCTCAAACTCTAGGGTTTGATTGAAATAGAAAGAAAGAGGAAGAAATAGATAGGTTTTAATTTATTTTAATGAGTTAACCCTAGTTGTTGGTGAGTTAAATGCCAACTCACGTGCAAAGTACGCGTTTTAATTGAGGGCAAAATTATCAAACCGTGTAAAATTTGAAGAGGAAAACAAGAAAGTGGTTAATTGCAACATAAATTATCTTTCAAGGTAGTTTATGTAAATAAAATAAGGCTAAAAAACTAAATGTATTATAATCCTATTTTAACAAAAGAATTTGAAAATTTTTAACAATGAACTCAATAAACTTACAGATAGAAAGTTATAAACTTAGCATATGAATGCTATATGAGATCTTTCATATAAAGATTTTCACTTTTGCAAAATAAACGGTATTAACATGCCAATTTTACAAAATACAACTGGGGATATATGCCCCGAGGGGGTGAAACTACTAAGGTATTTAACTGCTATTTAGCCGGCATTTTATCATATTGGCCCTAAAATGTTTCATATTTCGGTATTAGAGGTTCCAAATATTTGTGTTTTTAATTAAACCCTTAAATTTTATTAAGTCGTATTAAATCGATTACAATAGCGCTTGCCAAGCAATTATCCAAGGCACCCAAAGAACGTCGTTGTTTTCAAATGGATGGCACACGAAAATGAAGAAAACTGTAACAAGAAATAATAACTCAAAGCTTTTGAGAGACAATTATGTTATCAGATCAATAATTGTCGAATGCACACACAACTGCAGTTCTACAAATGGAAAAAAGATTAAAAACACAGTTAACTTAGAACGACAAGGATATAACAAAAGGCTACAGGATCCAAATATGACTAAAACCACAACGAAAAATGGAGCTTCGAATGCCAAATCAATTGAGAGGGGAAAATGGAAACCCTCAACAAATCATAGAGGTAGGCCAGCAATATCCGATTCATCTCTCCACTCCACAATTGAAGGGTCTAAATTAGGAAACAAACCCCCCGGCCAGCTACTACTTCTGATCATCCTCGCCCTTGGGTGCTTCCTTGATCTCGTCAGCTCCATCATCCTATAGACAGTAAGCCACAACAATTGTTTCTAATAAGTACTTGGCAAAGTTTAAGATGGGGATATGGGGAAATAAATTTGAAAATTTCGGAAGAATGATACTTGTATTGTGTTTATACCTGCATGTCTGAAGTCCAAAGGGTGAGGTTGTCTCTAAGGAGCTGCATTATGAGGGTGCTATCCTTGTAGGATTCTTCTCCAAGAGTGTCCAGCTCCGCAATTGCTTCATCAAATGCCTGATAATATTGTTCAGCATAAGATGTATTATTGTTAACATTTAAGGGGAGTAGAAAAAATGCTTTAAGAAAAAAGATTAAAACCGTATTTTTTTTGTTAATGAAAAAATATATCATCATTAAAATTGTAAATGGATCACTGGAAACTTACTTCTGCTTGTCATAAATAAAACAAAACAGAACAATTTGGAAGTTAATCAAAAATGTATCATCATTCCAGCAGTCATTTTCCAAACAAACCAGCAAGTTGTTACATTTATCTCATTGGTTGATGTAGGAAACGTACTCCATCAGAGACCATTACAAGCTAAACGAGTTGACAGAGGACAGCAAGAAAATTGATCAAAGTTCAGATGCACATATATATATATATTGCAAAAGATTACAGGATGCCCAAAATCAAAATTAGTGAATTCTATAACATTTGACTAACGGTGTGCGTCATCGCTTGAACTGGGAGCTCCATGCTGCTCCATTTATCTAGAATCTAATATTTGATTATTTGTTTCTTGAAGATGCACTCTTGAGTATAGCTTAAAGCCCTAAACTACATCTTAGGAATATAGCTTAAACTAAATCTTAGGAATCATGTTAAAAATGATAGTTTTACTAGTAATTTTTAAAATTCCACTATATCCTTTTGACTAGCATCTCTAATCTCGGATATTAAAGGAAGTTAATGGCGAGCAATATACTCCTATATTTAAATAAACATTTCATATAGTTGAAAAAGAAAGCTAACCAGACAAGACATTGGCCGCTACACTAACTACAAATGGATGGTGTTAGAAATAAATTCATGACAAAAAACCAACACGTCTTCAAAGAAGAGAAAGTGTTGATCGCTTTTAGTTCATAGCATAAATGATGCATTGAAGCAATCTCTACTTTTAGATTAGTATATTTGGGGATTAGTACTGATCCAATGACAAAAAAACTTTCGGTACAACACTAATACCATGGACCAGAGCCACTTTATACTTTCTCTTAAGCATAACATTTAATTTATTGAATATGTTGAGTGCAGGTTGATTGATGTAAAAGTTCATGGAGATAATCATGCGAAATTAATCAAGGAAACAAACAGCTGCTAAAATTTCACCAAAAGAAATCAAAATAAGCAATAAAAATTTCACCTGTTTGGCCAAAGCGCAAGCCCTGTCAGGTGAGTTGAGGATCTCGTAGTAGAACACCGAGAAGTTGAGTGCCAATCCCAAACGGATCGGGTGTGTTGGGGCCAACTCCGCAACCGCAATGTCCTGAACAACGACACCAACTTTATCCTCAAAAGACAAAACTCATCACTAAATTATTCACGAATTTTGAAAAAAAAAATCCAATTTTTCCCAAAAAGTTGACGAAAATTAGGAGTTTTTTCCCCTAAAATTCGTGAAAAAGCAACTAAGTTACAATTATAGAGTTACTTCGAACAAAAGCCGGTCAGATCCAAAGGAAAACAAGATCGAACAATAGGAACTCACGTTAATTGATAATGTTCGCAAAATCCCGCACTGAAATCCAAAAAAAAAAAAAAAAAAAACAAATCTTGAAAAATTCAAATCAAACTTCATAAAGGTCAGATCTGAACCTGAGCAGCCTTGTAAGCTGAGAGCGTACTCTCAGCCGCATCCTTTCGATCCGATCCGATCTTAAACTCCGCCAAGTACCGATGATAATCGCCCTTCATCTTCAAGTAAAACACCTTCGAATCGCTCGCGGACGCCGAAGGCACCAGATGCGAACCGAGAAGTTTCAAGATCCCTTCGCAGATCGAGTTGAGCTCCGACTCGATCTTAGATCTGTAGTCCTTGATGGCCGCCACGTGGTCCTCGTTGCCTCGGCTCTCCTCCTTCTGCTCGATCGAGGACACGATCCTCCACGAGGCGCGACGAGCTCCGATCACGTTCTTGTAGCCGACGGAGAGCAGGTTGCGCTCCTCGACGGTGAGCTCCTCGCCGGCGGGGACGGAGGCGGTTACTTTCTCCATGAATTCGACCATCTCCTCGTAGCGCTCTGCTTGCTCGGCGAGTTTCGCCATGTACACGTTCTCCTCGCGAGTTCCCGCCATTGATCGAAGACGACGATGATCCGAGATCTCTTTTGAGAGAGAAGCAATTGAGTTTTTGGAGGAGACCGTTTCTTTATAAGGGAGGAATGACTTGAGTTTTTTAAATGCTAAATTTTAGAAAGCTCCATTACCTTTAGATGATTACCAGGTAACCCTAACATATTTCAAAATATCAGAAAACCCCCCTTTAGTTTAGATGGTACAAACTACAACTTTAAGACTTTTTCATAAGACCCCGGTGACTTGTCAAATGTAATTTTCACATGGGCAAATAAAATTATGCAGGAGGGATATCTTTGTAGTGAAATTTTGTAGTTCGAATTTTTAGGGATTTTTTTTAAGAACATGGAGGTTGAAGGGTGTTTTCTGATATTTTGAGAACTATTGCGGTTAATTTGTAATGGTCCAAAATTAAGAGGGTTTTCTGAAATTTAGCTTTTTAAAAACTAAATTTCAGGGTAGTGCGCGAGGAGCGGAGGGGAGATGGGGAGGGATTGGGATCCTCTACTAACGATACCCTAATATCTCCTAACGATCTCCACTTTGATTTTGTCTAAAGACAAAATACAAGGAAACTATCTGATGAAAGGTGAAGATGCATTAGAAGATATTAGGAGGCACTATGCATTAGTAGAGGATCTCAATTCGATGGGGAGGATGTTGCTGTTATAATAGCACACACAAGTTTATCGAAATCCTAGATTACACGTGTCCATTTAACGTTTTAGTGAACGAAGACCGCGACGTTGCTTTTGATTGTTTGGGCAGAAAATATTGTGGCCTGTTTACGGAGCGCACAGCTGATTTGCAGAATCCAGGCTGTCAAGCTGTGTGTGTTTTTTTTTAATACTAAATTTTTTATCAAATTGCAAGGTTAAAATTTGTTTTGCGTACTATTTGATTTTTTTTTCTAGCTGCAATTGGGGGAAACTATTTTCTCGTAATGGGTGCAAGGCCTGAGCAAATTTCGGTTCAAACCGAACAAACTGACTGAACCGTTAGATTTTGAAAAGTTCTTTTTAGTTTTGTGTTCTATTCAAATTAAGTCGGGTTGAAAAAATTTTTAACCCATTATCCATGTTGACTGAACATAAGTGTATTAAGATGTGATAGTTAAATGTAGTTCACAGACTCCTTTCTCTCTCTCTTATGCCACTAAAACCCCCATCAAATGTATATGTACGGTCTCAATCTAGATATTTTTTTTCATGATGTTCTTTTTACTGGATTCAAATTCAATTTTTAAGAAGTGAATAAATTATAGGTACAATTATAATCAATTTTTCAATGTGTTTATAATTTATTTTGAATAGAAATAGAAAAAATTCTTGATGCTTATATGATCTAGTTATATATGAAATAAATTATAAATATTTAGATTACTAAATGATTATAATTTTTCTATTTTCAATATAAAATCAACAATGCAAAATAAGGAATTATTTGTTTATTACCGTATTAATAAACAGACGGAGTTTGAACTTTGACATTCACCGCATTGCCATTTGCCAATGCATTTTCTTTAGTATCAGAAATAATTAACAAATATCAAATAAGTCTGTTTAGGAATGAATAATATTTTTATACAAGAAGTTACCACTTTTTTCCAACTGATAAATAAAATCATCAATACAGAATTACAACTTTTGTTAGAGGCACTCACTTGCAGAATATCTTAGGTACGCTTTTAAAATTTTCACATTATCATTCCTAAGAACTAACAAGAGTTTTAGAAAATGTACATTGCAAATTACAAGGTTTATAGTGGCAAAAATGCTAAAACAACATTCAAGAGGGTCCCTTTATTAAAGATTCATTATTTAATTCAAGGCGAAGCGTCCCACCAAAAGCCATGCACCGACCTTTTCAGTCTTCAGAGTTCTGATCCATTGAATCGCCATCGTAATTTTCGGTCAGAAATTCAAAAAGGATACCTTTGCGGAAATAAACGGCTCAGGTATATGAATATTTCGATCCAACGGTGGTACTAATTTAGCCACGATACGAATATCATTTTCCTTGCGCCTGATATATATAACTAAATATATGATGACAGCTAAGAATGAAACGACGGAGCGGAAGTGGGGCCCGCTTTATAGAAAAAGGCGAATGTAGAGAAGCAAGTGGGCAGGTTAAGCTTCGGTGGTCCCCAGTAACAGCAAAACGCGACGGCTACTGCATGGATTCCTCTCGAGATAGGCTCGCGGAGGCGCCGCGGATTTTACCGTGCATTGTATCAAGTCGAGAGCAAGCGTAAAGAACCTCGAAAGTGACTCCTGTACACGATGAGAGCTGTGGGTCCACGAGGGTGGCTTTATGGCTGCTTGTGGATGAATATGATGATCCTTATCCTCATGGCCTCATCAAAATGTGCCAATCCCGGCCCAAGTCCATTATTCAGGCCGCGTTCACAGGCTAAATTACTAGAGTCCTAATAGGGGCACACCCCCAATCACACCATTAATCACACCCTCTCTCTATAGTGTATTGAGACCAATATGAAATTGTCCAAATTTCAATTTTAATTTTAATTTCATGTGGATCTCAATGCACTATGTAGGCTAGAATTATGATGCTACGTTCCTTCTATTATTTAAATTATTATGGGTGTGTTTGGCAATCCCCTCCTTAGTTTTGACTGTTTCTTTTCTTTTTTCTTTTTCCTTTTTTTTTTCTTTTTTTTTTTGGGAAAGGATGAGGAGGATTAAATCCTCAGCCGTTTAGAGTAAAAGATAAAGATGATTGTGCATCAACAAACCAACGCTCCAAATTCCAAAAGCATTGTCAAAACATAGTATATTATCTTACATAAAGTACATATTGGTGAAAATCCTCTAAGCCAGATATCAGGCAGCACCAAATTCCTACATGTAACTGGTCCCTTCGGCAAACTTTGGGATTCAAGCCCAACGCCCATGTGTGAAATTCCAAGTCCAAAGAGTAATCATGGAACAATGGGTTTGGGTCAAATGGGCTTGGTTTAACCAACCCGAGCCAAATCACTTGGCCAAAAATATCGGCAGAAAAGAAAGCTCCTCTCGATCGCTTGCCTTGGGAAAAAATATTTTTTCTGCACCTTTTTCTTTTGGGATTTTCATTGAATCATATTGAATGTGATTTTTAACTTCAACTCAACAACTCACATTATTATCTCTAATTTAGGCTTTTCTTCTCATTTGTAGATGTTAGGATGTTCTCAAACACTAAAGGTACTGTATAAATTAATTTTAAGGAAACTAGAGACTCTCTTTAGAGCTTTGTTAATTTCTTATATTTATACTAAGAATAAATAAACACATGTTACATATTATTAGGAATATGCTAAACATATTTTAGCATATTCCTTTATTTTCTTAGTCACATCTCTGATATCTCTCAACCACATATTTATAATTTAATTATAACATCATAGATCTCCATAATATATTCATTAACACTATCTCCCAAGCTGGAGCATGTATGATATACATGTCCAGCTTGTTACAAACAAGATGTACTCACTCCAATTTGCGACACGACTTAAAATGCTGAAATCTTCTGCGTGACCTTTCTCATCATAGTTGTCTTCATCTTCTAGTCTTCTACTTGAATGTCTTTCACCACGAACAACATCAACCAAAATAATCAAATGTGATACACCGATCTTCTTCACAGATCGACCAAACGAAATAATTCTCTCTAGGGACCCACCAAGCAAACGATCCTCTCTAGGGATCTACCAAACAAATGATAATCCTCAAGGATCCACCAAACAAATGATCCTTATCGGGATCTAATAAATGATCTTTTTTTAGGGATCTGCCAAATAAATGATCCTCTTAAGGATCTAACAAACAAATGATCCTTCTCGTGGATCCACCAAATAAACGGTCCTCTTCGCGGATCAACTAAATAAATGATCCTCTTCAAGGATCAACCAAAAAATGATCCTCTTTAGAGTTCAACCAAACAAATGATCATCTTTACGGATCAACCAAATAAATGATCCTCTTCACGGATTAATCAAATAAACTCTTTATCGGTGGTCAAGGTTTCTAGACTACAAGCAGTGGTGGCGGTGGTGTCCATAAGTTGAGTGGGTGGTAGATGAAGGGAAATTGAGGCGGCACAGGCAATGACGAGAACATATACATTTAGGATGACTACTGCTATTAATAATGGCAATCCTGATCATCAATAAAGCCATCGAAAGTAGGACAAACAAGAATATGCGACACTATTCACAGTGATCAGTCACCGTGGTACTGTTCATTGTGAATAATCACATCAACACTATTCACTGTAAACAGTCACCACGCTCTATTTATGGTAACCAGTCACAGGAAAGAAGGGAGGTTGTAAGGCAGATGGAGGAGTTTGATGGTGAGAGATTGGGAGGCTAGGGTTTATAAGAATCTAGAGTTTTGTGGAGGTTAGGGTTTGTGTGGGTGTGATATAATGTTGAGATTAATTTTAAGGGAAACTAGAGACTCTCTGATATCTTACATTTATACTAAGAGCAAACAAATACATGTTACATGTTATTAGGAATATGCTAAATATATTCTTAGTATATTCCTTTATTCTCTCAATCATAACCCTAATATCTTCAACCACAAATTCCTAATATAATGATAACATCATAGATCTCTATAATATATTCATTAACAAATACAATTTCTTTTTCCTTTTCATTTACTTTTTTATTCTGAACAATATATTATTGTCTAATTATTAATTTATATTCGTATGTGCTTTATTTAATTAATTATTTTTATTAATTTGTTTTGTAAATCCTAGATGTAAATAGTTGTTTTCTAGCCGACAAGATGCTTATTTTTATTCGCACAATATTACAAAGGTCTTTGATTTAGATCTATTACTTGATGGTTTTATTTCTGTTAAAGAGCGTCGTATATACTTTTAGGATTAAGATTTTACTTGAATTTTTCATTATAGTCAATGCAAACTATAGAATTAAGGCTTTACGGTTAGTTTTATAGTATATATATTTTGTCACCGTACTTATATATTTTATGCCTCCTCCCTCCCAATTGTTTAAATCTCGGCTATACCACTGCATAATATTTACATAGCCGCACATCAGACCCCTTTATACAACAAAATATACCAGGATAAGTCTCAAAGTAAGATTTCAACGTAAACCAAAACATTAACATTTTAGCAGCTAGCAACTTGAATATCTTCCAGCATCCAGTCACTCCACCACCATTGGATCGTGAGCAAACCCATCGATAGGTTGATTATATACCACCAAACTCCGTTCCTTATTAGCCAAATCTACAACCGCTGCATTTGTGGGCTACCGACGAGCTATCCTGCAATGATAACGTTTTGGTACGTGCACTGATGGTATCGCCTAACCAAAAAACATCAATTCGCTTGAGTTGAAACATCTAAAGAATGCTTGGCCTTTTGTAAAAAAATAATATGAGAATTGCGCTCATTCCAAATCACCCTTAAAAGAGCACAACATTGATATCCCAAAGTAAACTCTGGTTAGGAGGCACAACATATAATCTCCACGAAGACCACAAATGTTCAAGAGAGAAAATAGCACCAGATAAGAAGAATTTATGTAAAAGAGATCTCCAGCTAGAGAGCACCAAAGGACTTGAAACGAAAATATGTTCATGTGTTTCATTATCATCACCACACAGGGGGCAAATAGGATCAACAACAATCCCTTTTAATATCAGCCTATCTCTAGTATTCTATTTAGCTTTCAAAGCAAGCCAAAGAAAAACTTTAACTTTAAGAGGAATAGGTATTATCCACAAATCAATATAATTATAATGTAACCCACCATCAATGTGAAACGGATAAGAGGATTTAAGAGGTTTTGACTATTTCTTGTTTGACAAAACTTAGACTACCACTAGGCTAGTTTTGTTTAGGCTAAAACGAGGCCCTAAAACTAGTTATTTGGACCATCACCCCTAGTTTAATTTAGAATTGGTTTAGAAAAGAGTTGGGTCAGGACTAATCCTGCCCAGTTTTGAGTGAGTTGTCAAACACACTCTATGGATGATAGACTTTAGTGGGATTAAAACTATTATTTTTATGGTTCTTACATAAAAACTATCTTAACTTTTATTGAAATTAATAGATATTATATTTTCTTTTTTTTTTTATTAACAAAACCACGTTTACTTGCTGTAATGTTTGTAATGTCACACAAATTTGACTATTTTACTAAAAAAAGACACAAAATGCTCATTTTACCCCCAACCTAAAGTACGTGCAAAACACGTGTGTCCTAATTAATTATAAAAGTTAAGGTTTTTTTAATATTAGTCCCCCAAATCTTTCATATCTTGATATTAGTCCCCCAAATCATCCTATTTTGAACTTGAGCTCTCAAATTCCACCACCCCCACCACCCCCACCCCTCTCTCAATTTTGAGGCCATTTCTCCTCTCAATTTCGAGGCCATTTCTCCTCTCAATTTCTTCTCCGTTCTCTAAAGTTAGGGCAAAATTTCAAGAAAGGCAGATAAAAAGCAAGGAAAAGTGGAAGCAAACTCTAATCCTAACCCTAATCCTAATATTTACCCTAACCCGAACCCTAATCTTAACATTTACCAATCCCGAGCCCTAATTTGGTTGGGGGGGGATTTGGGGGACTAATTTCAAAATACGATGATTTGAGTGACTTATATCAAAATATGAAATATTTGGGGACTAATATTGAAAAATCCCTTCTTTTTTTTATAATTAATTAGGACGTGCTTTAGGTGGAGATAAAATGGGAAACACGTGTCTTTTTAAACAGAAAAAAATATATGTGACATTGCAAACATAACAGCAAGTAAAGCTGGTTTGATAAATAAATAAAAAAGAAAGGTGGTATCTATCAATTTTAACAAAATTTGAGGTGATTTTTGTATAAAAACCTTTATTTTTATCATCTTCTAGGGGTTTTTTTTTTTTTTTTCTCTCGAGAAGATGTACATGTAGGCTCATGTGACAAACCAAACAAATGTTGTGAGGGTTGAAAATAAGGCGCTTTCTTAAGGAGGCAGTGCATACAGGTTGCTGTTGCCTCAATTATCGGACAGTTTCTACTCACAAGAAGAACATTAGGGTACTGGGCCAGATTCCTACGAGAGACCTTTCCAAGCTTAAATTAATGGGTTATTGATAAACATATCGTTATCTAAAATTTGGAACGTAAAATAGGATCCAAAATCCCATACCTCGATTTATGGTTAACATAGCTACCTTGGAGAGAGTCCTTTTTTTTATAATCAGCTGATGGGAAAGAAAACAATTGCCTATACTTGATAATGCGCTAATGATTATAGATTGAAAATTATCATCTCATCATTTGTTTGCTCGTGTTAATTGTGATGCTCTACTGGTGGCTATAGGACTAAACAGTGATATGCGCCAACGACTATCAAAAGTTGTTTAGGGGCGCATCTAGCTCCCAAGTCTTTAATTCACCAGCTATGTCTAGGTTAGAGAGCTCTAAACGAAAGCTGAGATCCGAGTTCCAATTTGTGAATGTAGGTAAATGGATACAACGAACCGTTCTTTGACATCGTAAAGGTCAAGATCTGTGCATAACAAAAAGACGCGGCCCTGACATTCCTTGCAGCTAACAAGGCTAGGAATCTACCTCAATGATGTAAAAGAATCCTACAACTTGGTTATTTACACCAATAACATCTGTTTATTATGCTAATTTCATTAATTACATAAAAATTGTGAGCTGTTATGACAAACCCCAGGATAAACTAATATCAATCACACAAAAGCACGACAATATCAAGAACACACGAACACAAAGATATACGTGGTTCGGCTTGTAGCCTACGTCCACGGGCGAATGAGGAGAATAGCTTTACTAATTGTGAGGAATACAAAGTGGAATCTCTCAATCACTCAATCCCAAATAACACCCCAAGATTCCCGTACAATCTCTCTAAATAAAAGGAACAAAAGAAGAGATAATTCACAACGACGGGATTTCGAAGAAACTCTCTCTCTCTCTCTCTCTCTCTATATATATATATATATATATATATATATATATATATATATATATATATATATATATATATATATATATATATATATATTGGTGCTATAGTTGATGATGATCCATAATAGAACCTGTCAGGCCTTCTTTTATGCGAGCTTCTCCAAGTTGTTGGCCAATAGGAAGCCGTATAGGAATAGGAGTTCACATGTCCTAAAAATCAACAAGAGTCTAAGTATGAATAAACTTCTAATATGATTGGTTGTGCAAAGTCTAATGTAAGTAGGACTCTTGATCAAAACAAACCAAGTCAAAAAAGAATTCCCAAAGCAATATGGATTTGAGTATTTGAGGCAACATATAACAAATCCTTCACTCCAAAAAAATAGCTTACTCCACCTTCTTCAATAGCCCCGCAGGGCATCTAAGTGCAGCACGTATCGATCAAGTCTAAGCCCGGCTTGAACTTGCCAACTGAAAGAGGCCTCCTCAATAAATCAACTGAATTGTCCGCACAACGACCGTAACTCTTAGCGAAGTCATCACCTGAAGTAGCTCCTGAATAGCTGAAGGACACAAAATTGTCAACCGACAATGCATAAGCTACCGTATCTTCATATCTTCGCGGTGGTCGGATATCTCGTCTAGACCGATCTCTAGCAATAGTATATTCACACTCTTCCTGCAGCTGCTGAGGTGCTTCATCTACTTGAACGGGATCTGGCTGCTGAACTCCCATAGTCTTATCCTGCTAAAGAGCTGAATCACGAATTTCTAACTCCACCATATGTCCTGTAGTGCACGCCTTATCATCAACTAAAACTGATGATGGTTTTTGGTGGAACATAGCAGACTCATTAAAAGTAACATCACGGCTGATAATAATTTTAGGAGGCTTCTGATCAGGACACCACAACCTAAAACCCTTAACACCTGATGCATAACCTAGGAATATGCACTTCTTCGCTCGCGGCTCAAGTTTCCCTTGACTAACATGCACATATGTAGGGCAATCAAATATTCTAAGATTAGAATAATCTGCAGGCTTACCGGACCAAACATCATCTGGAGTTTGACAACTAATAGTAGTAGATGGCGACCGATTCACTAAGTAACAAGCCGTATTCACCGCTTCCGCCCAGTATTCCTTGCCTAAACCTGCATTGAACTTCATACAACGAGCTTTCTCCAAAAAGGTTCCGTTCATATGTTCTGCCACTCCATTCTATTGCGGTGTGCGAGGGACTGTACGATGTCTAACGATTTCCTCCTTCTTGCAGAACTTATTAAATTCTCCTCCACAAAACTCAAGGCCATTATCAGTTCTAAGCCTCTTAATTAGCCTCCCAGTCTGCTTCTCAATCAAAGACTTTCATTGCTTGAAAGTCACAAACACCTCTTATTTATGTCTCAAAAAATAGACCCAAACCTTCCTGGAGTAGTCATCAATGAAGGTCAACATATATCTCGAACTACCACCTTTTGAGACAACTTGAGAAGGTCCCCAAATATCTGAATGAATGTAATCCAAAGTACCTTTAGTCTGATGCACTCTTTTCTTCTTCCCGAAGATGCAATGCTCGCAGAATCCTAATTTTCTTGTACTCTGTCCACATAAAAGACCCTTCTTACTCAACTCAGCCAATCCGCGCTCACTCATATGACCAAGTCTCATATGTCATAATTTGGAAGTATCAACTCCTGATATTGATGATGTAACTGTAGCCGAACCGGTAATGGTAGAACCCTGCAAAACATACAAGCTGC
Organism: Asparagus setaceus; assembly: GCA_012295165.1. Taxonomy (NCBI): domain Eukaryota; kingdom Viridiplantae; phylum Streptophyta; class Magnoliopsida; order Asparagales; family Asparagaceae; genus Asparagus; species Asparagus setaceus. Next base: position 20,245,121 of record CM022706.1, read on the forward strand.
CGATTTTCTTTCCTTTCATAACCACAAGAGAGCCTTTCGTAACTCTAAGAATTTCACCTTCACCTGAAAAATTGTACCCATGATGATCAAGAGTGCTCAAAGAGATGAGATTCTTCCTTAACCCTGGAACATGCCTAACATCAGTCAAAGTCCTGATGACTCCATCATGCATCTTAATTCGAATTGTGCATATCCCAACAGTTCTACATGAGGCATTATTCCCCATGAGAATAACTCCATCATCAATAGCTTCATAAGTGGTGAACCAGTCCCAATTAGGATACGTATGATAGGAACAATCCGAATCCAAAATCCAATCATCCATGCTCCTATTTTTATCACCCGTAACCAACAAAATCACATCTTCAGCAATATCAACTTCAGCGGAGTCCTCCTTAGATTTTTCTTCAAACTCTTCTTATTTATTCTTATTCTTCAATCTGTAACAATCGGTCTTGATGTGCCCTTTCTTCTTGCAATATTTACAGGTCAAATTCCTATGCTTTGACTTATACCTGTTACCTCCAATGCCCCTTTCTTTTGATCTTCCTCGAACAAACAAGCCATCAGCTTTATCACCACTCTTACTTGTGGTTAACTCTTTGTCGATCTTCTCCTTATTCAACAAGTTCTCTTTGACGTCATTGATGCCAATAGAATCTCGACCGTAAATCATAGTATCCCTGAAGTGCTTGTAGGAAGGCGGCAAAGAACACAATAACAATAGGGCTTGATCTTCATCATCGATCTTAACATCAATCTTATTCAAATCTGTAATCATAGTATTAAATTCACCAATATGGGATTGATGGGTATTTCTTCCGACACCCGAAGTGTGTACAAACGCTGCTTCAAGAGGAGGCGATTAGTGAGCGACTTCGTCATATACAAATCCTCCAATTTAGACCACAAATCAGCGGCTGTCTTCTCCATGAGAACTTTTTGTAAAACTTTATTTGTCAAACATAACTGGATCGCTGTGAGAGCTTTATCATCCAACTCGTCCCAATCTTCCTTCGTCATTGTAGCTGATTTCTTCGACTTCTCGAACAAAGCCTTCTTCAATCCGCTCTGTGTCAACACGACGATCATCCTAACTTGCCAAAGGCTAAAACTAATGTTCCCGTCAAACTTCTCGATATCCCACTTCGTAGTGGTTGTTGTCATCTTCTCGTCCGATTGATAGCTGAGGGCTCTGATACCAATTTGTTATGACAAACCCCAAGATAAACTAATATCAATCACATAAAAGCACGAAAATATCAAGAACACACGAACATAAAGATATACGTGGTTCGGCTTGTAGCCTACATCCACGGGCGAATGAGGAGAATAGCATTACTAATTGTGAGGAATACAAAGTGGAATCTCTCAATCACTCAATTCCAAATAACACCCCAAGATTCCCGTACAATCTCTCTAAATAAAGGGAACAAAAGAAGAGATAATTCACAACGACGGGATTTCAAGAAACTCTCTCTCTCTCTCTCTCTCTCTATATATATATATATATATATATATATATATATATATATATATATATATATATATATATATATATATATATATATATTGGTGCTATAGTTGATGATGATCCATAATAGAACCTCGCCAGCCTTCTTTTATGAAGCTCCAAGTTGTTGGCCAATAGGAAGCAGATAGGAATAGGAGTTCACATGTCCTAAAAATCAACAAGAGTCTAAGTATGAATAAACTTCTAATATGATTGGTTGTGCAAAGTCTAATGTAAGTAGGACTCTTGATCAAAACAAACCAAGTCAAAAAGAATTCCCAAAGCAATATGGATTTGAGTATTTGAGGCAACATATAACAAATCCTTCACTCCAAAAAATAGCTTACTCCACCTTCTTCAATACTCAGGCATCTAAGGCAAAGACGATCGATCAAGTCTAAGCCCGCTTGAACTTGCCAACCGAAGAGGCCTCCTCAATAAATCAACTGAATTGTCCGCACAACGACCGTAACTCTTAGCGAAGTCATCACCTGAAGTAGCTCCTGAATAGCTGAAGGACACAAAATTGTCAACCGACAATGCATAAGCTACCGTATCTTCATATCTTCGCGGTGGTCGGATATCTCGCCTAGACCGATCTCTAGCAATAGTATATTCACACTCTTCCCGCAATGCCGAGGTGCTTCATCTACTTGAACGGATCCGTCACGAACTCCCATAGTCTTATCCTCGCTAAAGAGTCAATCACGAATTTCTAACTCCACCATATGTCCTGTAGTGCACGCCTTATCATCAACTAAAACCGATGATGGTTTTGGTGGAACATAGCGACTCATTAAAAGTAACATCACGGTGATAATAATTTTAGGAGGCTTCGATCGTGACACCACAACCTAAAACCCTTAACACCGATGCATAACCTAGGAATATGCACTTTTCGCCATGCTCAAGTTTCCCTTGACTAACATGCACATATGTAGGGCAATCAAATATTCTAAGATTAGAATAATCTGCAGCTTACCGGACCAAACATCATCCGAGTTTGACAACTAATAGTAGTAGATGGCGACCGATTCACTAAGTAACAAGTCAGATTCACCGCTCACCAAGATTCCTTGCCTAAACTCGCATTGAACTTCATACAACGAGCTTTCCAAAAGGTTCCGTTCATATGTTCTCGCCACTCCATTCTATTGCGGTGTGCGAGGGATCAGACGATGTCTAACGATTTCCTCCTTCTTGCGTAACTTATTAAATTCTCCTCCACAAAACTCAAGGCCATTATCGGTTCTAAGCCTCTTAATTAGCCTCCCACCGCTTTCAATCAAAGACTTTCATTGCTTGAAAGTCACAAACACCTCTTATTTATGTCTCAAAAATAGACCCAAACCTTCCTGGAGTAGTCATCAATGAAGGTCAACATATATCTCGAACTACCACCTTTTGAGACAACTTGAGAAGGTCCCCAAATATCTGAATGAATGTAATCCAAAGTACCTTTAGTCCGATGCACTCTTTTCTTCTTCCGAAGATGCAATGCTCATGAGAATCCTAATTTTCTTGTACTCTGTCCACATAAAAGACCCTTCTTACTCAACTCAGCCAATCCGCGCTCACTCATATGACCAAGTCTCATATGTCATAATTTGGAAGTATCAACTCCTGATATTGATGATGTAACTGTAGCCGAACCGGTAATGGTAGAACCCTGCAAAACATACAAGCTGCCGATTTTCTTTCCTTTCATAACCACAAGAGAGCCTTTCGTAACTCTAAGAATTTCACCTTCACCTGAAAAATTGTACCCATGATGATCAAGAGTGCTCAAAGAGATGAGATTCTTCCTTAACCCTGGAACATGCCTAACATCAGTCAAAGTCCTGATGACTCCATCATGCATCTTAATTCGAATTGTGCATATCCCAACAGTTCTACATGAGGCATTATTCCCCATGAGAATAACTCCATCATCAATAGCTTCATAAGTGGTGAACCGGTCCCAATTAGGATAATGTATGATAGGAACAATCCGAATCCAAAATCCAATCATCCATGCTCCTATTTTTATCACGTAACCAACAAAATCACATCTTCAAGAATATCAACTTCATGAGTCCTCCTTAGATTTTTCTTCAAACTCTTCTTATTTATTCTTATTCTTCAATCTGTAACAATCGGTCTTGATGTGCCCTTTCTTCTTGCAATATTTACAGTCAAATTCCTATGCTTTGACTTATACCGCTACCTCCAATGCCCCTTTCTTTTGATCTTCCTCGAACAAACAAGCCATCAGCTTTATCACCACTCTTACTTGTGGTTAACTCTTTGTCGATCTTCTCCTTATTCAACAAGTTCTCTTTGACGTCATTGATGCCAATAGAATCTCGACCGTAAATCATAGTATCCCCGAAGTGCTTGTAGGAAGGCGGCAAAGAACACAATAACAATAGGGCTTGATCTTCATCATCGATCTTAACATCAATCTTATTCAAATCTGTAATCATAGTATTAAATTCACCAATATGGGATTGATGGGTATTTCTTCCGACACCCGAAGTGTGTACAAACGCTGCTTCAAGAGGAGGCGATTAGTGAGCGACTTCGTCATATACAAATCCTCCAATTTAGACCACAAATCAGCGGTGTCTTCTCCATGAGAACTTTTGTAAAACTTTATTTGTCAAACATAACTAGATCATTGTGAGAGCTTTATCATCCAACTCGTCCCAATCTTCCTTCGTCATTGTAGCTGATTTCTTCGACTTCTCGAACAAAGCCTTCTTCAATCCGCCCTGTGTCAACACGACGATCATCCTAACTTGCCAAAGGCTAAAACTAATGTTCCCGTCAAACTTCTCGATATCCCACTTCGTAGTGGTTGTTGTCATCTTCTCGTCCGATTGATAGCTGAGGGCTCTGATACCAATTTGTTATGACAAACCCCAAGATAAACTAATATCAATCACATAAAAGCACGAAAATATCAAGAACACACGAACATAAAGATATACGTGGTTCGCTTGTAGCCTACATCCACGCTTAATGAGGAGAATAGCATTACTAATTGTGAGGAATACAAAGTGGAATCTCTCAATCACTCAATTCCAAATAACACCCCAAGATTCCCGTACAATCTCTCTAAATAAAGGGAACAAAAGAAGAGATAATTCACAACGACGGGATTCCGATGAAACTTTGTCTCTCTTTATATTGGTGCTATAGTTGATGATGATCCATAATAGAACCTGTCAGGCCTTCTTTTATAGGAGCTTCTCCAAGTTGTTAGCCAATAGGAAACCGTATAGGAATAGGAGTTCACATGTCCTAAAACCCAACAAGAGTCCAAGTAGAAATAAACTTCTAATATGATTGGTTGTGAAAAGTCTAATGCAAGTAGGACTCTTGATCAAAGCAAACCAAGTCAAAAAAGAATTGCCAAAGCAATATGGATTTGAGTATTTGAGGCAACATATAACATGAGCCTTTTAAATGAAATATATATTATTGATCTATATAACTAATCGTAGAATTTCTTTACATTCAATAACACATGGAATTAAAAGATACGGTGCACCAAAGGATACTAACATGATCATTGGAGATCGAAACATCTTTGTGAGAATATCTTCATGAACTTCATCACATTATACCAAACTCAGACGGATGCAACATCATTATGGTCGATAGATTCTTAAAATACAAACATTTCCATCCTATCAAATTCAATAGAATTCAAATTACCAGTTAAGCTTGCATAACTAGATGATTTAAAACCAAAAGAAGAACAAGCATGATACGGGGAACCAAGGATTATCTGGATGATTGGGAGGTTTCAATATGGCTCTCAAGGTTATGGGTTCAATTCTTATATATATATATATATATATATATATATATATATATATATATATATATATATATATATATATATATATATATATATATATATATATATATATATATATATATATATATATATATATATATATATATATATATATATATATATATATATATATATATATATATATATATATATATATATATATAGGGGCCGGTTCCAATGAGAACCCAAATAAGTGTGAGAGCTAAGAACTCAATATCAACCATCCATAATAAAAAAATAAAGGCTGAGATTCTGCTAAAATTAAGGTGACAGAATTATAATTAAATAGACATTAGAAACTGAAATAAGGGTAAAAGGATAAAAAGCATAGAGATATAATGGAAAATCTATAATCACGGAAACCATCAATCAATTATAACGCAGGTTTACATAATTAAGAGAAAAAATAAAATTAAGAAAGGTAAGAAGATAAGTTAGTTTTGATTTGAGATATTTAAGGAGGAGAGAGAAACTAAGATATGTCATGATTCTATGCACCCCACAAACTTCGTCCTAAAAATATTAATTTTATTCTTTATCATTTTAATCATTTTTATCCCAAAATCCTAGTTCTATTTCGTGTTAGATGAGTTGTAAACGCCTATATTAGGTTCAATTTGATACTAAACGTAATTGCAAGTTTTAACTTACGTAATCCAATTACTAGTGTTACGTAAATTCATGTTGTAACTTACGTAATCCAGCTAACATAGTTACGTAATCACTTAGTATGTTAAGCGAATCTCATATATCAATTTACGTAATCTATAAGTCATTTTTACGTAATCGTCATCGATTTAATCAGATTGTGTTCACTTTATTGCCATAAAAAGTAAATTATAACTTACGTAATCTCATTATCAATCGTCAAAATAAACTTTTATAATTTGCTTTATTTCTCCATGTTATAACTTATAGAATTTCAACAAATTGGTAACATAATCTCATTTATTAACTTACGTAATCCCTTTCAATAATTTACGTAATCGTATGTTATAACTACGAATCTCAACATATTGGTTACAGAATCTCATTTATTAACTTACAGAACCCCTTGCAATAATTTACAGAAATCACATGTTATAACTTACAGAATCTCAACAAAGTGGTTACAGAATCTCATTTATTAACATACATAATCCCTTTTAATATTTTACAGAATCACATGTAATAACTTACAGAATCTCAATATTTTGGTTACAGAATCTCATTTATTAACTTACAGAATCCCTTTCAATATTTTACAGAATCACATGTTATAACTTACAGAATCTCAACATAATAGTTACAAAAAAACTAAATCTTCATTACCAACTTACAGAATCACAACACTTAACTTACAGAATCACGTTACATAAATACAGAATCTCATTTATTAACTTACAGAATCCCTTTCAACAATTTACAGAATCACATGTTATAATTTACGGAATCTCAACAAATTGTTACAGATTCATCTGTAATACATAACAGAATCTTCATTAGAAAGTTACAGAATCCCCTTCATCAACTTACAGAATCTCCTTCATCAACTTACAGAATCTACAAAAATAAAGAGTGAATCGGTTCCATAAATTGTAAAAAATATTCTGTAAAAATATTCGATTATTAAGATAAATGGATTGTTAAAACTAACCAAAAAAAAAAGAAAAAGAAACCAGAAAGATCATAAACAATTTGATAATAAATATCCATCTTTTCATTTTCGATGGCAACACAAAAAATCTAAAACAAAACGATTCGTTGGCGGGGAGGAGACGGTGGGACGCGGGGACGGCGGAGAGGAGGCGGCGAGGCGCGGGGACGGTGGGGAGGAGGTGGGGATGAAGGAGGTGAGCGGGGGGAGCGCTAGGGAGGCCAGCGGGGCTAGGGAGCGGGTAGTAGACAGAGAGAGAGATTGATTGAGAGAGAAAGAGAGAGATCTGAAAAAGGAAAAAAAATTTAAACGTGATGAAGAAATCACGATTATTTAGGAGATATAAAACTGCCTATTATAACTGATTCTTTTCTGAGCAAAATGACGAGCAAGCCCTTTAATTAAGTTTTTGAATTTAATACAGTTTAATCAGAACCGTTGATTGTTTAAAGATCTAAGGGTAGAGTGTTAGTTCTTAGTCTCATATTTGTTACGGGTTCTCATTTGATCCGCCCCTATATATATATATATATATATATATATATATATATATATATATATATATATATATATATATATATATATATATATATATATATATATATATATATATATATATATATATATATATATATATATATATATATATATAACAAAGAACAAACTTTATACAAATAAAATTCTATGAATGTTACTTATTTATAGTTAAAGCCTTCGATAGGGGACAACTTAAAATCAACTACCCTCAAAATTAGAGGGATGTTTCGGGTCTTTTATATTGTACTTAGCTCAGACTACAATAAAAAGATTACAATGAAACTAAGAAAAATTTATATTTTCTGGGGTTCTTTTTTGTAAGCCGATAGAGCGTCGATCTTGTACTCCATTGATGATCCAACTGTCACGACCCCAATTTTCAAACCTAGAAGGAAAATTGGAGGCGGACTAAACCTGTGAAAAGTCCTCTAAAAATCTACATTCATCAAAAGTCCACCAAAATAATCTCATCACTGAATTAAAACCAACAACAAATATCCTTTATAATCCAAAAGTCAATATTAATCCAATTAACTTGATATAAACAAATATTCCTCAGCTTGAAATAAAAGTCAACTTAAAGGTAAAATATTCCATTATCACAAAGCTTCCAATTATCAAGTACATATCGAAGACTTTATTCAACCTTCACCTAGAAGAAAAAGTAGCAATCTGCAAATTTTAATCCTTGATCCCTTCTAGTAATTTAGGAACCACCAACTCCACCTAATCCCGATCGAGTCCCTGAAAAGAATGAATATAATATAATGAGTTCACAACTCAATAAGTGGATAAATTCATATATTAAACACTGGTTTTGCAAAAATAGAATACTTTGACTTGATAAGTAAAATATTAAAATAATTAAAAATCATCAATGAGCTCACAAACTTGATACAATATCTTTAAAGTAAAAATAACCTAATACAAAAAATTGCTATAATTAATATGTGAGTAAATCATATAAAAGGATGTAATCAATAGGAACCAATCCGCATATACTTGCCATAATTTTATATGAAAAATACATAACGCAAATGTATAAATTCGCCACCTACTCAAACCCGAAAGACTATAAAAATACCACTCCCGTCGCCTCCTCGGAGTCACTTTGAACCCCTAAAGAATAATTTCAAACAAATGAACAATCATCAATACTATTATATGCCCTCAGGTCATGCCCTCAGGTCATGCCCTCAGGCCTCGACTCATTGCCTACCAAAATGTAACTATAAACTTTATCTTTTTTACTCTTATATATTCTCTAACTGTTATGCATTAAAATACCTTTAGCCAAAGAATTTAAATGCATGATTAATAATTATTTCATAAAAACCGATTAAAGAGTACATGATCAGGTGCACCACTAAGCTATGGATTTCGTCCATGGCCAAAATTGCAAAGTCAGCTACCTAGTGTGTCATTGTCAACATCATCTATAATAAGATCTAAATAACCTAATACAAAAAATTGGCTGCATAGCATTTACCGAAAGCAATTACTAAAGATAGAAGTAATACCTCTTATACTTGTGTAAACGATCACCACCTATCCTCTAAACGATCACCACCTATCCTCCTTCAATACAGATCCGATTAACTTTATTTAATTTTTTCGTGGAGAAGGAACGCAATGGGGAGAGAAAGAGAGATATAGGCGGTGATCCCACAACTATACGTGAGCTAGAATTTCTAGATATCTAACATTTAATTTACAAATAGAACCCTCTAATAGTACGTAATTATATATGGATTTGGATCCTCTCCACTACAAAAAGTAGTGGAGAGACCACTACATTAATCATAGCCATCGATTTGCCTAGTATATGACTATTATTTATTCAAAATCTAATACTCACAATGGCCCCTTGATTTGCACTTATTTCCTAATTTATGTTCAAAAGCAAATCACAACCAACGATTAAACAAATCAACGGTTATGATATAATAGTGGTCTCTCCACTACTTTTTTTTTTTGTAGTGGAGAGGATCCGAATCCTATTATATATTACTACAATTACAAACATTTTATGCATAAAAGTTCTTTTATTTTTCTTTTTTTTTATGAATATATAGCCAATAAAAATTAGAATTATTACTAGCCGTATCCAAGTAATAAATCAATTATATGTTTCCTTTAATTAAAAGCTGCTGCTTAGACTTAAATCTGCAGACAAGTAGCAAAAGAAAATATATATCGATATCCGAAAACACTATACTTTTGTGGATAGGTAACATATATGTATATATTATTAACATCAAGGCTATATGGATATGGATATGTAGATATCATTTGTTTTATTTTTATGATAAGGGCATGAATAGTGATAAAATATTTGGATCAAGATATCTGAATATCTGGATTATTGATGAACTGTGTTTCGCATAATTGTATATTATATCGTCAGCTTCTCTCATTGCTGATATGAGTTTACATTTACATTTCTCTTATCAGACCTATAACTATAGTCCATTTCCAAATATGGAAAAGAATGTGACCTTTTTACTGAAATATATATGTGGTCATATCTGCATTCTGTGGTTTGCGAACAGATATGAATATGGCGAATAACATATTTGATTCATGTCCAATCTCTTTGCATTCACAGACCAGTTTCACCCCTTACAATCCGTTAACAGACCAGTTTCACCATTAAGTTATATATTAGCGATTAATCAGTAGAATCACTGTATCGTTGATCAAATACGATCTGATATTTCCAAGGAACAAATGTTCCAAACGTAGAGAACAAGAAATGCTCAGTTGCGTCACATGGATATGTATCTGCCCGACACAAATACAATATACCAATGCATCAAATAATTGGTAAAATAAGAGTAGTTGTATTCCTGATTGAGAACATGGAACTCGTATCCCCTACCTAGTGTGATTGAACATTAAGAGGATCGCAATCAATTTAGTGTAGACATATAACTAACCCATGTAAAGGCTACATGATATATATTACACATGGAATATACAAATAGAGATGTTAGTTTTTACCCCCTCATGGAGGAAGCTCCATATTAATGTATCCATTAAGGTCTTTTTTATTCTAGGAAAAGCCAAAGTAACCTCGAGTGATCGCAAGGAACCCAGATCGCTTTCATGATCATAGTGGGGCTTTTTAGCCTTTACCACTGTGACACAATAGCCCCCGGTTATATGTCAAACCACTATATGATAACTGAATGTTATTCACTAGAAATTGGACTTTTTTTTTTAGAAGATAACACTTTGAATGTCATCAAAGAACATTACTACTAAATAGATGACTTAAAGTTTTTTACCTTTGAGGAATGTGCTAAAGCGCGATATCTGAAATTAAACTCAATAATGAACATAGTATGTCGTAGTCAAATTGAACTAGTATGTTGCTGTTGCTCAATAAACCATACGCTCAAGACAGGAAATTTTTTAGGTTTTAAATAAAAGTGATTCAAATAAGCACTTGAAACATGAACATGAGAAGGCATTATAATTCTGGTACTTAAAGCCAAAACAAAGTATAAGAACAAATGGTTCAATTAAAATTAAAAAAAACATGACAATATTTGAAATGCTTTTCACCGATCGTATTTTTAACCATGACTTTAGGACAATTATGTATCTTCACTCTGACTAGCTCACAACAAAAGAATAAAAGTCACAAATGAAACCACAATAAGATTAAGCTACTGAGAGAAACCATAATATACGAATATTGGATGTTTCAGGGCAGACTTAACTACTTTAGCACTAACATTGTCTACATGTGTAGTGATGTGATACAATTGCCATCAAAGATCTAAATTAGAATAAAGAAGAATTGGACGTGAAACTTTAACCAATCAGAACGATCTCAAATCCAAGACTAACATAAGCGGGGCATAAATATAGGTGTGAAGTCTTCTTCTGCGAAGCATTTGGAAGCAGAAAACTAATCCATGAGTCAAAACACCTTCCATTGTGCCTTTGCAATAGCTCCCCGGCCCAAAACTTAGTTCTGTATAAAAATAAATACAATTACCTCTAGCTCCAATATCAGCTGCTAGCATTGAAACTGACCGAGACCGTTGAAGCATTATCACTCTATCACCAATGCTCTTGATCTCCACCCACATCTTTCTACCGAGATCCGCTCTAAACACTTAAAACCCAACAAAAGTTCCTTTGAGATTCTGCATATATGTAACAATCTCCTTAACACGCAACGGCTCCTCATTCAATTCCACCAAGTGAGATGACCAAAGCTAGCTTAGGTCTATCTCTAGTCTTTTCGCCCCAGCTATTAATTATAATATTATCATATTTCCCTAATTGGTGCATTAAGAGATCTTTGTTGTAGATTCAAACTAATTAGGTTATATTAAATAGAAGGAAAAAACCAAAGCATGGAAAGCTCCGTAGTACTCCCGCACTGAGCATAGAGAATTGACTTTTACAACTTCTAAGTGAATTTGCATTACTTAATCCAATTTTAATGAGTAAACAAGCGACACAATATCACATCATGACCACATTTTAATATACCTAGAGTTGATTGTAGTTTTAAATGCAAAACAAAATGGCGAGTGTGGGCTATCATTCCAAGAAACTTAACAAATATCCTCCCTTAACATGTCAAAGCTTCCAAGAATAAGCACCAGTTGTTAAACTCCTCATACGGTGTGAATCATAAGGTCAAGAGTCTCAAGATCATACTCTCCATTTTGACTCCTTGTGTGTGGCTTTATTATTTACAAATCAATAAATGCTTTGAAAAAAAAAACCAGTGTCCCACAAAATTTTCAAGCTAAAAAAGAGCGCAAATCGATGGCAACCAAAGGTTAAAGGCTAGGCAAAACCAGTAAAATGACGAGATAATAGCACGAGATTTGAATCTCTAAGATAAAGCGAAAGAAACATTTTCTATGTTGAAAGATAACTAACTTTGGACAAAATCAAAGGGGGACAAAGTCAAAAACAATGAGAAACACCTTCTTTACATAGAACGTGTTGGTTAGTTAGGTATTGTTGTGCGTGTATTCAGTATGTCCTCTTTTTTTGAGGCAAAAAGCAATCTTAATATTTGTATAAATGCCATCTCCTTCCCTCTTATTTCTCCATCCCACACCATTATCATCTAATAAATTCATTCCCTCTCCATTATCACCTAATAATGGAGCAGGGGGTCCCACCATCACTAAATACCGGTGGTCGGAGGAGGGCTAGCAGTTGCCCATTTTGGCTAGACCTCCTCGCCCACCTCATATTCCTCGCATTGCTTATCACAATAATTTCTTTATTTTCTTATTTTACGTGGAATCCAAGTGTCCCTCGTTTCGATGTTGATCGTGTTGCTATTATCGGCGGGGAGCAGGATCATCAGCTTGACATCACGATGAAAGTCCGAAACCCAAGTATATTAGTGGATCTCTACCACAAAAGAGATGGGAAAGTAGATTTGTCTCATGAAGGAAAGCAAATTGCATCCACCGAGCCACCCAACTTCCTTATAGAGACTAAGGATACTGCAGAGATCAAGCTCTCTCTTAAGAGTTCAGATGCTAAGTTGCAACAAGACTTGACTTCTACGGCAAAAGAGCTCACTGATATTGATGTTCCTCTTTCTTTATCGGCCGATATCCCTGTGATGAACGAGGGACTCGAAGACTACTGGCAGAGGAGGGGGTTGAAAGTTACTTATGAAGTTTAAGGTGAAGAGGACGGCAAACGAACTAAAGGTTGCTTCTCAAGAATGCAAATCGGAATTTTCGTGATAAAGATCATTTTCCCCTCTTTGTATTCTATGTATGAGAAATTGATTATGATGTACAAGACATAAATTTGTTCTTTGTTTTGAATTATTATGTTCTTCTAACAATTTCTACATGATTCATATCTTCCTTCTCCTGGGAAATATTAATTGTACAAACAATAAATGATTTTCAACAAGTAACATTAAATCTGAATTGATAGTGATGGTCACGCGACGGTTAAGCGAAATTCAGGCACAAGTTCTTTAGATAAATAAGAACAGCCAACAACTTTAGTAATCCAAAAAGAATTGTTGGAGCGCCTATGGCATAGTTCATAATTTATTTCTATGAAAATCTCTATCACATCTCCGATTAAATAGACAAGAAAGTTAAGAAGTCTTCCCCACCCAAAATCGTAACTAACTCCAACTTCTTTAGGGAGAAAAGTTATTTTAGAAAATACAAATAAGTATATAAAAAGATTTTATGATTGGTCAGAACTCTCCAACTACATTCACATCTCTATTTGTGTCGCGCTTTCACATGAAGGTTCTGTAATTTAATTCTTGTACAAATTAAGTTATTTAACCTATAAAAATTCTATTTTTCACTTCCTTTAAACGTTCAATAATTTAACCTATCCAAATTATTGTCTTTCTACCTAATTTCTATTTTCTTTTATTTTAAATATGTGTATCAACAAAATTCCTAAATTTCAATTTTCTTTCATGTAAAAATTGTGTAAAAATCGGTACATCTTTTGCCATTCCTTTACAATTTCATATAGATAAAACGTTCAATTACTATCTAATTGTTTTCTACTTTGAAATCAAAAAATAGTTTGAAGCAAATATGGTTCTTAGGCCATGTTTGTTCTTTATCTTATGACTAGAGGGTATTGTTAACTTCAGAATATAGTCCTAGACTGTGTTATCCTGGGACTATTCTAGTCTAATTTGGTGTTTGTTTCCACATGGATTGACAGTCTAACTAAATTAAATAGTCCGCACCAATATTTTTTTGGTTGGGGTGTGTGGGGGATCATGAACATTTTTTGTGGGGGTGGAAGCTAATATGCTAAATGGTTAGGACTATAACACCTGTTTGGCAAAAAGATTCAAATTTTGGGCATATTTAATAAAATTCAAAATTGGCATACAAATAGTTAATATAAACAAAGAAAAAAATATTAAAACAACCCAAGTGATCTATAACACACAATTAAGTGAAAAGGAAGAAAGTAGGAAAGAAGGTTTTTGTTTAGAGGGTGGGAGTGGGAGCTAATATGCTAAATGGTTGGGACTATAATCCCTGTTTGGCAAAAAAAAAAAAAAAATACAAATTTTGGGCATATTTAATGAAATTCAAAATTGGCATACTAATAGGTAATATAAACAAAAAAAAGTTGGTGAGAATAATGACTATCAATAATTGGCAAAATTGAAAATAGGCTAACAGCCCATTTTCATCTAAGAGATAGTGGCTTTGTCAGCCTCTTAGTAGTCACATCGGTAAATCCAGTAATTTAACAATCTATTTTTAAAAATGGATCGTCGAATTCATAATGTGTGCCCTGTTGATAATAATGTTACTATAGTAATTGTTATTTACAATTTAGTCTTATTTAATCACTATTAGGTTAAGACTGATCTTTTAGTAGTTGAAACTGGACAATCAGTGTAACTATCCCGTTTTAATATTCCAACTGTTGGGGCTGTTTTCCAACCGTTGGACTGGCCTTGATTGTAGTTGTGGGTGTGATTTTGAAAGTTCATTGGAGTTTACTGTCTACGCTGAACCTTCATTGGTGGGTTTAGTGTAATTTACCAAAAGAATTTGGAACAAGTTGGTAGGGAGAGGGGATATATTTCAAAATCTTATGGTGGAGATATAAAATTTGTTTCTGGCATAACAAGGTACAGGTTGGCAACCAAAAGAAGCCAAAGAACGTTGTTGATCAATTGCACAAGGAAATCAAAGGGACACAGGAGAAGTTGAAGGCAAGAGCATCACAGGTGACTACTTTCAATCCTTGTGCAGTATTTATTGATCCCCTTGTTTCTTACAAAAGTTTATTTATTTATTATTTTATGGTCTCTCTGCAGAATCAGGTTGATGATATAACAAGATTAGACAACACAAAGTTGTTTGAACAATTAGAACAACTTCGAGATCAATGGTATGCAGATATTTATTTATTATTTTATGGTCTCTCTGCAGAATCAGGTTGATGATATAACAAGATTGGACAACACAAAGTCGTTTGAACAATTAGAACAACTTCGTGATCAATGGTATGCAGATAGGCAGAAGCTTATTTATTGAGGATGATTGATGCATGCTTAAGGCGTGAAATGTTTATAATTCAAGAAGAAGAAGAAGAAGAAGAAGGTGAAGTGAGGGAGAAACCTGCAACAGATTTGGAGATGAGGTGGTAATGGAGCTTTCACACGATGAACATATTGAATACTGTCCTGTAGAATTCTATGATAGGAAGTGCGCCTCAAGTGTTACAGACGTCAAGGATCCAAGCAGCAATATCAAGGCTAAGGGCTAATGTAGAAGCTCGAAAAATTCGAGTTTGTTGAACAAACTCAAAAGTTAGGCAAGGGGAAATGAGAGGCGCAAAAGAGCATGTAGCACAGCTAAAAAACTTTTATATATATATATATATATATATATATATATATATATATATATATATATATATATATATATATAGAGCTCCTATGAACTTAAGTTCATAATGAATAGTGGTGCACCAACTTTTTATCCACTCATCTTGCCTTGAGATTTGTGATGCACAAATCTCAAAGTGGCATTTATATCTTCACGGATCCCAAAGCGGGATGAGTGGGTAGAAAAGTTGGTGCACCACTATTCATTGTGAACTTAAGTTCATAGGAGCATTGCTCATATATATATATATATATATATATATATATATATATATATATATATATATATATATATATATATATCAACTACTTTTATACCTAAAACAAAACCTCCGAAGAATCATTGGGCTTTCATTATTCTGACTCTGATATTTTGGGCCTCACTTATTTGGCTGACATATAAATCCACGTCAGCGAATTTCGAAATTTAAATTTTTTTAAGAACAGCTGCCCTCAACTTAATAAAAAAAAAGTAACCAGCAAGATATTACTCCTCTCTCTCTCTCTCTGTCCCCCCCCCCTTTCTCTATTCTCCTCTCCTCTTTCCCTTCTCATGTCCCAGATCGATTCTTAACATCTCCGCTTAACTTCCGCTCAGATTTCGATCCCGACCAGCACCAACAAGATGAAATCAGGATGAACCCAAAACCCCCTACTAGCACCGCCGCCTCCAGCGTCACCTCGCCGCCAAATCTTTCACCGTCGGCTCAACCTTTTCCGCCGCCAAAGGCCTCACCACTTCCAACTACACCTCCTCGCCGAAGCCCTATTGATTCCTTTTCTATAAAAAAAATCCCTAATTCTCCTCTCTTCCTCCTCTCTCTTCTCTCCTTCAGAAATCCTAATGTTTTCTTTTTTGTTCATCCTAGCGTCGAGAGGATAGAGATATTCATATCCAACTCCGATTCTAACCTCAATCCCAACTTCGATCCTCACGGAATCTGACCAACCTTCCGAATCAGACCTTGATCCCAAATTCTCGAAGTCGATAGCGAGCCGCGGATCTGGATTTCGAATCTCTAACACAAATTTAGGTTTTTTTGTCTCAGACCCATGTGATTAGTTGGTAATTTCTAAATCTTAATGCAAATTTCATGTTTTTCGTTGATTTTGGTACTAACTATTAATATAGAAGTGCATAAAAACTAAACAAAATAATAGTAAAGGTTACTGAATAAAAAGAAAATTCCTCTTATATATGTTTTCTTCACAATTTATTTCTTTTTCTCATTCCTTTATCTCAGTTCTTGATCTTAGATGAGAAACTTCTACTTGCGTAAAGAGGTAAGTAGTAGTAATAGAAGAATTGATGTTCCCTTTGCTTTTAATTGTTTCTTATCGTAGATATTGTTAGAAGATGATAAGGTCCTATAGTGAAGAGTTCTATAGGTTAGCTTGGGTTTTCTATATGATTATTTATTTGCTTCAACATTAAATTAGATAGCTGATGATAAGCTACTAAAGTTGGTCGACATCCTAATAATCAAAATAAAAAAATGGCTTTTTCTGTTGATTTAGTTATCCTGGTGGCCGCTTGCAATTTTAAACAATTATAGAATGTTATTGTACTGTAGAACCATCAACTGAGCATAAGTTTCTTTGTCCATTGTATATTGTACTGTAGAAAGTTTGTGACAGAGTAGTTTGCTCCAAGAGCAAAGAAGAGGTGGTGTTTATCATTGTATGCAATGTTGTTAGCCAAGTTCTTGGTGCCTTTTCTTAAGTAGCTATAGCCAGTTTTTTTTTATCTTCGTATTTCTATGCAAATCATTCTTCGTTCAATCCAGCATTATTTACACAATATTTGTTCACTTTTTAGTATATGTCTGTAAGTTTATGATAATATTTTTCATTTACGCTATCAGTGGGCATGGCTTATTGATTCTTTAGTGCGCAGTTAAGTTTCTTAATGGAACAATTTGACTTCATGTGGATTCATTGGTTCTTACAGTTTGTATTTTCAGTTACTAAGTAGCTATGTGAGTTAGTAATTGAGAGATAACTGTTGGAATTGTATTTAAGTCTTCTTCTGAAATCTAGAATAATATTCGTAGTGCTTCTAGCTTGTTCGAAACTATGAAATGCTACTTCTGACGTAAAATATTGCTACTGCAACTTGAAATTTGTGTCATAAATTAGTATAATTGTGAAGACTGTAATGTGAATGAACCCTTTATTATATTTTGCCATTCTTTCTCTTATTTACTATAAGAATTGTATAACTATTAACTCTTATTTACTATAAGTATTTTCAAAGTATGTCTTTTATAGTGACCAGTCTTTTATTTTCATATTTGTTGATTGATCTTCACAGATTACTCACAATTCTCTATCTCAAGATTTCCACTTTGGAAAGAAGAAAATCGCAGGTACTTTCTCTGATTTCATTTTGTTTAGTTTAGGGTTTTCTGAACAAAAAGTTCTTTTTTCAGTTTGTTTCTAGAGGAATTGATTGAGATATAAATCATGGTGATGAATTTGGTCTAAATTCTGATTTTTTGCGCCTCAGATTGTTGGCTTTTGGATTATTCAGTAACTTCTTTTAGCATGGTGAAGATGCTAATTTCTATTTATAATGATTAAATTTGATTTATTTAATCTTGATAGTGCCTAATTCTAATCAAATCCCTACCCCTTATGTTTAAATTTGATTTAGGTAATCTTTTTTTGCTTTTTTTTAATAAAGACTTGGTTACTAAGTTTTCATGGGTTTTGTTTGTTTGTGGGTTAGGGATTGGAGATTGAGTACGTCAAAGATGATGACGGCTGGATCGAGTCGGAGGGTCAACTCAGTTCATAACAGTTATGGAACTATAATTTTACTTCACTTTTCAGTTTTAAATTTTAAATAAATCTTTTCACACATTTATGCACTGAAAAATTGACCTTTATTGTGCTATTTCGGTTCCAGTTTTGAGTAGTTAATTGATCTTTAGAAATTTGGTTAATGATAGCGAGGATGGTATAACCATGAAGATAAAAGCTAAAGGTTCTAAATTTCGTCAATGACAGTTAGGCATCATTTTTAGAAATTTGGTTAATGACAGTTATGAAAGAATGATCTTTATTGTGATATTTCAGTTTCCATAGCACAATGAAGGAATAATTAATTGATGCTGATGCTAAGGCATAATTCATAACTATGCATTTGTAATTTGATTAGGAACAAAACATGAGAAGGATATTCTTTCCATTGGTGAGAATTATATTTTTCTTTGCAAAAGAAAGGATTCGTGTTTGTGTGGGTAAATTATAAGATGTAATAGATAAAGAAGTATTTATAATTTTGTGTTTGTATAGTTTATATCTATTACTATTTTCAACTTGAGTAAACTTACATTCACAATTTGAAACTCTATAGTCATAAATCTATTGATTCCTTTTCCTTCTCGACACACATATTTTGTAATATTTGGATAATAAAAAGGATTCAACTGCGAGATTGTTTTTTCAGGTGCCTGTTGCAAGATAAATTTTTCACGCAACATAAATTTTGATTATTAATGTGAGGTTTTTTTTTGCAGTCTTTAATTTTTTTACTCCTTTCTCTATACATTTAACTTTGATGTTTAATTTAGCTCTAGAATATTGAATATAATTAAGGGATGGTTGTCGAGGTCGTCGAGGACTATGGAAAATTCTAAGTTGTAAATATCATAACATATTGCAGGTTTGTTTCTCTTTCCAAAAAAAATCTCTTTCTCCTAAATTAACAATTTCTTGATTTGTTGATGCAATTCTTAATTCAACCTATTTCCTTTTGGTTTTGCTCCTCTCTCTATACTTTTAACTTTGAGGCTAAATTTAACTCTAGAATCTTGAATTTAATTAGATTTGGAATTTGGAAAGTAAGCAATTCCATGATGTTCGAATATTGTTAGGGGTAAATTGAATGATATTTAGTGGAGTGTGTAGTTCCTCTCTTTATTCTTATTAGTGAAATTAGTTTCTACATCTGACCATTTTATTAATTTTCTTATCAATTTGGTTTCTTATGATATGAAGTCGACGTTAATTTGATACCTTTTGGTGTGTTAATTTGAGGCATAACAAATTTTACTCTATTCAAATGTTAGTGTGTTAATTTCCTTTTGTATGTCCTTTTTTTACATTCATATTATTTCCTTTTGTCTATCATTTTTATATCCTTTTTAGTATTTTTTTTAAATTCAGGGGTGTACAATCAGGTAGAGTTTCAAAAACGGCATTGCTAGATAAGGTTTGGATGAAGGTATGTAAATTTGTTCTAATAATATTTGATGTTTATCTTTGTTACTGATTAAATCAGTACTTTCTTGTTCAAAAATTGTTTAAGTTGCTTCTATTCACAGAGATTCCTTTCAAATGTTTCACGAGATTCCTTTCAAATGTTAGTTGTGTATTGGAGGTTTTGCTTTGTTTTTATTATCAGTTTTGTTTATTTTTTTCACAAATTATCACTTTTTCTAACTTTTACTACATTGTACTTGATTCGGAGATATATTTGCTTTGTATTCATTGATGTATTAGCTTCATGTGTAGGTGAATCATCTATATTCGGATCTCATCATGAGGTTAAAAATAAGCGTGACAAGAGAAAAAGATAAGTCTTTTCTATTATTTTTAGTCTCAATAATTTTTGTCTCAAACATTATCTTCCGATTGTGTAGTAACATTGTCTTGAAACATCATTTGCCCAAGTTATATGTTCACTTACTGTTTCTAAACGGATGCTTTCCAAATTTAGAATGAGAAACATTCTTCTCCTTTCATTTTTAAGGAATTGATGATTCATGTATATACCTTTTGCATATTAAAGATTATCGTAGATTCGAAGCTATCATAGTTGATATGTATTGCTATTGCTGTGAAATTTTTCTATAGTATTTGGCTATCATGTAAGATTTGAGCTCACTTTACTGCTGGAAGGAATAGTGGATGGCATGAAAATATTATGAATTGAAGAGGAGCTTAAGGAATTTTTCAGGATGCAATCATGTAGTTACTACTTTCACTTCTTATTTTGACCTTAATGCAAGTTGATGGTACTGTTGGGACGATTTTGAGATGGCATAATAAAGTTTTGTCTATTGTATATTTGAGCGTTTACTTGACCCGTGTATTTGAGATTAGTATATGTGTATAATTGTATTATTATCCCAACTCCAAAATTTTGATTTAATTTTTAGTTATTGGTGTACAGGTATGGTGAGGTGTTTGCAGCAGAATGATGTGACAATTTTTATAAAAATTTAAATTATAATGGAAGGAAGTCTCCTTTCAATTCCAAAATTGTTATGTTTCAAATTTTCAGTTTAATATTTACATGTACATTTACTTGAAAGATTATTATGTCATATATCTCAATTGTTAAGGCATCTTATAATGTACTCTTATTATTTGATGTTGCTCTTCAGTTATTGTTACATTTACAATGAGTGCATTATATTTAAATTTATTGATTCTTTTGTGTTTTGTATTGAGAATATACAAACAACAAGTGAATTTGGTATATCTATTATTTGATAGTAAGGGTTATCGGATATTTCTTATTGAATAATCTCACCTGTGAAAAATGCTATAATGTTATCTTAGGAATATTTATAATTTTTAAGATAATTTTTAGATGGAAATTATAGAATTGATAGTTTGTGTAATATTAAGGAAGTAATATTGTAATAATTGCACAATAAAGAATAGAAACTAATAGAATCAATAACAATGCCCTTGAAAAAGATCATAAATAGATAGTAGACCATACAATAAAAGTAGAAATGATATGTAACTAAGAAATCAAGAACAAGAGCCAAACGAAATCAATAAAGCATGTATACACATAAAACAAAATACAAAGAAAAAAGGCAAGCCGTGCTTTGCACGTGAATACTAGTATGTATGTATGTATATATATATATATATATATATATATATATATATATATATATATATATATATATATATATATATATATATATATATATAGGGTAGGGTTACAATACACCTAGGGTGTAACTAACTTAGTTACACCCACTTGTAAAAGTACATGTTTGAGTGTAGATATTAACGATCAACACTGTTTTTTGTGATCTATGTGTTCAAAACTTCACGGAGACCAAAAATCACATAGAAAAGTTTTTGTAGTTTATACATTTAATGACCTAGAAATGAACGGTCTGTAATCGTCTAAAATGCCCATTATTTTGAGTTGCTTGAATTATAGGATAGAACATTCCAAACCACATAATTTTTGATCCACGATCATTTGGTAACGTGTAGATCACAATGAATGGTATTGATCGTTAATATCAATGGTCAAGCATGTATTTTAAAGATAGGTGTAACTAAGTTAGTTACACCCTAGGTGTATTGTAACCCTACCCATATATATATATATATATATATATATATATATATATATATATATATATATATATATATATATATAACCTCAAGGAGTACTGTTCATTATACAATAATTTTCGTGGAACCCCCAACTACATTGTCATACACCTAGCCAGCTCCACTTTCTCCGTTCCCTAATTTCAAATTTCAAACTTTAAAAAAAAATAATTGAAAGCACTAAATAGCCCTTTTACATTTATTACTCTTCCCCTTTCTCTCTCTACCCAGTCAACAGCCCTTTACAATTATTACTCTTCCCCTTTCTCTCTCTACCCAGTCTCATCCATGTTCTCTCTCGACCCCGCCACAAGCGTCGCCTCCAAAGACGTAAAATTTCATTCCATGACTAAAACCCTCACCCTCCTTGGATCTAAAAAAATCCCATTTCATCCATTCTCTTTTCTCTCTCTCTCTACAACTCTCTCTCTCTCTCTCTCTCTAAAAATCCGACTCGAAACCCCGTCCTGCTAGCACTGCCGCCTCAACCTCCGCCTTGCTACCAAATCTTTCACCGCCGCTAGAGGCCTCGCCACTTCCAACTCCATCTCGCCGATCTCCTTCGCCTCCAATTAACTCCAGCTTGCCGCCTCAACAGAAATGTTGACATCTACATTTATGATTGAAAGTTTGGATCTTGGCGTTTCTTTAAATGAGGAATCTTTTTTATGAATGATGAATTTGACATGAGTTTTGTGTTCAAATTAAATTTTAGTCGAGTAATTTAGGCTTTTTGGATAAAAATTTCTCATTTTTTGTTTTCAAGTTGTTGATGGCAAATTTCGGGATGTTGGATTGGCATATTACGATATCCATCTCAGATCTCCTTAGCCTCCAATTAACTCCACTTGTCACCAACAAATGTTGACATCTACATTTATGATTGAAAGTTTGGATCTTGGCGTTTCTTTAAATGAGGAATCTTTTTATGAATGATGAATTTGACATGAGTTTTGTGTTCAAATTAAATTTTAGTCGAGTAATTTAGGCTTTTGGATAAAAATTTCTCATTTTTGTTTTCAAGTTGTTGATGGCAAATTTCGGATGTTGGATTGGCATATTACGATATCCATCTCAGATCTCCTTAGCCTCCAATTAACTCCACTTGTCACCAACAAATGTTGACATCTACATTTATGATTGAAAGTTTGGATCTTGGCGTTTCTTTAAATGAGGAATCTTTTTATGAATGATGAATTTGACATGAGTTTTGTGTTCAAATTAAATTTTAGTCGAGTAATTTAGGCTTTTGGATAAAAATTTCTCATTTTTGTTTTCAAGTTGTTGATGGCAAATTTCGGATGTTGGATTGGCATATTACGATATCCATCTCAGATCTCCTTAGCCTCCAATTAACTCCACTTGTCACCAACAAATGTTGACATCTACATTTATGATTGAAAGTTTGGATCTTGGCGTTTCTTTAAATGAGGAATCTTTTTATGAATGATGAATTTGACATGAGTTTTGTGTTCAAATTAAATTTTAGTCGAGTAATTTAGGCTTTTGGATAAAAATTTCTCATTTTTGTTTTCAAGTTGTTGATGGCAAATTTCGGATGTTGGATTGGCATATTACGATATCCATCTCAGATCTCCTTAGCCTCCAATTAACTCCACTTGTCACCAACAAATGTTGACATCTACATTTATGATTGAAAGTTTGGATCTTGGCGTTTCTTTAAATGAGGAATCTTTTTTATGAATGATGAATTTGACATGAGTTTTGTGTTCAAATTAAATTTTAGTCGAGTAATTTAGGCTTTTTGGATAAAAATTTCTCATTTTTTGTTTTCAAGTTGTTGATGGCAAATTTCGGGATGTTGGATTGGCATATTACAGATATCCAGCCTCAGATCAGGTGAGTTATTACATTTATTACATGTAATTATTTGTCAAATTTGATAATTTGAATCTTTATAATGTAGCTAAAATAATGGTTAAAAATATTAAAATAATATAATTTTTCTACATATAGATCATGATGAGTGCAAATCACGGTGGTCGGTGTCGATCATCATTTCGAGTAGTCGATTGGGCTAGCTCACGATAAGAATTTGAGCTCACCATCTCATTTTAGCTCACGATATTTGGAAGGTTTCAGTTTTACCCTTTAATTATATTCTTACTTCCAAAAACAAAATTGGTTTTTTACTTAGATTTTGATTTTGGGACACATTGTGATTTTTTCCATGGTGAGTAGTATATGTGTATCTTTGTCTATGTTTTCATGTGTCACTATTTGCATTTGGCTATTCACATTAAAAATTATCATGTTAATTTTTCCTAAATAATAAATTTTATGCTTTGTTTGTTCTATTTACAGATAGAGACCACGGCTAGAATTAAAATGGCTTTGATTGTTATATTTATAGATAGAGATATAAAAGTTAGAAATAAAAATAATGAAGTGAGGTCAATCCTTTTATGGAAGGCTAAAACTGAATTTGACATATATTGTTCCTCAAATGTTTCTCTTGCTCTCTTTTTACTTGGAGAATACATGGAGGTAATCTCTATTTTTTCTCTTTTTGTGATTTAGTTATATATATATATATATATATATATATATATATATATATATATATATATATATATATATATATATATATATATATATATATATATATATATATATATATATATATATATATATATATATATATATATATATATAGAGTAATGCTATTGTGAGAAGGTGAGCTCAAATCTTATCGTGAGCTAGACTAATCGGTTCATCAAATTCATGATCGGCACCGTACATCTTGTTCAACACGTCATTAAGTATATGTGATAAAATTTTCACATAATTTGGAGCCTTTTAGAGTATGAATCAAACTACTTTGATCTCGTTAATTTTTCGACAGCTTTAACAAACCGTCCGCTTTTATAATGTAGCTAAAATAATGGTTAAAAATATTAAAATAATATAATTTTTCTACATATAGATCATGATGAGTGCAAATCACGGTGGTCGGTGTCGATCATCATTTCGAGTAGTCGATTGGGCTAGCTCACGATAAGAATTTGAGCTCACCATCTCATTTTAGCTCACGATATTTGGAAGGTTTCAGTTTTACCCTTTAATTATATTCTTACTTCCAAAAAACAAAATTGGTTTTTTTACTTAGATTTTGATTTTGGGTTATTCATATTTTTGCAAGGACTATGGGAAGAAGGTTTGTTTTGGTAAGCAAATTTACAGTTTCTTTCTATTTAATGCAGTTTCTTTTAGGTAGAGAAATTTGCATTTTGTTTAGTTAAGGAAATTTTCTTTACCTTTGTTAACTTAGATTTTAATTTTTACTGTTTATTCTTATTTTTGCTAGGACAATGTAAAGCATTTTCTTTCAATTGTTGATGCATTTTGTTTCTAGGTAGAAATGCTTATGGAGGGAAATTTGCATTTTCTATTCTTATTTTTGCTGCAGTGTAGCCTCATTGATTTAGGTCCCTGTAGCTGACCAGATTCACGATTCTTTTAGAGTCTTTTTTGTGCTTTTGGTTGATTTTCTATCAGGGCTTTTGGATTTCTTTTTTTTTTTGGTGCTTTTGGTTTTGATGGATTCTCTTTGTAGGTTATAGTAATGTTTTCTCAGAGATCTCAGTTTATTTTCATTTAGGTATGAATCCTATAATTCAAGACTAATTGATTTTTACTGATTATATATTTGGTATGTAGCATTTAAGTCCATAATTAAGAGATTCCCAGTAACATTTTTGTTGCATTTAATGTTCTCAATCATGTAATATATATATATATATATATATATATATATATATATATATATATATATATATATATATATATATATATATATATATATATATCTCTGTGTGTGTGTGTGTGTTTAGTAATCTTTGTTCTCTGAATTATGGTAAATAATCGAAGATTTTAGTACTATAGTTGATGATTGTGGAGTTTAATTTAACTGTCCTATATCATATCATTGTTGAATATCTAATTATAAGCTTTATTGAATTATAGTTGAACCTTCTATGTGTAATTTGATTGATTTCATCCTTACATGGGTGTAATATGCC
The DNA here is from genome assembly GCA_012295165.1 of Asparagus setaceus. Taxonomy (NCBI): domain Eukaryota; kingdom Viridiplantae; phylum Streptophyta; class Magnoliopsida; order Asparagales; family Asparagaceae; genus Asparagus; species Asparagus setaceus. The sequence goes on from CM022706.1 coordinate 20,271,473, forward strand.
AACATAAGCAACTTTATTATTTTGGTGTTCGGATGGGGTTATGAATGTCTAATTGTTAAACAAAGAACTTGAAATAAGTATATAATGACCAATGAAGTTTTTGTCTTAGAGTATGCAACTGTTGCGACATACATATACTTGAGGTTTGCATCTTCATGAATTTTACTCTTATTTTTAGTTCCTTAATTTTATTTTTATCAATCATTCACTCTTTAGGTTTCTAAAATGTCGATAAACGTGCTATTACTCATTAGCTTCATGACTCATTTTTTTGCAATAACTATATTTGATTTGAGAATTTGTTAATTTTCAATAACTATATCGATTTGAGAATATGAAATGACCTTTTGAAGCTACAACTAATTGTAATCTTTTCTCTTCATAGGATGAAAGATAGATGATCACCTTCTCAAATTTCATGATTCTTCGGTAATGGATGCACTCAAGAACCAAATCGTCTCAGACATGGAGAATTGAAGTTTGTCCGCTTATCGCCAAACATTCATTAATGTAGCCAAGACTAGTATATAGCCTTTAACCAATTTTGTTAAGGATCTTGGTTTTAGTTAGTTTTACATAGAGTTTTTAATGTAATAGCAACACATTTGCATTTTCTATTCTTATTTTTGCTAGGACAATGTAAAGCATTTTCTTTCAATTGTTGATGCATTTTGTTTCTAGGTAGAAATGCTTATGGAGGAAATTTGCATTTTCTATTCTTATTTTTGCTAGGACAATGTAAAGCATTTTCTTTCAATTGTTGATGCATTTTGTTTCTAGGTAGAAATGCTTATGGAGGAAATTTGCATTTTGTTTAGTTAAGGAAATTTTCTTTACCTTTGTTAACTTAGATTTTAATTTTTACTGTTTATTCTTATTTTTGCTAGGACAATGTAAAGCATTTTCTTTCAATTGTTGATGCATTTTGTTTCTAGGTAGAAATGCTTATGGAGGAAATTTGCATTTTCTATTCTTATTTTTGCTAGGACAATGTAAAGCATTTTCTTTCAATTGTTGATGCATTTTGTTTCTAGGTAGAAATGCTTATGGAGGGAAATTTGCATTTTCTATTCTTATTTTTGCTAGGACAATGTAAAGCATTTTCTTTCAATTGTTGATGCATTTTGTTTCTAGGTAGAAATGCTTATGGAGGAAATTTGCATTTTGTTTAGTTAAGGAAATTTTCTTTACCTTTGTTAACTTAGATTTTAATTTTTACTGTTTATTCTTATTTTTGCTGCAGTGTAGCCTCATTGATTTAGGTCCCTGTAGCTGACCAGATTCACGATTCTTTTAGAGTCTTTTTGTGCTTTTGGTTGATTTTCTATCAGGGCTTTTGGATTTCTTTTTTTTTGGTGCTTTTGGTTTTGATGGATTCTCTTTGTAGGTTATAGTAATGTTTTCTCAGAGATCTCAGTTTATTTTCATTTAGGTATGAATCCTATAATTCAAGACTAATTGATTTTTACTGATTATATATTTGGTATGTAGCATTTAAGTCCATAATTAAGAGATTCCCAGTAACATTTTTGTTGCATTTAATGTTCTCAATCATGTAATATATATATATATATATATATATATATATATATCTCTGTGTGTGTGTGTTTAGTAATCTTTGTTCTCTGAATTATGGTAAATAATCGAAGATTTTAGTACTATAGTTGATGATTGTGGAGTTTAATTTAACTGTCCTATATCATATCATTGTTGAATATCTAATTATAAGCTTTATTGAATTATAGTTGAACCTTCTATGTGTAATTTGATTGATTTCATCCTTACATGGGTGTAATATGCCAACATAAGCAACTTTATTATTTTGGTGTTCCGATGGGGTTATGAATGTCTAATTGTTAAACAAAGAACTTGAAATAAGTATATAATGACCAATGAAGTTTTGTCTTAGAGTATGCAACTGTTGCGACATACATATACTTGAGGTTTGCATCTTCATGAATTTTACTCTTATTTTTAGTTCCTTAATTTTATTTTTATCAATCATTCACTCTTTAGGTTTCTAAAATGTCGATAAACGTGCTATTACTCATTAGCTTCATGACTCATTTTTTTGCAATAACTATATTTGATTTGAGAATTTGTTAATTTTCAATAACTATATCGATTTGAGAATATGAAATGACCTTTTGAAGCTACAACTAATTGTAATCTTTTCTCTTCATAGGATGAAAGATAGATGATCACCTTCTCAAATTTCATGATTCTTCGGTAATGGATGCACTCAAGAACCAAATCGTCTCAGACATGGAGAATTGAAGTTTGTCTGCTTATCGCCAAACATTCATTAATGTAGCCAGTACTAGTATATAGCCTTTAACCAATTTTGTTAAGGATCTTGGTTTTAGTTAGTTTTTACATAGAGTTTTTTAATGTAATAGCAACACACTTGAAGTTTCTCAAGCTAATTATTTCAAGTACGACAATGATGTTGCAGGTGGTTCTTTAGAATACGGCATAGACCCATAGTTTCCATGTTGATCTTCAGAGTGCATTATCTCGCAAATAGCGATAGATGCAAAGTGCTGGACACATCATAATTTTGCCAAAAAGATATTACTATTTATAGATTCTTCTTTCATTTATAGGCTGGAAACTATAGTACTGTATAGGCAAATATTTTATAACCATCTCATTTATAAGTATTTATTGTTCTTCCTCAATATTTGTTGTGTTACTATTTAATAAGAGGTATAAGATGTACACTGTTGTCATACATGGCTCCACCCGTTTGACCTCTATCATGTGTAGGGCTTTCCTTGGGTTGTTCAATAAAATTGTTTAGAGCGCAAGTTCAAAATTATTAGAAAAATCCATTCAAAACGTAGTTTTATTCTTCTGAGCAGTTTACGAATATTGTTAACTGGAGATAGATTTATATAATATTCGTGTACACGAAGGTCTCCTCTTAACACTATCTATGATAGTATATTTTTATTTATGTACATGAAGTGTTCCCAATTGTAGAAAATGTCTAAGTTAGATAATGTACCGTTAAAAACATACTTAACAAAAATTTTGAGTACAACAAAGAATATAAACATTTTCAACAGCATTTTGTAGCTTATAAAAAATTGAATTTTGCACTTATAGCTAATGCTTTGCTTCGTATTTAAGTAGAGTTTAATTCTTCCTCCTGTGCCTTTGCTTTGCAGATACAAAATTAGATTTTGCTGGAATTTAGCATCACAGAACACATTCAGGAATATTAAAATAATGGTAACAACATTATTCTATTTATAAAATTTATTTCTTGCTTTATTGAATCTTAAAAGCTTTCTATATTATATCTAAAATGAGGTTGGACATGCATTTTTGAGCTAAGTGATGGTAGCAATGCTTAATTTTAACTGTTTTATGTATTTTATCTATAACAAGCATAAGCTATCACTAATATATGACTGTGTAAGGTGGAACTCATCTCTCATGCACCCTTAATAAATGGTACCACTGTCAAATTGATTCTTTGAATATATGTATGCATGCATGTATGTATGTATGTATGTTGCAAGTAGTATTTGTGCTACGAGTCTACTATCGAAGACCTATGATGACATTTGCTTCCACGTTCAATAAACTAGCATTGTGTAATAAATGTCAATGAAGTTGATAAATATTCTAGAGTGTGACTATGTTGCAAGTAGTATTTGTGCTACAGAGTGTTGATTACAAAATTATGAGGTAGCAACTATGTAGATGATTACATCATTCGATGCCTATGCATTTTCATTTCTTTCTGCCTTTGATATAGCATAAAAATGTCAAGTTTTTATTCTTCCGAAAGCAGCTTACTTAATATTGTTAACCGGAGATAGATTTATATAATATTCGTGTACACGAAGGTCTCCTCTTAACACTATCTATGATAGTATATTTTTATTTATGTACATGAAGTGTTCCCAATTGTAGAAAATGTCTAAGTTAGATAATGTACCGTTAAAAACATACTTAACAAAAATTTTGAGTACAACAAAGAATATAAACATTTTCAACAGCATTTTGTAGCGTATAAAAAATTGAATTTTGCACTTATAGCTAATGCTTTGCTTCAGATTTAAGTAGAGTTTAATTCTTCCTCCTGTGCCTTTGCTTTGCGATACAAAATTAGATTTTCTTTGAATTTAGCATCACGTAACACATTCAGAATATTAAAATAATGGTAACAACATTATTCTATTTATAAAATTTATTTCTTGCTTTATTGAATCTTAAAAGCTTTCTATATTATATCTAAAATGAGGTTGGACATGCATTTTTGAGCTAAGTGATGGTAGCAATGCTTAATTTTAACTGTTTTATGTATTTTATCTATAACAAGCATAAGCTATCACTAATATATGACTGTGTAAGGTGGAACTCATCTCTCATGCACCCTTAATAAATGGTACCACTGTCAAATTGATTCTTTGAATATATGTATGCATGCATGTATGTATGTATGTATGTTGCAAGTAGTATTTGTGCTACGAGTCTACTATCGAAGACCTATGACAGACATTTGCTTCCACGTTCAATAAACTAGCATTGTGTAATAAATGTCAATGAAGTTGATAAATATTCTAGAGTGTGACTATGTTGCAAGTAGTATTTGTGCTACAGAGTGTTGATTACAAAATTATGAGGTAGCAACTATGTAGATGATTACATCATTCGATGCCTATGCATTTTCATTTCTTTCTGCCTTTGATATAGCATAAAAATGTCAAGTTTTTTTTTTTTCACTTTTCCTATTTTTCAATATAGTTGGATCTTTTTCCCTAACTGCTCCTATACCTTATTCATATATTCTTATCTCTGAATGTCGAATTTGTGATGAAAAGTGACTATAGTGTTGCATTGAAATTTGTTGGGAGCTGCTCTTCTTTTACCTTGGATATGTATGGCTATTCACAGTTTTTTTTTGCTACATTTTGACCACTCCAATATAATGAGCTAAATTTTTATATGGAAGATGTAAAACTCAATTGATTTTTATTGCATATATGACATATCAAGCAATTATTTGAGACATCTCATAGTAATAACAAATTTTATTTTCTAAAGAAGGATAATAGAAGTGGTGTTTTTTATACTGAAATTTGCTTTACTTCGAACCAATGACTCTCCATTTGATAGGCCAACAATGCAAAAAGTTATTCCATGATAGTATTTGAAAGTGGAGTCTTTGGTTAGTGCTTTATCATCCTTTAGATGATAATGTTTATTTTCAAGCTTAAAATAATGCATCTCTTTGGTCTCTATGCTTCCTATGTTTGTTTGTGTTTGTGTGATTTCAACCCTAAGTTTTGTTAAACAACTCTAACTTGATAGTCCACTATCAGATCTTAGTTTGAGATAAAAAAGGAATAAGAATTTAGCAACATTGTTAGCTAGAGTCCATCACAATCATAATATCATGAATCATCTTTCCAAAGTTATAATGAGTCGTGAAGAAGCTTTTTTCTTATGCTAATTTTTTACAACCTGCGCTTTGGAGGTTATATATACAAGTTATCATCCATCTTCAAACAAACTTCATAATGTTGATGCAAGAGAATTAGGCATAGAGCATAGTTTTTTATATGATGTGTAAATTTTATTGATTTCATCATTACATGGGTGTAATATGCCAACATAAGCAACTTTTATTATTTTGGTGTTGCAGATGTTAGGGTTTGAATGTCTAATTGCTAAACAAAGAACTTGAAATAACTATATAATGACTAATGATGTTTTTGTCCCAGAGTATGCAACTGTTGCGACATACATATACTTGAGGTTTGCATATTCATGAATTTTACTCTTATTTTTAGTTCCTTAATTTTATTTTTATCAATCATTCACTCTTTAGGTTTCTAAAATGTCGATAAACGTGCTATTACTCATTAGCTTCATGACTCATTTTTTGCTTTCAATAACTATATTTGATTTGTGAGTATGAAATGCCCTTTTGAATCTACAACTAATTGTAATTTTCTCTCTTCATAGGATGAAAGATAGATGACCACCTTCTTGAATTTCTTGATTCTTTGATAATGGATGCAATCAAGAACCAAATCATCTCAGATTGAAGAATTGAAGTTTGTCTGCCTGTCGCCAAACATTCATTAATGTAGTCAGTAATAGTATAGCCTTTAACCAATTCTGTAAAGGATCTTGGTTTTAGTTAGTTTTTACGTAGAATATTTTGATGTAATAGCAACACGCTTGAAGTTTCTCAAGCTAATTATTTCAAGTACGACAATGATGTTGCAGGTGGTTCTTTAGAATATGGCATTAGACCCAAAGTTTCCATGCTGATCTTCAGAGTGCTTTACCTCGCAAATAGTGATCTTGCAATTCTGAATAATTATTTCAAGCTGTGGTGGAGTTCTTGCTTAATGATCTTGCAATTCTCAATAATATTTAGATAATAATGTAATGGTCCAGTTGGGATTTCAATAATAGTAGGCTTTTAAATGGTAATTAATATATAATATATGAATAATGTAATGATTGAACTTTGTTTTGGAATCTTTTGAATGTTATATTAGCATTAATTTCATATTTACCTTGTTCAAATTATATTTACGCCATTACGCTTAAATATTTGTTATTTGTTATTCTTTAACAATGCAATGATTATATTTTACATTGTTATTTCTAAAATCATCAATCAACTAAATTAATATTCTCATATATCTCTATATCAAATTTTATATATATAGATAATTTAAAGAAATTTAGAGACAACAATCAGGTATTTTCTAATCAAATGAATCAAAACTTATTTTTAATAATTATTACAAAAACTAAAATTAAATTCAAATTAAAAGGAAATACACACAAAAGTGATATATAAGCGGCATTACCAAATAACACTAATCCTTCCATTGAACGACATTAATACTTGCAAGAAATTTTATATTTAACAAAGAGCACTAACCCGTCTATCGGACGGGTTGCATACTAGTAGTTAATATAAACAAAGAAAAAAAAATAAAAAACCCAAGTGATCTATAACACATAATTAAGTGAAAAGGAAGAAAGTAGGAAAGAAGTGTTTATTATTATTATTTTTTGGAGGGTGGGGTTGGGAGCTAATATGTTGAATGGTTGGCACTATAAAACCTGTTTGGCAAAAAATTCAAATTTTGGGCATATTTAATGAAATTCAAAATTGGCATACTAATAGTTAATATAAACAGTGAAAAAATTATTAACAAGACCCCAAGTGATCCATAACACGCAATCTACTACCTATATAACTAAAGGCAAACCTCAAGGAGTATTGTTCATTGTACAATATTTTTTTCGGGTCCCTCTTGCTGCCAGCGTGTATAAAGAACCCTGATATCCCCCTATCGCAGCCTCTCTCTCCCTTCACTCCCACGGTTTTAGGCGGAAGAAAATCCACCCCACGTCATTTTTTTCTCCTCACAACTCACATGGCTCCCATGTCCCCATGCCCAAATTCAAAATTCTCAAATTTCAAAAAAAAAAAAGAAAACAATAAATAACTACAATAATTTACCATTGCACCCTCAACTAGATGTGGATAACATCTGTGCCGATTCTCTCTCTCCGCTCCTCCTCCTCTCTCTTTCCGCTCTTCTTCTCTCCATCTCTTGCCGATCTCACTGTTGCTTTCCTTCCCTCTGGCATCGTCGAAGGCATCCTCTCGCCGTCGCCGTTCCTCTTCTTTCTTCTCTTCTTCAAGCACTATGCCTTGGCTTCCCCTTCGATTCTGACTCCGATCACCATGCTCTCAAAGCTCTCATCTTTTATGGTCTCTTCCACTTGCTCTACATCGACGGTTTGTCCAATCTCTCAGTCTCAATTCCCCTAATTTTTTTTTTCAGTTTGTAGCCTTTTTATGATGTATAATTGATTTGAATTATTTTTATTATTATTGGTTCCTAGAGCTCCTCAGATTGGTCATACAATGGCAAATTTGTTTTTTTTTCAATTTTAGAATTACAAATTTAGGTCGTATATGCAGATTCTTAAGATTTTACCTATCTTTGAAATCATTTTTTCTCCTAATTGCAGAGTAATTTGAGTGTTTCATCTCATAATATTGTTACTTACCCACTGATTTGGTTAATTAGTGCTTAACGATTATTATTTGGGCTTTGACCTTCAATCGGTAAGATTTCAAACAATTTTGAGAAATTTTGGTGCTTTTAATCAGTTAACAGTCTAATAAGGGGCCGAATTTGAGTTACAGGTAAACAAGCAAATCACTAACCCTAATCTCTCTATCCGAGTAAGAAGAATGCCTAGCACTGTCAAAGGTGATATTTTCCCCCTCTTTTTCCTTCCTGCTATTCTTCTATTAATTTTATGATAAATTTCTTTTATTGGGTTTCTCCTCTTTCTCTTCCATAGGAAGACTCCAAAGACCTCGAAGACAAACACGAAAAGGTATCTCTTCTCAACTCATTTTCTAATTTCTTTTGAATTTCAGGGAACATAATGTAATTTTCCAAGGTTCATCTATTGATGTCATATGAATTTTCTTAAATTCCATGAGTTATAACAAAGACAATAATAGCTAATTTTTTAAGTCTGGCACTTGACATTATTGGTTTGGATGTATTCGACTGTGACTTTGGCTCTGTTAGTTACTAAAGAATCTCATGTTATCAAGGTAATTTATCATGTATATCTTTTACTTACTATTTCCAAATATTTGCCTATATGTTTGGTTTTATTTTTCTTGGATGAGTATATATTATCCCTATCCGCTTAGTAGGAAGTATTTAACACATCAAGTTGTTTTATTTATTTATTTAGGAGGACATACAATGGTAGCATAAGGAAGTGGTCGATGTAAGTCTCTTATCTCATTACTCTCTTGGATTATTTGATTTTAAGTTTGAGTAAGAAGCTAAAGTTAACAAATCAAGAACCATTCAAAGGGAGAACTGAAGTATTCTACTCTTTTATAGTCTTTAATTTATTTGATTAAAGAATTTAAGTTTGTTATTTGGAGTAAAATAGCGTAATATTAAACTATACTTTTCACCACATTTATAGATAGGTACATTATCATCATTTTTCTCAAGCAATTAAGTTTTTTCATATCTTGAATCGTGTCTTTTTTTGACCCATTGAATCTCAGATTTCAACATTCTCTTTCTTGAAATATAAGAATTCAAGAAAAACTTCCATGAATGGACAAATAAAGAAAATAAAAATCATAAAACAAGCTTCTTCATATTATATTCAATGACTATGTTGCTGGAGGAATAAGTTGAGTATATAAATGATTAATATCTATCTTCATTTCTAATTATCTTTGGTGATTTCTTGATAATAGGGATTTCTTGCTTCCCTTAAACATATGCCTATATGATCAGTTTTTGAACTCATGTTTACCCTTTCAAGGTACTGTTAGATTTAAATCTAATTAAATCTATTTGTGGGCACATATGTTACATTAATGTGTAGTGCTATACTTAAGGCTAACCCACTAAAGTGATCAATAAATTTGGGTTAATGGGTATTTAAATAAATTATGGGCTAAATGTGCAGATACCAGGTTGTAATTACAATTTGATGAGGGGCCAAATTGTAAAAGTACAACACCTATATATATGGGGTTATGGTCCCTAATCTAGGGTTACGTTCTCTAATTCTCTTCACCCCCATCTAGAGAGAAATTTAGCTATAGAGAAACCCTCAAGATTAGAAGATCATCAAAACCCAATTCAGATTCACTATGGATTCAGGTATTGCTTCCGCTCTCTTATTATGTTTATCTCTTTGGATTAATCATGCTTATAAAGTATTCTACAAGTGGTATCAAAGCCAAATTCGTGATTAATTCTTAGGGATTTAAGATTAAAGTTGGGTTTTTTTTTATCTAATCTATGTTGATTTGAGAACTGTTCACGGATGAACAGTAAAGATTAGGTTTTTGATCTTTTCCTTTTCCTCTTCGGTTTGGTTTTGCCGGTTGGTCTCGGCTGCCGCCTCGCTCTCACATGCATCTGTGGCACTGGCCATCAATGGAGACAAGCACGAATCGTGAAACCCTAGGTTTCAAAACCCTAGGGTGCAGGAATCAAAAACTGGCGGCGGCTCCAGTTCGAAACCCTAAGGGGTGAAAACAAAACTTCGGTCGAACCTCGTGTTCGAACTTAAGGCGAACTTCGGTTCGATTCAGCGAACTTCATGTTTGCTTCAAGCGAGCCTCACGCCAATACAGCTCCAAACGAACCTCGCTCGCTTTGTCACGAACCTCGCTCGCTCATCAAGTCGAACCTCGGTTCGAACCTCGTCGAACCTCGGTTCGAACATCAAGTCGAACCTCGCTCAACCTCAAGTCGAACCTCGCGTTCGAATCTCAAGTCGAACCTCGGGTTCGAACCTCAAGTTGAACCCCGTGTTCATTCCTTCGGTCGAACCTCGTGTTCGAACTTCAGGCGAACTTCGGCTCGATTCAGCGAACTTCATGTTTGCTTCAAGCGAGCCTCGCGCTCAATACAGCTCCAAACGAACCTCGCTCGCTTTGTCACGAACTCGCTCGCTCATCAAGTCGAACTCGCTCGCTCATCAAGTCGAACCTCGGTTCGAACCTCGTCGAACCTCGGTTCAACCTCAAGTCGAACCTCGCTCAACCTCAAGTCGAACCTCGCTCAACTTTAGTTGAACCCCGCGTTCATTCCTTCAAACGAACCTCGCTCGCTCATCAAGTCAACATCGCTCAACTCAAGTCGAACTCGCTCAACCTCAAGTCGAACCTCGCATTCGAACCTCAAGTCGAACCTCGCTCAACTCAAGTCGAACCTCGTCGAACCTCGCTCAACTTTAGTTGAACCCGCGTTCATTCCTTCAAACGAACCTCGCTCGCTCATCAAGTCGAACTCGCGTTCAACCTCAAATCGAACCTCGATTCGAACCTCAAGTCGAACCTCGCTCAACTCAAGTCGAACTCGCTCGCTCATCAAGTCGAACCTCGTTCTAACCTCAAGTCGAACCTCGTCAACTTAAACGAACCTCGTGTTCAATTCGGATGAATTTCAGATTTGGGATTAATTGAATTGCTCAAGTAATCCATTAAGTCTTTTAAGCCTTTATGGGTCTATCTATGGTTGATTAAAATGGAGAAATCTATTTTAATTATTTAATTTAGTAGTGAATCAATTATTTAATTCAAATAACATGACACTAAGGCATTAAGGTTGTCTTTTATTCTAAATGATTAATTAAAACAAGATGTTGCCAAAGTAACCTCTATTGTGTAGATTATTCATAAGGGATATTAGATGGTTGTGTGGATGTTTTCAAGTAAATATTTAATCGCCCAAAGGAAGGTTAATATTTATGTAGATCGCATACACATCTGCGATGATAAATGTGTGACAATTATAAGGTTTACATGTGAATAATGAATCAATCCAAAGATAGTTTTGTTATTTGACATGCTATTGTCGTGTTTGATCATTGCAACAAGGTATCACTTGCAATTATTATTACCGCCCAAAGACTTAATATTAATGTTGTGCCGATATCTTGAGATGGGATTTTGTAATTATTTGAATTTTATTGATTACTAACTACAGCTTATTAATGAGAAATCTTTTGTTTATTTCAGCTAATGCATCCACGTGATCAATTTCTCGCTAACATCAACTCAATTCCCATGCTAAATGGGACTAATTTCAAGGTTTGAAAAGAGAACATTTTAATTGTTCTTGGCTGCATGGATCTAGACCTTGCATTAAGAACTGAACAACCTCAACTTCTCACTGTGGAAAGCACTCCTGATGCAAAGAAGGAGTATGAGAGGTGGGAGCGCTCAAATCGCATGAGTCTAATGATCATCAAGCTGCATTCTAAGCCTTTAGGGCAATGTAATCCAAAGGGATTACTAAAGCCAAAGATTTCCTTGCCGAATTGAGAAACGCTTTGCTAAAACGATAAGGTAGAAACAAGCACGCTTTTAGCTCGCTTGATTTCAATGAAGTATAAGGGCAAAGGAAATATCAGGGAGTACATTATGGAAATGTCTCACATTGCTTCAAAACTTAAGGCACTAAAACTCGATCTATGTGATGAGTTACTAGTGCATTTGGTTCATTGTCTCTTCCCGCACAATTTAATCAATTTAAGGTCAGTTATAACTGTCAAAAGGAGAAATGGACTCAATGAGCTCATTTCATATTGTGTGCAAGAGGAAGACAAAGTTGAAGCAAGATAAGACCGAAAGTGCTCATTTGGCTTATGCCTCTAAGGATAAGGTCAAGAAAAGAAAGAATGATAATGAAGTCGCTATAGTCCAGCTCGTAAGAAACAACATAAGGATGTTAATAGTTATTTCTTCGTAACAAATCTGACACTTAAAGAAGGATTGTACCAAATATCACCGGCGTGTCAAGAAGGGTATGTTCCTTACTTTGGTCTGTTCTGAGGTTAATTTAGTCTCAGTACCCAGAAACACTTGGTGGTTAGATTCAGCTTCTACTACTCACATAAGTGTTTCTATGCAGGGTTGCCTGAGCTACCGAAAGCCAAGTGATGGTGAAAGACACATCTTTGTGGGTGATGGACAATCGGTAGATGTGGAAGCAATAGGGCACTTTAGGTTATTATTAGGAATTGGTTCCTATTTGGACTTGAAAGATACTTTTGTAGTACCGTCTTTTAGACGGAATTTGGTTTCTATTCCTTTATTGGACAAATCAGGTTATTATTGTTCATTTGAAAATAATCAGGCTAGTTTATCTTTAAATTCAAATATTGTGGGAACTGGTTTCTTAAGTACTTACGATAACCTATATCTGCTTGATACAATTGCTTCCTATAATGAAATCCTGCATGTGGAATCACGTGGTACTAAACGTAAATTAAATAAGAAAAATTCAGCAATATTATGGCATAAGCGTTTGGGTCATATCTCAAAAGGTAGAGTTGAGCGTCTTGTGTCTGATGGCATTTTGGAAGCCCTTGATTTTACAGAATTTGATGTATGCATTGACTGTATCAAGGGAAAACAGACCAAAGGTAAGAGATTAGGTGCCAACAGATCTTCAGATGTCTTAGAATTGATACATACAGATATTTGTGGGCCATTCCCTTCGGCATCTTGGAATGGTCAACAATATTTTATATCATTCATAGACGATTACTCACGTTATGGGTACCTATTGTAGACAGTCAAAAAATCCTCTAGGCGAGGGTCACGAGCACCCTAGTTGTTAAAGCTTCAAGGCGCAGGCTCACCGGTAGGCTTAGGCCGACCATATAAACTTCAAAACAAGACTCGCTCAAAAGGCGCAGGCTCGACCGAATACGAGGTTCGACGAGGAACGGAGTTCAATCAACGCCGAGGCTCACACGAGAAACGGCTCAACAAATCATATGATGAGATTCGCCCACAACACTTAAGTTTGACGAGGCCGCAAGATCAAAGTTTGGCGAGGCTTCACAACATCAAAGTTTGGCGGTTCTCCATTCGACGAGGTCCGCCAAGCAGTGAAAACCTCTTGTCGACGAGGTTCGCCAAGCAACTAAGTTTCCTTCGACGAGGTTCGCCCACGCGAATGAACCTCGACATTTATACGGTTCGCCTACAGCAGCGGAACTCGCCATTCAAACGAGGTTCGCCTTCGCCAGTGAACCTCGCCATTCAACCGAGGTTCGCGTGCAGCGGAACCTCGACATTCAACCGAGGTTCGCCACGCCAGGAACCTCGCCATTCACCAGGTTCGCGCCAAAGCAGCGAACTCGCCATTCAACCGAGGTTCGCTTACGCAGCTGAACCTCGACATTTAACCGAGGTTCGCCTACGAGTGAGCCTCGACATTCAACTGAGATTCGTCAACGTAGCGAAGCTTACCACCCAACCATTCCATACGAGGTTCACCTACAGCAGTAAACTTTATCCAACCAAAATGCATAAATGCATCCACCGAGGTTCGCCACGCAATGAAGCTCGTTATCAAACCGGTTCACTCAAGTAGCTAACCTCGCCACCAACCAATGAAGAGCCGGCTCATTATTTAACGGCTCAAGCTCGCCATAACAAAGAAAGCCAACGACCACGAAGGCCACTAAAGCCACGATAACCACGTAAATGGTGGGCATCGCTATGCCCACTAACTCACGCTTCCACAATTTTAGCATGATGGTTACATGCTTAAAGCCCAATAAATAGCCGCGGAGCAGCTATTAGAGGGGACTTTTGAACTTTTGGAAAACCCAAAGACTTGCGCCAGAAGAGAGATTGAGTTCTTCATCAATCATCAACAACCTTGTGCGACGCCAACGGAAAGCGGATCTCTACGGAGCATTGAGTGAAGCCTTCTTCGCCACCAAGAACCCATATAAAAGAGAAGTCAAATCAATCTTCTCTTCCTCTCGAATCGAGAGTGTGATTGTAATCTTTTTCTCAAAGTCAATCAAACAAAACTTTTTCGACTCTACGTAAGATGGCTAATTACTGGGAGCAACCGCTCATTCCGAACGAACCGGTGGTGGCGCTAATCGACAAGGTTGCGGTTGGAACCGAGGTTCAAACCTTGGTCATCGAATTTGATCAAAGTAAGTACGAGGAATTTCTTTCCTCCGGGGCATCTAGCCCGTGAAGACACGCTAGTGTCGCCGAAGTCTCGTATGAGACTTCAGCCCCGTGGCTTTCGCTGAATCCTCTCGAGTGAACCTCGACAATCGCCACTCGCCTTCAAAGACAAGGCTTCAAAAGTCAACCGGCTAAGAAATGGGTTGTTAAGCAACCCAAGTCCACTTCGGATGATGTTAGCTGTTTTTCTCGGCGAGCCTCGTCTTGCAGGAGAAGACCGGACCTTCTAATGGTCCACTCAGACGTGCATAACGCCGGGATGTAACCAAGCTCACGACGCGTTCGAAGCTTTGGTCTCGTTGGATGGATTCCACTATCGTCCAAGAAAATAAACGAACCTCGCCATCATCGGGTTCATTCAAAAACAAGACGGTCGCCCTAATCGCTAACCTCGCCTACAAGACTAACGCCGCTTCCATCAGGAAGCCTAGCCCCATCGGGCGAACCTCGCCCGCTTAGCCCATTGGCGAACCTCGTCATTTAGTCCAAGTGGCGAACCTCGCTCGCCGAGTCCAAGTGGCGAACCCGCTCTTCGCCTAGCGGCTAACCTCGCCACAACGCGAGGTCCTCAAAAGGAACGAGCCTGCCCAAGTGGCTAACCTCACCTACATCGTGAGGTCCCTTGAATGACGGACTCGCTTGAATGGCTTAACCTCGCCAGAACATGAGGTCCCCTTAAAAGGGATGAACCTCGCCAAACAATGAACTTCGCCAACGAGGTCTCTCTAGACAGACGATCCCTGTAACAATAACCTCGCCAAAATCAAAGGAAATGGCAACCTCGCCAGTTCGCCAAACTCGATCCGTGAAGCCTCTCATATGAGGCTCGCCTTCGTAATCAATGGGGTACACCCACTATTGATCTCCGTGGATTACCCTACCGCAAACGATGCTAGTCATATGCAATCTCATTGTTGCCGTGAGAAGTTTTTCGGCTGCGCCACCAATGTTCATCGACGACGCCTTTCGCTTTTGAGCGGTTGTCCGATCCCACAACCGCATCGGGCGCATTCCACCATAAAAGCGAAAGCAGCCGATGGTCATGGAGTGACTATCAACATGGTTGGGAGAGAGGCAAGACCCCAACAGAAGTCCTGAGTCGGACTCGAATATTCCCGTGGTTACGAGGTGCGCTAATCAATAGCCATAGCCATCGGCACCCGCCAGCATCGAGCCGCCAATCCCGCTTGATTATAGCCAATTGGTCGGGGTACTTCAAGAACATGAGAACTCGCATTGCTACGCCTCAACCTTCAACACCGATTTCAGTGGACTGTGCCGGTCCTCATGGCCAACGAGAGGAAGAGATGACACGAAGAATAGAAGAGCAACAGCTACTATTCTTGCACAACAAGAATCTATCAGCGCGAGATGATGATGGAGAAACTTGTGGGCAAGAAAAGATGGACGAAGGAGGATCCAAATCAAGCAAGAAGACTACGAGAGGAATCACGATGTCCATTCGATGTCATCTCGAATCGAACCCGTACAAAAAGAGCAAGATCATGTGTTGCGGGATTTCCAAAAGCAAATGGACGCCCAAGCTCCAAGGACAATCTAAGGAGCCGGGGCGAGGCCATATCCTATAGAATGGGACGATGTCCCATATCCTCCCAAATTCAAGCCGCTTAACTCGGTGCGCCGACGAAAAAGTTCTCCGTCACAACACATCTACTACTTCCAAGCGCAAACCGGCATATAACGGTAATGATCCTATTATGACCCGATTATTCATTAGCACTCTTAAGGGAGTCAGCCTTCGTGGTTCCGGCAAGGTTAGAGCCCGGTTCTATCAACTCTGGAAAGATTCGCAAAGACTCTTTATGGCCCGATTCGATGATGACACCGAGGTGTCTATGGCCACTTTGCCGGGTCGAAGCAAAAAAAGACGGAAGTCACGCCAGACGCTCAGCTGCTTATCTCGAATTGTTTTGCACTCCCTGACCAGCCTGCTTACATTCATCGGATGTGCAGCCAACCTCTCGATCAACATACTTTCTAAGATGGGTGCAGTGAGGCATACTCTTGGAAAGAATTGGTGAGGCAAGGCTAACAAGTTGAAAACATGATTAAGAGGATCGAGGCAGAGGAACCTCGTGACTCTCGGCCCCAAAAAGGGGTAACTAGAATAATTTTACTCCTCAAAAGCAATCAAGGGGAAGGAGACTCTAGTCGGGAAGCCCAACCTACTTCAAGATCCTTCAAGAAATCAAACGCCGCCCTCGAAGAAGTATGATTTTAAGGATGACCGTGTTATCCCAATCCTCAAAACTTTACTTAAAATGAACAAGATCACGCCCCAGAATAAAGAAGCTTCAAGGACTGGATGATCCAAAATATCAGATGTACCATCGAATGGTACACCATCCGACGGGTCATGTTACATATTGAAGGACAAGATCCGTGTCTTGCTAGAAGCAGTGTGTTATGACTCGAAGATCAAAAGAAGGTGTCTCCAAACATGGTCGCCTCCATTTGGCGATTTTGCGAATTCCAGTGCGGATCTGTAAAACCGATCCATCAGCGTAAGCCAAAGTTGTGAACTTTGATCTCCGCGGCGGAAGCACAAGGTATGGTCCTTACACTACCGAAAGGCGAATTATGTGGGTTCATCCCGACTTGTTATCGATGAACAATGGACTTCTTCAAAGTCGAAGGGAAGTCTTGTAACGCCACCGGCCACACGGAAAAGGAGCAGTCAATGACTCTACCGAGCAACAAACCGCCTGCCGCAGACATCCTGCACTGGCCAAGCCACCCGAGGCGAAAAGAGTTCCTAAGGGAGTACCCCGAGGTAACGCCCGATGTAGTAGCAAAGGAGCCACTGGGGGTCCAAGACAAGGGAGATCCGCTACAACAAAGCACTCAGAAGGACATGCCCGAACTTCAAGGCCTTTCCAGCCTCGACGTGTTAGCCCAACTCCAACATCCCTACGAATTACTTTATTTGAGCTCTTATGCTCTCTCAATCTACTGTAGAAGCTCAAGAAGCGGCCGGATAATGAAGCGCTCCTCGCCATTTCCTGAAAGGACAACGTAGTTTGTGCCCAATGTCATCGTCTTCAAAGGGCCAATACCTTGCATTACTTTTTCATCGAGGACATGCAAGTGAAGAACCCAAAGCACGATAGGCCGTTGTACTTCATCGGGCTATATCGGATCTGTCCGAATCAACCGAGCTCAAGTTGACCTGATCCGCATTGAGTATCATCCCATTGAGAATTATACAACATTGGGATACCACGCACCTTAGCAACAACCGACTACCATCTACGGCTTCAATGCTACAAATTCTCGGCCCCTGGGCAAGATCAAACTCAAATGCCAAATAGAGAGACTTGAAGACGATGTTACCCGCTATGTCATCGACGCGATACATCTTACAATTTGCTCTCGGGTCGACTCGATCCATGAAAATTTGATCGCCCCATCTACGCTGCATCAATGCATGAAGTATGTAGATGAAGAAGGGATGGTTAAAACATTGGTCGCGAAAGGCAACCATTCAAAGGTGTGGAGAATTATTTTACCTGATTCGGCCCACTACCTTGAGGAAGGCCAAACCGATGAACCACAGATCGAGGACTATGACAACAGAAATGAAGTCGACATAGAGTCCCAACAAGGAGTTGTTTTCAATGATGTAAAACCCTTTGTAATCGATCCGAATGATCCCATGACGACATAGTCGATTTTAATGAAAATTATGATTTAGCTTACGACGGATGTTAAAAGTCATAATCGACTGATGTCGAAATTCTTCCACGGTTGTGGCTCGAACCTGCATTGCACATGCCCATTCACCGCCTTTATGACAACTCAAAGGCACTTTAATTCTTCACAAGCGTTTTTGTGATACCGCCTCTAATAATGGTCGAAGACATTATCTTTGGGCAGTCAACAAACCATTGCAAGTCGAGGTGGAACAACCCCAAGCAAAAGAAAAGAACCCCAATTTTCATATTTCACGACGACGCAACATCCGATGAAGAAAATGGGATATGACTTCCTTCACAAAGAAGGGCTAAACTACTAAAAGGTATCAAAACGCCGATCCGACCGCTTATGTCCCTAAGGCCACCGATGATTACTATCATAAAACTCGTGAAGGGTGGGATATGAGTCACTGCATCTCATGGCATGTTATGACCGAGGGTGAGTCGATCACTCATCTCCAAGCAACTCGATTCTCGACGCCAAGATAGGACATGAATTTAAGTCCTTGATGGTCAATATGACCTCACCGATCCAATAGAGATCCAAGAAGATGATCTCTACCGCTATTGGAAGATCCAATGAGTCAACAAATGGGAATGCAATGGGAACATCGCTTTGAACAACGGAACCACCCATCGATGACAAAATAATCCAAATAAATATGGGGACTAATCTAATCCAAAACCCATATTCATAAGTTTATAGTTTGACGGCCAAGAAAAGGAGAGCCTTATCGCTTGGTACAGAATATATCGATGTCTTCGCATGGAGTTATGAAGATATGCCGGTTTAGACCCTCAAGTGGCCATGCATCACCTTAACATTAAGCCGAGCTAAACCTGTTAAACAACAACAACGCACAATTTTCCCTCAGTCATGAAAGCCATCGAAAGAAATCGAGAAGCCGATCAAAGCAGGTTCATCCGAAGTAAAGATCCCGACCGGGTAGCAAATATAGTACCCGTGGTAAAGAAAACGACAGATCCGACCGCGGTGTTGATTATCGAGACGAATGCATGTCCCAAAGACGATTTCTCTACCACCACGACATTATCATCGACAACACATGTGGATTCGAGGATGTCTTTATGGATGGCTTCTCGTGGTACAAATCAAAATGCATCCCGATGACGAAAAGCACACCGCTCAACACCGTCTGGAATATACCGTTATACGCTTATGCCTTTCGCTTGAAAACGCTGGGCTACATACCAACGTAGATGACCACTATTTTCCAAAACATTTACGAAAACAAGTGGAATGCTACGTGACGATTTAGTAGTTAAGAGTCGCCACAAAGGTGATCACTTGCATGACTTGAAGACAACATTTGAGATAATGCGCACATCGCTGAAGATGAACCCAACCAAGTCTTTTCCGGGATGTCAAGTGGTAAATTCTAGGGTTCGTGGTCACAAGCAGATGGTATACGCCCTAATCTCGACAAGATCAAAGCTATCCAGAACTTCCACCTCCTAGAAGCCTTAGGGAGCTTCGTGGTCTCCAAGGGCCGTTTACATTCGCAGATTCATTTCCAATTTGTCGTGGAAATGTCAACCATTCTCAAGCTCATGAAGAAAGGTGTATCGCTCGCTTGGGATGAAGATTGCCTAAGGCATTCAAGAGATCAAAACATATCTTTCTAATCCCTGTTAGTTGCACCTAAATCGAAAGCCCTTCTCGATTTACATCCGCCATGAGTATGCGCTGGCGTGTCTTTTAGCACAGACGATGACAATGGCCACTGAACAAAGCCTATTACCTCGGGACGCTGCCGGGGTCAATATCGATATCCTCCCATTCAAGGAATGTTTGGCTTTTCTTCGCCATCCAAAAGATGCTGCACTATCTCGTGGGACACTATACATGTCATATCCAAAATTGACCCTATACGGGTATTCATGACCCCCGCACGCTGAATGGTCGAATGGCTAGATGGGCATTGTTATTATCTCAAGACGACATTCACTTCAAACCTCGTGGCATGAAGGGTCAAGCCGCAGGTGATCTTATGGCTAACCACCCATTGAAAGGGAAAGTCGAATTATATCAAGACATGCCCGATGAACCTTATGAAGCTAATCTGGTCTCTAAGGAACGTGTATGGCGCTTGTTCTTGACGGAGCCGCGAGTTTACTCCATGACGGCCCCGCGTAGCCGAGTGGGGGTAGTAATCGATATCTCCCCAAAACCACGGATACCACGAAGGTGTCGCTATCAGAACCATGTACCAATAACGTAGCAGAGTACAATGCGTTATTGATTGGTCTCGATATAGCCAAACATATAGGTGTGAAACATCTTGAAGCATTTGGGGATTCACAGCTAATCGTTAAACAACTAAGAGGAGAGTATGAAGTCAGGCACGAGGATCTTATCCCTCATCATGCAGCTGCCATAGCTTTAGCTGACTCCTTTGAAAGCTTTTACATTGATCATGTACCCCGCTTGCAAAATACTTATGCAGTATGCCATGCTCTGTAGCACGCTTAGCCCCGCTCGAGAATGCTACTCAGCAGGTTAGTGTGTCTAGTCGGCAACTATTTCGACCGAAATATGCGTTGCAGATCCAAGCAGCCAAAGACGAACCTAAGTCATTTGAAGCACGAGACTGGCGGTTCCAGATCATCGATTATGTCTTGCATGGATATTACCCAAGACATAAAAGAAAGAGAGTCAATTCACGACGAAAGCATCAAGATTTTACTATGATTCCCATTACGACTTTGTATAGAAGGTCATATGATGGGTTCGCTCGATGTTTGTCAACTAAGGAAGCAGAGCAAGTCTTGAAAGAAGCTCATGATTTGTGGAGCACATCACCCGACCTAAGTTATGGGATCGGCTGAGACTCTGTATTATTACCGGCCGACAATGGGTGATGCCTGGCTCACGCTTAAACGATGCCATGCATGCCAAATACATGCTAATTACCTTCACCAACCACCGAACACTTGCATCCTACCGCCACATCCCGCCATTTGAAATGTGGGAATGGATATTGTTGGTCCCATTTCTCCGCTTCTTCAAAAGGACATCGCTTCATATTGGCAATTACCGACTATTTCTCAAAATGGGCGGAAGCTATTCCATTGAGAATGGTCAAGACTACGATGTGATCAAATTTGTCAAACATCACGCCATATACCGATATGGTGTGCCAAGACGCATTGTCCACGCACAATGGTCCACAATTTGTCACCACGCCACGCTGATTCGGATAAATTCAACCGAATTTAGCATCAACAGCTTATTATCCCAAGGGCAAACGGACAAGTCAAGCTTTTAATAAGACGATCATCAAGATCCTCACCAAGATGGTCTCTTCAAACAAGAAGGATTGGGATGATAAGTTGGGACAAAGCTTATGGGCTTACCGCATAACGGTTCGCGACACCAACGTACCACCCCATATGCTTTAGTTTATGGTCGAAGCTATTTTACCGATGGAGATTCAAATTCGGCCACTACGAGTAGCATTAAACACCGGAATGACGATCAAGAAAATCATCGCCGACGCTTTGAAGAACTTGAAATGCCGATGAAAACGACACGTGCTCAACAAAGATATCGAAGTTGTATTGCACTCGATTTCTAAAGCATTTGACAAGAAAGTCCGGTCGATTTTCAGGAAGGCGACCTCGCATCACGTCCGACCAATGATTTTGAATTCCAAAAGAAAGGGAAATTCAACCAAAATGGGAAGGACCATTCGTGGGAGTCGGCCTACTGAATGGAGCGCATCAGCCTAACCAATCAAGAAGGCGACAAAATCATGATGCCTATCAATGGTAAGTTTCAAGAAATATTACCCCTAGTCAATTATCTTATCGCTTCTAATATTGACTTACCAAGTCAATATTTTATCTTTACGATATCCACCTTTGGCCTACCAAGTGATGCCAATATTCTAATTCTCCGACGCTTGTTATTCATACCAATGATGTTCGCCATCCCTTATGGGCTTACTCAACGATGAGCCAATGTTTCAATTCCCCGGAACAATGGTCGCCACCTAATTTTGATTTATCGAATGATGTGTCTTCATGTTAATCACGTCATACTTTCACACCATCAACAATGTGATTGTTTTCGATCACGCCGTTATACTTCTACGCCAACAACGACCGATCATTTCCATATCGCCTCTTGTCCGAGTGACTTTATGTTAGATAGTGGTTAACCAAGTGATACACCCCTATCAACTCCCTCACCTAATAGTGGCCTACTATGCGATGTGCTCCTATTCCAATTATAGTCGTTATACTCTTATGTCACTGAACGACTCAGTTAACCCCACAGAGTCATTTCCTTAAATGACTTTGTTCACAATCAAAGTTGTTATACTTTCATGTCACTGAACAACTTGATCGCTCGATCACGACAAGTATACTTCGCGGTCCCTCGAACGATTTGATCACTTCTATACTGTTTTATTCCCCGATGGTAGCCTACCACGAGATGTGCTTTTATTTCAACCACATACCGTTATACTTTTATGTCATCAATGACTTAACTACTCCCACAAGGTCATTCCTCTAAATGACTTTGTTCACAATCACCGTTGTTACACTTTCATGTCACTGAACAACTTGATTCCTTTCTGGTCACGATCGTGGCACTTTTATGTCATTGAATGATTTGATTACTCCCACACTATTTTATTCCTGAGGGTGGTTTACTAGATGAATTGTCCTTATCTTTTAATCCAACGCCTTGAACGGCTAAGGATAGAGGGGAGATTTTAGCATTAAGCCTAAAAGAACCTCCTCAAAACTCATCATACCGAGGGGAAAAGTATGGCTAGTCCAGCCTAAACCAAGAATAAAGACATATCAAGTCCGCTGATAGTCGGGAGTTTGCTAAAATTCCGTGTTGCAAATGCAAAGGCGCAACAAAATTTTGAGTGAACACAAAAAGTGGAATTTTATTCATCATGTAGTTAAAGATGTACATGAATTACAAGTTCCCAAGAGTTTCACGGATCTCTAAGCAATCTTGACCATAGTTTCCTTTGTGGGCTTAATTTTGATCTCCTCCGTCACTTATGAAGATCGCCGCCGAAGTACGTGCATTTGGCTCACAAGCAGCTTTAGCCCTTCCGCATCATTAGATTCACTTTCCACTACGCCTCGCAGCACATTGGCTATCGAGTTTGATGTTTCTCAAAGCGTACCGCTAGCCCACTTTCGCCTCCGCCAATTTTGCCCGAATGTCAATGAGTGCGTACCAGGAGTCAACCAGAGTTGTTGGTTACGCCGGCTAGCAACCCTTTTCATCATACGTAGTCGCTGCCTCAAAAGCCGATTACTCGCTTCTTTCGAAAATTTGACGCTTGAAGCTCAAATTGAGTATCATCTCTTATTCTTCTAAGCCGCATGGCACGATCCTCAATCATAGAATGAAGAGACCGGTCACGCTCGCCATTTATTGAAAAGGGTCTCACTGCACTCAAATAGGGTTCGTAAGGCAACAGAGCCGCAGCTGCTGGTCGCTCGCATCACATCCGTGAGGGGTTCCAAAATGCCTTTGATTCCAAAGAAAGTCCCCACCACGCCCAACACTTGAGCAGTGAGATTCTTTTAGGATGGTGAGGAAATTATATAATCATAGATACTCCCGTAGTCTTCGACAAGTCAAAAGAAGAGGGGTACCAGCAGAAGGATTTGAGCCCGACTCGGAAGCCGAGGACCGGATTGGGGTGACATCAATTGAGGGGTGGTATGGCAAAGCCAAAGCTGGGTCTCGTGCACAACCGCAGGGATTGTCAGATCGCCTTGGGTCCCGGTTCGACTGTAAACAAAGCAGCAGCCCACCGGAGACTCTTCAAAGATCATCAAGCATACTTTGGCAAGATCGAGGGCCTTCAAGAATGGGGCTCGGCCGGGCAGCCTTCAATCAAGGCTTCCTCACCCGCTGACTACACGCTGGACCGAGGGGCCCCGGTCTTTAGATCCTTGATTTGTTGGCACCAAAGCTTGGCTTCCTCCGTGCTCAAGTGTGGGTGGCTCTTGGGGCACAGCCCAACAGACCGGTGGGCGTAGAGCTTTCAAGAGGATCTTCTCGAATATGTTCCATGGTTCTCCAAAAGGAGCGAAATCTCTAGGTGCCTCGATACAAGTTCAACTCCTGAGTTTCTTCAACACCGCCAGAAGAAGGCATGTTGCTACCGCATCATCTAGAGCTTCATCTATATCCGCCTGGGTCTCATGTGGGCGGGTTGACGGATGGCTCCCGGGTCCCATGAGGGCCGGATTTGGAGGGCTCCACACCAACTTGGGTTTAGCAGCCCAAAGATCCGCCTCTGCTGCAAATACTCCTTTAGTCCCTAATGCGCCTCTGAAGTCCGCCTCAACGCCCCAATCAATCGTAGCCCGTAAGAGTTGATGTTGAAGCCCGAATTTCGGCGCTTGCCATGCAATGCCACTTGCAATACGCTAACGCCGTCCGGGATTGAGGGTCTCATTATGAAGAGAAAACGAGCACCGCGCTACCAAAGAATACCCAGCACAAGCCTCGCTCCCGCTGATCAAGCCTCGCCGGATTGTAATTGAGAATGGGATTACCGACATACAATTGGTCATACCCAAACCGACGGCTTAGCTACAGGTAGATAAGGCTCCACACGCATATAGGACCAAACGCATATGAAATACCCTACGGATGCTCATGAGCCATAAGAAGCCGATAAAGTGGTATAACTCGAGCATTGGGTTCATCCACTAAAGCTTGTCCATAGTCGAACTGTGAAAATGAGGGAGGCACCGATTAAAAGAATAACTCTTATAGTCCCTGAGAGCGCTACCGCGACCAAGCCATGTAATGTTTGGTCCAATCGACGCTCTAGCCTCCGGATGAAAGGAGTAATTTGTCCCTCTACATGTGCGTAAGGTGTACCCATGAGAGTAGGGCAATGCATGACTAACCACGCCATAAGATAGGCGATGGTAATTCCCCCTGCCTCAACACCATGGTAGAAGGCATAGCAAAGACGCCGAAGTCGCAATGAATACCGGCAATCATGGAAGAAGAAGTGCATATTGCGGTGCTGGGCGTACAGCAGGAAAATCACCTCGATGCCGAGAGGTCAAAGTCGGCCAGTGGACGACGATGTGTTTGAGCCACAACATGAGGTAGCCCGCTAGCACCGCTTTGAAGAAATCGCTCCCCGCCTGATAGATATAAGTGTCAAACGTCGCCCCGCCGGAAACCATGCTCGTCTGTGGGAGTCACATAAGAAAGTGGAAGGTTGTCAAGCACAAGCGCGTGACAATTTACCCGCCAAGAGGACCTTGGACACCACAATACCTTCCTTATCATCCACTCTTCAAAGAGGTAGTGGGCCCAAATATTATGACTAATGAACTTTTCCCCTTCTTATCAAAGACCGCCTACATGTGCAAATATAATAGTGGCACATCACTTCCCAATAGGTCTCCACTACTTGAGGGTGATCTTTTTCCAAATCCATCGCCTCTTTATACCCCGATGTACTCATACGGATACCGCCATGAGGTAGCCTAAACCTCGCCATCTCAAAGCAATCCCCAATTCGCCCTGAGTGAAGAAGGTATGAGTATCGATTATACAATTCCAAAATCCCAAAGAACTGCTGAGAATTGTTCCTCAAGCCCAGCTTGAGTTGCCCCGATAGGAGCCCTAAGGCCAAACCTCTCCAATTGGCCACGATACTCTTCTAGAATGTATTCAAGGATGCGAGGCCACCATTGCTAAGAACCCCATCAAGACCAACCAGAGTCCTGAAATCCTGGCGGGAATTGCCCCTCCCTATGGAAAGCACGACTCAAAGTGTTGGCAGCCATACCGATTCGCCAACAGAAGCTCCTCTGAAAAGCCTGTGTAGACCGCTACATGATGACCATGGCGGTCCACTGCACCACCCCGAGAGAAGTGACCACACATCACTCCATCTTGAATAGGGTTAGATCCCACCATCTTCCGAGGATTAGAAGTGGCTCTTAAGGAGGTCGCTGAGAAATCCCGCTCCATTAAGGGCAAGAACATGTAGCGTGAGTTTACCACTGAGCCACTTGTACGAACCCAAGTCCAACAGATCCGATCTTCAAGATCATCTCCAAACGTAAAGACAAGCTTTGCGATCCGTCCCTAAGCATCGACTCCAAAGGGCATCCGTAATCCAACCAAGGTGGATGTTGAAGGTTCGTGAAGAAGTCTCAACTCCTCTTCAGCCTCGCCCACAAATGCGTGAACGCTCACGAGAGGGGAGAGGAAATCGCTCACTTTGAGCACCATTTGTTCAAAGAACCCCGCTGAGGAATGGGGTAGAAGGATGCTCAACTACACAAAAGAAAAGAGAAGAAGAAGTTAGTCTCGAGGTTTAAATCGCCATCTTCAAAAGGACAAAGTCATCTCAAGAGCTAACCTCGCCAAACGCATCTAACTTCGCCATCAATGGGCTTAACTTTGCCAGACAAACTAACCTCGCCAAACGAGGCTCATCCAACAAGAGCAGCCTCGCCAAACGAGACTCATCTTTCCGTAAAACGAGCTCGCCAAACGAGACTCGTCTCCGCAGAAAATGAACCTCGCCAAACGAGGCTCATCCAACAAGAAAGCCTCGCCAAACGAGACTCATCTTTCAAAACGAGCTCGCCAAAGACTCATCTCCAGAAAACTAACCTCGCCAAACGAGACTCACCAAATAAGAAAGCCAGCCTCGCCAAACGACTCACCTCTCTCGAAACGAGCCTCGCCAAACGAGACCCATCCCACAAGAAGACGAGCCTCGCTAAACAAGACTCATCATTCAAAGACGACTCGTAAACGAGCTTCATCTAAAATAATCAAACCTCGCCAAACAAAGCGAAGTTTCAAAACAGACCCTATGGGGATCCGAGATCAAGAACCTCATGAGGTTTATCAAGCCAAATGAGGCAAGCTCACAAACCGGCCGGCGCAGCTTAGAAAGATATGATCTTGGAGAACAATCTCATCTCCAGTGAAAATCACGCTGTAAAATTAACTCTACCAGATCTTAAAAGTCATGTTTTGGCGAAGCGATGCTCTACTTTACCCGCGGAAAGCGACGGCGGCAAGGTGAGCCGAAGTCCCAACGCTTTTGCCTTTGCCAGCCATTTTGGGGCCATTGCTTCGAAAGGCCAAGGAAGGTTTCGCGATCTAGATTGGTGGCTTGAGGAAGATGAGCAAGGGGTTTTCATGCCTTCGCCATATATACGACCAAGAACCCAACCGACGGCCGAGATACGCCCGCATCTCTCACGCGATCATCGACGCGAGATCCGCGACGAGACGGGATGTGACAAGTCACCAAAGGGTCTAATCCCTAATTTGCCACGGATGGATCTAAAGAGAAATCGGAAACAAACGCCAAGGGTCGGTGAGCGGTTCGTGGCCTTGCCCTCATATCCAACTCCGGCAGGTTGGAGCGGTTCGCCAATAGTAGTAGAAAAATTCAAAGTATTCCGTGACCCCACACAACCTGATTCAAGTCTGAAAACTTTGAAGGGGGTCTTGTAGACACTCAAAAAATCCTCTAGGCGAGGGTCACGAGCACCCTAGTTGTTAAAGCTTCAAGGCGAGGCTCGCTGGTAGGGCGAGGCCGACCATATAAACTTCAAAACAAGACTCGCTCGGCGCAGGCTCGACCGCAATGAGGTTCGCACGAACGAATTCAATCGTAACGAGGCTCACACGAAACGGCTCAACAGCCATGATGAGATTCGCCACAACACTTAAGTTTGACGAGGCTCGCCACAAGATCAAAGTTTGGCGAGGCTCGCCCACAACATCAAAGTTTACGGTTCTCCATTCGACGAGGTCCGCCAAGCAAAGGAAACCTCTTGTCGACGAGGTTCGCCAAGTAATCTAAGTTTCCGACGCAGGTTCGCCACAAAGAATGAACCTCGACATTTATAATGGTTCGGCCACAGCAGTTGAACCTCGCCATTCAAACGAGGTTCGCTACGCTAAAGGAACTCGCCATTCAACCGGGTTCGCATTACAAAGGAACCTCGACATTCAACCGAGGTTCGCCACAGCGAACTCACATTCACCAGGTTCGCTTACAGCAGGGAACTCGCCATTCAACCGGGTTCGCTTTACAGCGAACCTCGACATTTAACCGAGGTTCGCCACGAGGAGCCCCGGCATTCAACCGAGATTCGCAACGTAGCGGCTTACCACCCAACATTCCACGAGGTTCACCTACCAGCCTTAAACTCGTTATTCAACCAAAATGCATAAATGCATCCACCAGTTCGCCACGCAATGCCGCATCAAACCGGTTCACTAAGAAGCTAACTCGTCTAGCCAGCCAATAATGAAGAGCCAAGCTCGCTATTTAACGGCTCGGCTCGCCATAACAAAGAAAGCCAACGCACCAATGGCCACTAAAGCCAATGATAACCACGTATAAATGGTGGGCATCAGCTATGCCCACTAACTCACGCTTCACAATTTTAGCATGATGGTTACATGCTTAAAGCCCAATAAATACCGGAGTGCCTATTAGAGGGGACTTTGAACTTGGGAAAACTCCAAAGACTTAAGTGCAAGAAAGAGATTGAGTTCTTCATCAATCATCAACAACCTTGTGCCGATCGTCAACGAAAGCGGATTCTCTACGAGCATTGAGGAAGCGCTTCTTTTCGCCACCAAGAACCCATATAAAAGAGAAGTCAAATCAATCTTCTTCCTCTCAGAATCGAGAGAGTGTGATTGTAATCTTTTCTCAAAGTCAATCAAACAAAACTTTTCATTTCTACGTAAGATGGCTAATTACGCTGGGAGCAACCGCTCATTCCGGTTTAACCGTGGTGGGCTAATCGAGATATGCTGCGGCTGGAACCGAGGTTCAAACCTTGGTCATCGAATTTGATCAAAGTAAGTACGAGGAATTTCTTTCCTCCGGGGCATCTAGCCCGTTGAAGACACGCTAAGTGTCGCCGAAGTCTCAGATGAGACTTCAGCCCCGCTTCGGCCAATCCTCGAAAGTGAATCCTCGACAATCACCTCTGCCTCAAAGACAAGGCTTCAAAAGTCAACCATAAGAAATGGGCTGTTAAGCAACCCAAGTCCACTTCGGATGATGTTAGCCTGCTTGGCTTCTCGCAGCCTCGCACGCCAGGAGAAGACTGGACCTTCTAATGGTCCACTCTCGACGACGCTGCATAACGCCGCCGATGTAACAAGCTCGCCGACGCGTTCGAAGCCGGTCTCGCTGGATGGATTCCACTATCGTCCAAGAAAATAAACGAACCTCGCCATCATCGGGGTTCATTCAAAACAAGCACGGTCGCCTCAATCATAACCTCGCTTCAAGCATCTAACGCCGCTTCCTATCGCGAAGCCTAGCCCATTGGCTAACCTCGCCTCGCTTAGCCCAATCAAGCAACTCGCTCGCTTAGTCCAAGTGGCGAACCTCGTCACGAGTCCAAGGGCGAACTCGTCAGCTTGCCTTGCTTAACTCGCTTACAACGCTGAGGTCCTCAAAAGGAACGAAGCTCGGCCCAGTGGCTAACCCACCTACATCGTGGAGGTCCCTTGAATGACGGACTCGCTTGAATGGCTTAACCCGCCAAGAACATGAGGTCCCCTTGCAGCGGGATGAACCTCGCCAAACAATGAACTTCGCCAACAGAGGTCTCTCTAGACAGATCAATCCTCTGCGTAACAAATAACCTCGCCAAAATCAAAGGAAATGGCAACCTCGCCAGTTCGCCAAACTCGATCCAGAAGCCTCTCTCATATGAGGCTCGTTTTTCGTAATCACCTGGGGTACACCCACTATTGATCTCCGCGGATTACCTCACCGCAAACGGATGCTAGTCATATGCAATCTCATTGCTTGTGGAGAAGTTTATTTCACGAATGCGCGCCTAATGTTCATATCGACGATCGCCTTTCGCTTTTGAGCGCTTGTCCGATCCTCACAACCGCATCTAAGGCGATTCCACCATAAAAGCGAAAGTACCCGATGGTCAGTGGAGGACACCAACATGGTCAGAGAGGCAGAGCAAGACCTCATCAGAAGTCCTGAGTCGCTTCTGATCAATATTCCCTGTGGTTACGAGGGTTAATCAATAGCCAAGGCGCCATCGGGCACCCACTGCATCGAGCCGCCAATCCCGCTTGATTATAGCCACTGGTCAGGGTACTTCTCAAGAACATGAGAACTCGCATTGCTACTGCCTCAACCTTCACACCGATTTGTTGGACTGTTTCCGTTGTCCTCACGGTCAACGAGAGAAGAGATGACACTAAGAATAGAAGATAACAGTTACTATTCTTGCACAACAAGAATCTATCAGCGCTTAGAGATGATGATGGAGAAACTTTAGGGCAAGAAAAGATGGACTAAGGAGGATCCAAATCGGCAAGAAGACTGAGAGGAATCAATGATGTCCATTCGATGTCATCTCGAAGGAATCGAACCCGCAAAAAAGAGCAAGATCATGTGTTATGGGATTTCCAAAAGCAGCCGACGCCAAGCTCCAAGGACAATCTAGGAGTCAGTGGCGGTACATATCCTATAGAATGGGACGATGTCCCATATCCCAAATTGCCGCTTAACTGGTGCGCCGATTTTAAAAACCGGCCACAAACACATCTACTACTTCCAAGAACCGCATATAACGGTAATGATCCTATTATGACCCGATTATTCATTAGCACTTTAAGGAGTCGCCTTCGAGTGGTTCAAGGTTAGAGCCCGGTTCTATCAACTCTTGGAAAGATCCAGAAAGACTCTTTATGGCCCGATTTCGATGATGACACCGAGGTGTCTATGGCCACTTTGCTGGTCGAAGCAAAAAGACGGAGTCCGCCAAAGACGCTCATCAAGCGATTCCTCGACCGTTTTGCACTCCCGACCAGCCCCGGGGTTTACATTCATCTGGGATGCGTGAGCCAACCTCTCGATCAACATACTCTAAGATGGGTGCTTGAGGCATACTCTTGGAAAGAATTGGTGAGGCAAGGCGTAATGTTGAAAACATGATTAAGAGGATCGCGGCAGGAACCTCAGACTCTCTTCGCCCTAAAAAAGGTAACTAGAATAATTTTACTCCTCAAAAGCAATCGAAGGAAGGAGACCTAGTCAGGAACAACCTACTTCAAGATCCTTCAAGCAGAATCAAACGCTTCGACAAATTCCCTCGGAAGAAGTATGATTTTAAGGATGACCAGTTATCCCAATCCTCAAAACTTTACTTAAAATGAACAAGATCACGCCCGAAATAAAGAAGCCGGAGGAAGCTTCAAGGACTGATGATCCAAAATATCGATGTACCATCCATGGTACACCATCCGGACGGGTCATGTTATATATTGAAGGACAAGATCCGTGTCTTGCTAGAAGGTGTGTTATGACTCGCGGAAGATCAAAAGAAGGTGTCTCGAAACATGGTCGCCTCCAATTTGGCGTTATTTTGCAAATTCCGGCGCGTGATCGGTAAACCGATCCATCAAGCGTAATAAAGTTGTGAACTTTGATCTCCGGCGTGGGACAAGGTATGGTCTTACACTACCGAAGGCTAATTATGTGGGTTCATCCTCGAATTTGTTATCGATGAACAATGGACTCTTCAAAGTCGAAGGGAAGTCTTGTAACGCCACCTCGCCATCGAAAAGGATGAAGTCAATGACTCTACCCGAAAGCAACAAACCGCCTACCGCACATCCCGCATCTCGCCAGCCACCCGAGGCGAAAAGAGTTCCTGGCGAGTACCCCGAGGTAACGCCCATGTAGTAGCAAAGGAGCCAGCCAGGGTCCAACAAGGGAGATCCGCCAACAAAGCACTCAGAAGGACATGCCCGAACTTCAAGGCTCCTTTCCACTCGACAGTTAGCCCAACTCTCCAACATCCCGCAGAATTACTTATTTGAGCTCTTATGCCTCTCTCAATCTACTAGAAGCTCATGAGAAGCCGCTGCGGATAATGAAGTTCCTCGCCATTTCCTAAAGGACAACAGAAGTTTGTGCCCAATGTCATCGTGTCTTCAAAGGGCCAATACCTTGCATTACTTTTTCATCGAGGACATGCAAGTGAAGAACCCAAAGCACGATAGGCCGCTTGTACTTCATCGGCTATATCGGATCCGTCCGGACCAACCGAAAGCTCAAGTTGACCCGTGATCCGCACAGTATCATCCCATTGAGAATTATACAACATTCGATATCACGCACCGGTTAGCAACAACCGACTACCATCTACGGCTTCAATGCTACAAATTCGCCCCTTGGGCAAGATCAAACTCAAATGCCAAATAGAGATTTGAAGACGATGTTACCGCTATGTCATCGACGCGATACATCTTACAATTTGCTCTTTGGCTCAACCCCGATCCATGAAAATTTGATCGCCCCATCTACGCTGCATCAATGCATGAAGTATGTAGATGAAGAAGGGATGGTTAAAACATTGGTCGCGGAAAGGCAACCATTCAAAGGTGTGGAGAATTATTTTACGGATTCTGTCCACTACCTTGAGGAAGGCCAAACCGATGAACCACAGATCGAGGACTATGACAGTGGAAATGAAGCTGACATAGAGTCCGAACAAGGAGTTGTTTTCAATGATGTAAAACCCTTTGTAATCGATCTGAATGATCCCGGCGATCTACATAGTCGATTTTAATGAAAATTATGATTTAGCCACGCACCGGATGTTAAAAGTCATAATCGACCGATGTCAAATTCTTCCACTCGCTGTATGCTGAACCTCGCATTGCACATGCCCATTCACCGCCTTTATGACAACTCAAAGGCACTTTAATTCTTCACAAGCGTTTTTGTGATACCGCCTCTAATAATGGTCGAAGACATTATCTTTGGGCGTGTCAACAACCATTGCAAGTCCGGTGGAACAACCCTAAGCAAAAGAAAAGAACCCCATTTTCATATTTCTCACGACTCGCAACATCCGATGAAGAAAATGGGATATGACTTCCTTCACAAAGAAGGGCTAAACTACTTATCAAAACGCCATCCGACCGCTATGTCCCTAAGGCCACCGATGATTACTATCATAAAACTCAGAAGGGTTGGGATATGAGTCACTGCATCATGGCATGTTATGACTGAGGGTGAGTCGATCACTCATCTTCAAGCAACTTCCTCGATTCTCGACGCAAGATAGGACATGAATTTAAGTCCTTGATGGTCAATATGACCTCACCGATCCAATAGAGATCCAAGAGATCTCTACCGCTATTGGAAGATCCAATGAGTCAACACTGGAATGCAATGGGAACATCGCTTTGAACAACGGAACCACCCAATCGATGACAAAATAATCCAAATAAATATGGGGACTTAATCTAATCCAAAACCCATATTCATGTTTATAGTTTGACGGCCAAGAAAAGGAGAGCCTTATCGCTGGTACAGAATATATCGATGTCTTCGCATGGAGTTATGAAGATATGCCGGTTTAGACCCTCAAGTGGCCATGCATCACCTAACATTAAGCCGAGCTAAACCTGTTAAACAACAACAACGACAATTTTCCCTCAGTCATGAAAGCCATCGAGAAAGAAATCAGAAGCCGATCAAAGCGTGGTTCATCCGAAGTGCAAAGATCCCGACCGGGTAGCAAATATAGTACCCGTGGTAAAGAAAACTAATGATCCGACCGCAGTTGAGGACCATTTAAATGCATGTCCGAAAGACGATTTCTCTACCACCACGACATTATCATCGAACACACATGGATTCGAGAGGATGTCTTTTATGGATGGCTTCTCGTGCGGTACAATCGTGATCAAAATGCATCCCGATGATCGAAAGCACACCGCTCAACACCGTCGAATATATCAAGATACGCTTATGCCTTTCGGCTTGAAAAACGGGCTACATACCAACGTTATGACTCACTATTTTCCAAAACATTTACTAAAAAATGGAATGCTAATGAGACATTTAGTAGTTAAGAGTCGCCACAAAGGTGATCACTTGCATGACTTGAAGACAACATTTGAGATAATGCGGCACATCACTTGAAGATGAACCCAACCAAGTCTTTTCTCGGGATGTCAAGTGGTAAATTCTTAGGTTCGTGGTCACAAGCAGATGGTATACGCCTCATCCCGACAAGATCAAAGCTATCCAGAACTTCCACCTCCTAGAAGCCTTAGGGAGCTTCGTGGTCTCCAAGGCGCTTGGCTTACATTCGCAGCATTCATTTCCAATTTGTCGTGAAATGTCAACCATTCTCAAGCTCATGAAGAAAGGTGTATCGCTGCTTGGGATGAAGATTGCCAAGGCATTCAAGAGATCAAAACATATCTTTCTAATCCCCCGTGTTAGTTGCACCTAAATCAGAAAGCCCTTTCTCGATTTACATCCGCTACGTAGTATACGCGCTATGTGTCTTTTAGCACAGACGATGACAATGGCCACGAACAGCAGCCTATTACCTCGTGATCGCCGGGTCAATATCGATATCCTCCCATTCGTAGGAATGTTTGGCTGTCTTCGCCATCCAAAAGATGCTGCACTATCTCGTGACGCATCTATACATGTCATATCCAAAATTGACCCTATACGGGTATTCATGACCCACCGCACGCTGAATGGTCGAATGGCTAGATGGGCATTGTTATTATCTCAAGACGACATTCACTTCAAACCTCGTATGGCGCGAAGGGTCAAGCTGTGTGATCTTATGGCTAACCACCCATTGAAAGGAAAGTCAATTATATCAAGACATGCCCGATGAACCTTATGAAGCTAATCCGGCTCTAAGGAATGCGCTTGTTCTTGACTGAGCCGCAGAGACCCATGACGCCCCTGGTAGCCGAGTGGGGGT
The DNA here is from genome assembly GCA_012295165.1 of Asparagus setaceus. Lineage (NCBI taxonomy): Eukaryota > Viridiplantae > Streptophyta > Magnoliopsida > Asparagales > Asparagaceae > Asparagus > Asparagus setaceus. Next base: position 20,306,567 of record CM022706.1, read on the forward strand.
AGTACCGATATCTCCCCAAAACCACGGATACCACGAAAGGTGTCGCTTATCGAATCCATGTACCAATAACGAAAGGTAGTACAATGCGCTATTGATTGGTCTCATAGCCAAACATATAGGTGTGAAACATCTTGAAGCATTTGGGGATTCACAGCTAATCGTTAAACAACTAAGAGGAGAGTATGAAGTCGCACGAGGATCTTATCCTCATCATACCGCCATAGCTTTAGTCGACTTTGAAAGCTTTTACATTGATCATGTACCCCTTTGCAAAATACTTATGCAGATGCCTCTTGTAAATTTACGCTTAGCCCCGCCTCGAGAATGCTACTCAGCAGGTTAGTGTGTCTAGTCGGCAACTATTTCGACCGAAATATGCGCTATGGCATCCAAGCCCAAAGACTAACCTAAGTCATTTGAAGCACGAGATCGGCGGTTCCAGATCATCGATTATGTCTTGCATGGATATTACCCAAGACATAAAAGAAAGAGAGTCAATTCGACGAAAGCATCAAGATTTTACTATGATTCCCACTACGACTTTGTATAGAAGGTCATATGATGGGTTATCGCTCGATGTTTGTCAACTAAGGAAGCGCAGCAAGTCTTGAAAGAAGCTCATGACGGTGTTGTGGAGCACATCACCCGACCTAAGTTATGGATCGGCCGCAGATTCTGCTATTATTGGCCGACAATGGTAAGGGATGCCGTGGCTCACGCTTAAACGATGCCATGCATGCCAAATACATGCTAATTACCTTCACCAACCACCGAACACTTGCATCCTACCGCCACATCCCGCCATTTGAAATGTGGGGAATGGATATTGTTGGTCCCATTTCTCCGCCTTCTTCAAAAGGACATCGCTTCATATTGGCAATTACCACTATTTCTCAAAATGGGCGGAAGCTATTCCATTGAGAATGGTCAAGACTATCGATGTGATCAAATTTGTCAAACATCACGCCATATACCGATATATGTGCCAAGACAGATTGTCCACGCACAATGGTCCACAATTTGTCACCACGCCACGCTGATTCGGATAAATTCAATCCGAATTTAGCATCAACAGCTTTATTATCCGGCGAAACGGACAAGTCAAGCTTTTAATAAGACGCATCATCAAGATCCTCACCAAGATGGTCTCTTCAAACAAGAAGGATTGGGATGATAAGTTGAGAAAGCTTATGGCTTACCGCATAACGTTCAAGACACCAACGGTACCACCCCATATGCTTTAGTTTATGGTCATGGAAGCTATTTTACCGATGGAGATTCAAATTCGCCACTACGAGTAGCATTAAACACCGGAATGACGATCAAGAAAATCATCGCCGACGCTTTGAAGAACTTGAAATGCCGGATGAAAACGACACAGCTCAACAAGATATCGAAGTTAAATTCGCACCGATTTCTAAAGCATTTGACAAGAAAGTCCGGTCGATTTTCAGGAAGGCGACCTGCATCGCCCGTCACGCCCAATGATTTTGAATTCCAAAAGAAAGGGAAATCAACCAAAATGGGAAGGACCATTCGAGTGGAGTCGGCTCATCGAATGGAGCCGCATCAACCAATCAAGAAGGCGACAAAATCATGATGCCTATCAATGGTAAGTTTCAAGAAATATTACCCCTAGTCAATTATCTTATCGCTAAGTATTGACTTACCAAGTCAATATTTTATCTTTACGATATCCACCTTTGGCCTACCAAGTGATGCCAATATTCTAATTCTCCGACGCTTGTTATTCATAACCTAATGATGTTCGCCATCCCTTATGGGCTTACTCAACGATGAGCCAATGTTTCAATTCCCCGTGAACAATGGTCGCCACCTAATTTTGATTTATCGAATGATGTGTCTTCATGTTAATCACATGGTCATACTTTCACACCACCAACAATGTGATTGTTTTCGATCACAACAAGTATACTTACCGAACGACCGATCATTTCCATATCGCCTCTTGTCCGAGTGACTTTATGTTTAGTGGTTAACCAAGTGATACACCCCTATCAACTCCCTCACCAATAGTGGCCTACTATGCGATGTGCTCCTATTCCAATTATAGTCGCTATACTCTTATGTCATCAATCCACTCGCTAACCCCACAGAGTCATTTTAAATGACTTTGTTCACAATCAAAGTTGTTATACTTTCATGTCAATCAACAACTTGATCGTTCGATCACGATCGCTATACTTCGCGGTCCCCGAACGATTTGATCACTTCTATACGGTTTTATTCCCCGATGGTAGCCTACCACGAGATGTGCTTTTATTTCAACCACGTCGTTATACTTTTATGCCATCAATGACTTAACTACTCCCACAAGGTCATTCCTCTAAATGACTTTGTTCACAATCACGGCTGTTACACTTTCATGTCAACAACTTGATTCCTTCTCGTCACGATCGTGGCACTTTTATGTCATTGAATGATTTGATTACTCCCACACTATTTTATTCCCGAGGGTGGTTTACTAGATGAATTGTCCTTATCTTTTAATCCAACGCCTTGAACGGCTAAGGATAGAGGGGAGATTTTAGCATTAAGCCTAAAAGAACCTCCTCGAAAACTCATCATACTGAGGGGAAAAGTATGGCTAGTCCAGCTTAAACAAGAACTGGTAAAGACATATCAAGTCCGTTGATAGTCGGGAGTTTGCTAAAATTCCGTGTTGCAAATGCAAAGTGCGCAACAAAATTTTGAGTGAACACAAAAAAAAGTGGAATTTTATTCATCATGTAGTTAAAGATGTACATGAATTACAAGTTCCCAAGAGTTTGGCGGATCTCGAAGCAATCTTGACCATAGTTTCTTGTGGGCTACTTCTGATCCGTCACCGCTTATGAAGATCGCCGTCGAAGTACATTTGGCCACGCCAGCTTAGCCCTTCCAGATCATTAGATTCATTTTCCACTACGCCTCTGCCGCGACATGGGCTATCGAGTTTGATGTTTCAAGAGAGTGCCGCTAGCCCACTTTCCCCGCCAATTTTGCTCGAATGTCAATGAGCAGGCCCAGAGGAGTCAACCAGAGTTGTTGGTTACGCCGTGCTAGCAACCCTTTTCTTTTCATCATACGAGTCGCTGGGCCGCCTCAAAAGTCGATTAATACTCGCTTCTTTCAGTACTTGACGCTGAAGCTCAAATTGAGTATCATCTCTTATTCTTCTAAGCCGCATGGCACGATCCTCAATCATAGAATGAAGAGACGGGTCACGCTCTCGCCATTTATTGAAAAGGGTCTCTCGCTGCACTCAAATAGGTTCTGTAAGGCAACAGAGTCAGCCATGGTCGCTCGTCACATCCGTGAGGGGTTCCAAAACAGCCTTTGATTCCAAAGAAAGTCCCCACCACGCCCAACACTTGAGCAGAGATTCTTTTAGGATGGTGAGGAAATTATGGCGACCATAGATACCCCCAGTCTTCGACAAGTCAAAAGAAGAGGGGTACCAAAGAAGGATTTGAGCCCCGACGGACAAGCCGAGGACGGATTGGCGTGACATCAATTGAAGGGGTGGTGGCATACCAAAGCCGGGGTCTCTCACAACAACCATGCAGGATTGTCAGATCGCCTTGGGTCCCGGTTCACTTAAAAAGCAGAGCCACCGAGACTCTTCAAAGATCATCAAGCATACTCTGGCAAAGATCGAGGGGCCTTTAATGGGGCTCAGCTGCGCCTTCAATCAAGGCTTCTCCTCACCGCTGACTACACGCTTGGACCGAGGGGCCCCGGTCTTTAGATCCTTGATTTGTTGGCACCAAAGCTTGGCTTCCTCCGTGCTCAAGTGTGGTTCTGGGGCACAGCCCAACAGACCGGGTCGAGGTAGAGCTTTCAAGAGGATCTTCCATGTCCAGGTCCCCAGCTCCAATTCCCAGCCCCACCAGGCATGTTGCTACCGTGACTCATCTAGAGCTTCATCTATATCCTACCGGGTCTCATGTGGGCCGGGTTGACGGATGGCCCGGGTCCCATGAGGGCGGATTGCGGAGGGCTCCACACCAACTGGGGTTTAGCAGCTCCAAAGATCCGCTCCCGGCGCAAATACTCTCTTTAGTCCCGAATGCGCTCCTCGCTGAAGTCCGCCTTCCTATAACGCCCCGAATCAATCGAGCCCGTAAGAGTTGATGTTGAAGCCCGAATTTCGGCTGCTTGCCATGCAATGCCACTTGCAATACGTAACGTCCGTCCGATTGAGGGTCATTATGAAGAGAAAACGAAAGCACCGCAAGTACAAACAGTAGCCCAAGCATCCCCGCCCGCGATCAAGCCGCTATCGCCGGATTGTAATTGAGAATTGGGATTACCGACATACAATTGGTCATACCCAAACTGACGGGCGAAGCGACAGGGTAGATAAGGCTCCAATACGCATATAGGACCGAAACGGCATATGAAATACCTCGCCGATGCTCATGAGCCATAAGAAGCCTAGCGATAAAGTGGTATAACCTCGAGCATTGGGTTCATCCACTAAAGCTTGTCCATAGTCAACCCTGTGAAAATGAGGGAGGCACCGATTAAAAGAATAACTCTTATAGTCCCTGAGAGCGCACACAAGCCATGTAATGTTTGGTCCAATCGACGCTCTTCAGCCTCCGGATGAAAGGAGTAATTTGTCCCTCTACATGTGCGTAAGGTGTCCATGAGAGTAGGGCAATGCATGACTAACCACGCCATAAGATGGCGATGGTAATTCCACCCTGTTCTCAACACCATGGTAGAAGGCATAGCAAAGACGCCGCAGTCGCAATGAATACGGGCAATCATGGCGTGAAGAAGTGCATATTGATACCGCAGCTAAGCGCATAGCAGGAAAATCACCGATGCCGCGAGGTCAAAGCCGCCTACAGGACGACGATGTGTTTGAGCCACAACATGAGGTAGCTCGCTAGCACCTTTGAAGAAATCGCCCCCGCCTCGATAGATATAAGTGTCAAACGCCGCCCCGCCGGAAACCATGCTGGCCCCAGGAGTCACATAAGAAAGTGGAAGGTTGTCAAGCACAAGCCGCGGATAATTTACCCGCCTCAAGAGGACCCAGGACACCACAATACCTTCCTTATCATCCACCCTTCAAAGAGGTAGGGCCCAAATATTATGACTAATGAACTTTTCCCCTTCTTATCAAAGACGTCTGCCTACATGTGCAAATATAATAGTGGCACATCACTTCCCAATAGGTCTCCACTACTTGAGGGTGATCTTTTTCCAAATCCATCACTCTTTATACCCCTGATGTACTTACACGGATACCGCCATGAGGTAGCCTTAAACCTCGCCATCTCTGCAAAGCAATCCCCACTCACTGAGTGAAGAAGGTATGAGTATCGTGATTATACAATTCCAAAATCCCAAAGAACTGTTGAGAATTGTTCCTCAAGCCCTTGAGTTGCTCCATAGGAGCCCTAAGGCCAAACCTCTCCAATTCCACGATACTCTTCTAGAATGTATTCATGGATGAGGCCACCATTGCGAAGAACCCCATCAAGACCAACCAGAGTCTGGAAATCCTTGGCGGGAATTGCCCTCCGCCTATGGAAAGCACGACTCAAAAGTGTTGGCCGCATGGCCGATTCGCCAACAGAAGCTCCTCTCGAAAGCCCAGTTGTAGACCACATGATGACCATGGCGGTCCACCGCACCACCTCGAGAGAAGTGACCACACATCACTCCATCTTGAATAGGGTTAGATCCCAATTCATCTTCCGAGGATTAGAAGTGGCTCTTAAGGAGGTCGTGAGAAATCCCGCTCCATTTGGGCAAGAACATGTAGCGTGAGTTTACCACTCGAGCCACTTGTAACAACCCAAGTCCAACAGATCTCGATCTTCAAGATCATCTCCAAACGTAAAGACAAGCTTTATGATCCGTCCCCATCAGACTCCAAAGGGCATCCGAATCCAACGCCAAGGTGGATGTTGAAGGTTCGTAAAGAAGTCTCAACTCCTCTTCAGCCTCTGCCCACAAATGCGTGAACGCTCACGCAGAGAGAGGAAATCAGGCTCCTTTTGAGCACCATTTGCTTCGAAGAACCCCTTGAGGAATGGGGTAGAAGGATGCTCAACTACACAAAAGAAAAGAGAAGAAGAAGTTAGTCTCAGAGGTTTAAATCGCCATTTTCAAAAGGACAAAGTCATCAAGATAACTCGCCAAACGTATCTAACTGGCCATCAATGGGCTTAACTTTGCAGATAAACTAACCTCGCCAAACGAGGCTCATCCAACAAGAAAGCCAGCCTCGCCAAACGACTCATCTTTTCCAAAACGAAAGCTCAAACGAGACTCGCTCTCCAGACAAATGAACCTCGCCAAACGAGGCTCATCCAACAAGAAAGAAGCCGCCAAACGAGACTCATCTTTCAGTAAACGAGCTCGCCAAACGAGACTCATCTCTCCAGAAACAACCTCGCCAAACGACTCACCAAACAAGAAAGCGAAGCCAAACGAGACTCACCTCTCTCGAAACGAGCCCAAACGAGACCCATCCCATTAAGAAGACGAGCCTCGCTAAACAAGACTCATCATTCAAAGACGACTCGTCGAAACGAAGCTTCATCTAAAATAATCAAACCTCGCCAAACAAAGAAGTTTCAAAACAGACCCTATGGGGATCCGAGATCAAGAACCTCGATGAGGTTTATCAAGCCAAATGAGGCAAGCTCACAAACCGGGCCGCGCAGCTTAGAAAGATATGATCTTGGAGAACAATCTCATCTCCGTGAGTGAAAATCACTTGTAAAATTAACTCTACTACAGATCTTAAAAGTCATGTTTTGGCGAATGATGCTTTACTTTTACCCGTGAAAGCGACGCTGTAAGCGAGCCGTCCCAACGGCTTTTGCCTTGCCGCCAGCCGATTTTGGGGCCATTGCTTCGAGGCCAAGGAAGGTTTCGCGATCTAGATTGGTGGCTTGAGGAAGATGAGCAGTTTTCTCGGCTCATTGCCATATATAATGACCAAGAACCCAACCGACGGCCGAGATATACGCCCGTGATCTCTCACGTGATCATCGATGCAGATCTCGACGAGATCCGGGATGTGACAAGTCACCGAAGGGGTCTAATCCTAATTTGCCACGTGGATGCGGATCTAAAGAGAAATCGAAACGAAACGCCGGGCCTGCGGAGCGGTTCGTGGCCTTGCCCTCATATCCAACTCCCATGAGGTTGGAGTGCGGTTCGCCAATAGTCGCTAGAAAATTCAAAGCATTCCGCACCCCACACAACCTGATTCAAGTCCAAAACTTTGAAGGGGTCTTGTAGACAGCCAAAAAATCCTCTAGGCGAGGGTCACGAAAGCACCCTAGTTGTTAAAGCTTCATGCAGGCTCACGGTAGGGCGAGGCCGACCATATAAACTTCAAAACAAGACTCGCTCAAAAGGCGAGGCTCGACCGCAATACGAGGTTCGCGACGAACGGAATTCAATCGAACGCCGAGGCTCACACGAGAAACGCTCAACAAACATATGATGAGATTCACCACAACACTTAAGTTTGACGAGGCTCGCCTACAAGATCAAAGTTTGGCGAGGCTCGCCCACAACATCAAAGTTTGGCGGTTCTCCATTCGTGATGAGGTCCGCCAAGCAAATAAACCCTCTTGTCGACGAGGTTCGCCCAAGTAACGGCTCTCCTTCGTGACGAGGTTCGGCCACGAATGAACCTCGACATTTATAATGGTTCGCCACGCCAGGGAACCTCGCCATTCAAACGAGGTTCTACGCAAAGGAACCTCGCCATTCAACCGGTTCGCTAAGACAGCATGAACCTCGACATTCAACCGGTTCGCCACGCCAGCGAACTCGCCATTCACCGGAGGTTCTACGCAAAGCGAACTCGCCATTCAACCGAGGTTCGCTTACGCCAGCGAACCTCGACATTTAACCGAGTTCGCCACGCGAGTGAGCCCGACATTCAACCGAGATTCAACGTAGCTGCTTACCACCCAACCATTCCATACGAGGTTCACCCCAGCAATAAAACTCGTATCCAACCAAAATGCATAAATGCATCCACCGAGGTTCGCCACGCAATGGCTCGTTATCAAACCGGTTCACTCAAGTAGCGAACCTCGTTCAGCCTACCAATGAAGAGCTAAGCTCGCCATTTAACGGCTCGGCTCGCCATAACAAAGAAAGCCAACGCACGAAGGCCACTAAAGCCACGATAACCACGTATTAAATGGGCATCGCTATGCCCACTAACTCACGCTTCCAAATTTTAGCATGATGGTTACATGCTTAAAGCCCAATAAATAGCCGCGGAGCAGCCTATTAGAGGGGACTTTGAACTTTTGGGAAAACTCCAAAGACTTGCGCCAGCAGAGAGATTGAGTTCTTCATCAATCATCAACAACCTTGTGCCGATCGCCAACGGAAAGCGGATCTCTACGCATTGAGTGAAGCCTTCTTTCGCCACCAAGAACCCATATAAAAGAGAAGTCAAATCAATCTTCTTCCTCCAGAATCGAGAGTGTGATTGTAATCTTTTCTCAAAGTCAATCAAACAAAACTTTTTCGACTCTACGTAAGATGGCGCACTACAGGGGAGCAACCGCTCATTCCGATTAACCGGTGGTGGCGCTAATCGAGAGGTTGTTGCGGTTGGAACCGAGGTTCAAACCTTGGTCATCGAATTTGATCAAAGTAAGTACGAGGAATTTTTCCTCCGGGCATCTAGCCCAGTGAAGACACGCAGTGTCGCCGAAGTCTCGTATGAGACTTCAGCCCCGTGGCTTCGCCAATCCTCTCGAGTGAACTCGACAATCACCGCTCTCAAAGACAAGGCTTCAAAAGTCAACCGGCTAAGAAATGGGTTGTTAAGCAACCCAAGTCCACTTCGATGATGTTAGCTGTTTTGGCTTCGGGCAGCCTCGTCGCCAGGAGAAGACCGGACCTTCTAATGGTCCACTCGACGTGCTGCATAACGCCGCCGATGTAACCAAGCTCGCCACGCGTTTCGAAGCTTTGGTCTCGCTGGATGGATTCCACTATCGTCCAAGAAAATAAACGAACCTCGCCATCATCGGGGTTCATTCAAAACAAGACGCGGTCGCCTAATCGCTAACCTCGCTTCTACAAGACTAACGCCGCTTCCTACCGCGAGCCTAGCCCATCTAACCTCACCGCTTAGCCCATTGGCGAACCTCACCGCCAGTCCAAGTGGCGAACCTCGCTCGCCGAGTCCAAGTGGCGAACTCGCCGCCAGCTTGCTGCTAACTCGCCTACAACGCGAGGTCCCTCAAAAGGAACGAGCCTCGCCCAAGTGGCTAACCTCACCTACATCGTGAGGTCCCTTGAATGACGGACTCGCTTGAATGGCTAACCTCAAGAACATGAGGTCCCTTTAAAAGGGATGAACCTCGCCAAACAATGAACTTCAACAGAGGTCTCCTCAGACAGACGATCCTCGGTAACAAATAACCTCGCCAAAATCAAAGGAAATGGCAACCCGCCAGTTCGCCAAACTCGATCCGTAGAAGCTCTCATATGAGGCTCGCCGTAATCAATTGGGGTACACCCACTATTGATCTCTCGCGGATTACCTCACGCAAACGTGATGCTAGTCATATGCAATCTCATTGTTGCCGTGGAGAAGCTTATTTCGGCGATGCGCCTAATGTTCATCGACGACTTTCGCTTTTGAGCGGTTGTCCGATCCCCAACCGCATCGGCGATTCCACCATAAAAGCGAGCAGCCCGCGATGGTCATGGAGTGACTATCAACATGGTGGGAGAGGCAGAGCAAGACCCCAACAGAAGTCCGAGTCGCCGGACTCGAATATTCCCTGTGGTTACGAGGTGCTAATCAATAGCCAAGGCCTATCGAAGCACCCGCCTTCGCACCGAGCGCCAATCCCGCTTGATTATAGCCAATTGGTCGGGGTACTTCAAGAACATGAGAACTCGCATTGCTATGCGCCTCAACCTTCAACACCGATTTAGTGACTGTGCCGTGTCCTCATGGTCAACGAGAGGAAGAGATGACACGAAGAATAGAAGAGCAACAGCTACTATTCTTGCACAACAAGAATCTATCAGCGCTTAGAGATGATGATGGAGAAACTTGTGGGCAAGAAAAGATGGACGGAGAGGATCCAAATCGAAGCAAGAAGACTACGAGAGGAATCACGATGTCCATTCGATGTCATCCGGCGAATCGAACCCGCAAAGAGCAAGATCATGTGTTATGGGATTTCCAAAAGCAACCGGACGCCTAAGCTCCAAGGACAATCTAAGGAGTCGGGTGGCGAGGCATATCCTATAGAATGGGACGATGTCCCATATCCTCCGAAATTCAAGCCGCTTAACTCGGTGCGTTCGACGGAAAAAGTTCTCCGCCACAACACATCTACTACTTCCAAGCGAAACCGGCATATAACGGTAATGATCCTATTATGACCCGATTATTCATTAGCACTCTTAAGGAGTCGCTTCGAGTGGTTCCAAGGTTAGAGCCCGGTTCTATCAACTTGGAAAGATCTCGCAAAGACTCTTTATGGCCCGATTTTTCGATGATGACACCAGGTGTCTATGGCCACTTTGCGGGTCGAAGCAAAAAAGACGGAGTCCGCCAAGACGCTCGCAAGCGATTCTCGACCTGTTTTGCACTCCTGACCAGCCCCGAAGCGTTACATTCATCGGATGTGCGAGCCAACCTCTCGATCAACATACTTTCTAAGATGGGTGCTTGAGGCATACTCTTGGAAAGAATTGGTGAGGCAAGGCTAACAAGTTGAAAACATGATTAAGAGGATCGAGGCAGAGGAACCTCGACTCTCGCCCCAAAAAGGGGTAACTAGAATAATTTTACTCCTCAAAAGCAATCAAGGGGAAGGAGACTCTAGTCGTGGAAGCCCAACCTACTTCAAGATCCTTCAAGTAAATCAAACGCTTCTCGACAACCCCCTCGAAGTATGATTTTAAGGATGACCGGTTATCCCAATCCTCAAAACTTTACTTAAAATGAACAAGATCACGCCGAAATAAAGAAGCCGGAGGAAGCTTCAAGGACTGATGATCCAAAATATCAGATGTACCATCGAATGGTACACCATCCGACGGGTCATGTTACATATTGAAGGACAAGATCCGTGTCTTGCTAGAAGCGTGTGTTATGACTCGCGGAAGATCAAAAGAAGGTGTCCGCAAAACATGGTCGCCTCCAATTTGGCGATTTTGCGAATTCCAAGTGCGGACGGTAAAACCGATCCATCAGCGTAGCCAAAGTTGTGAACTTTGATCTCCGCCGCGGGAAGCACAAGGTATGGTCCTTACACTACCAAAGGCGAATTATGTGGGTTCATCCCGACTTGTTATCGATGAACAATGGACTTCTTCAAAGTCGAAGGGAAGTCTTGTAACGCCACCTTTAAAAGGAGCGAAGTCAATGACTCTACCGAGCAACAAACCGCCTGCCGCACATCCCGTATCGCTAATACACCGAGGCGAAAAGAGTTCCTAAGGGAGTACCCCGAGGTAACGCCCGATGTAGTAGCAAAGGAGCCGGTGGGTCCAAGACAAGGGAGATCCGCTACAACAAAGCACTCAGAAGGACATGCCCGAACTTCAAGGCTCCTTTCCAGCCGACGTGTTAGCCCAACTCTCCAACATCCCGGCAGAATTACTTTATTTGAGCTCTTGCGCTCTCTCAATCTACCAGAAGCTCATGAGAAGCGCCGGCGGATAATGAAGCGCTCCTCGCCATTTCCTGAAAGGACAACAAGTTTGTGCCCAATGTCATCGTCTTCAAAGGGCCAATACCTTGCATTACTTTTTCATCGAGGACATGCAAGTGAAGAACCCAAAGCACGATAGGCCGTTGTACTTCATCGGCTATATCGGATCCGTCCGAATCAACCGAGCTCAAGTTGACCAGATCGTGATTGAGTATCATCCCATTGAGAATTATACAACATTGGGATACCACGCACCTAGCAACAACCGACTACCATCTACGGCCAATGCTACAAATTCTCGCCCCTGGGCAAGATCAAACTCAAATGCCAAATAGGAGACTTGAAGACGATGTTACCGCTATGTCATCGACGCGATACATCTTACAATTTGCTCTCGGGTCGACCTCGATCCATGAAAATTTGATCGTCCCATCTACGCTGCATCAATGCATGAAGTATGTAGATGAAGAAGGGATGGTTAAAACATTGGTCGAAAGGCAACCATTCAAAGGTGTGGAGAATTATTTTACTGATTCTCGCCCACTACCTTGAGGAAGGCCAAACCGATGAACCACAGATCGAGGACTATGACACAGAAATGAAGTCGACATAGAGTCCCAACAAGGAGTTGTTTTCAATGATGTAAAACCCTTTGTAATCGATCCAATGATCCCGATGACGACATAGTCGATTTTAATGAAAATTATGATTTAGCTTACGACCGGATGTTAAAAGTCATATCGACTGATGTCGAAATTCTTCCACGGTTGTATGTCAACCTCGTGATTGCACATGCCCATTCACCGCCTTTATGACAACTCAAAGGCACTTTAATTCTTCACAAGCGTTTTTGTGATACCGCCTCTAATAATGGTCGAAGACATTATCTTTGGGCGTGTCAACAAACCATTGCAAGTCGAGGTGGAACAACCCCAAGCAAAAGAAAAGAACCCCAATTTTCATATTTCACGACGGGCAACATCCGATGAAGAAAATGGGATATGACTTCCTTCACAAAGAAGGGCTAAACTACTAAAAGGTATCAAAACGCCGATCCGACCGCTATGTCCCTAAGGCCACCGATGATTACTATCATAAAACTCGTGAAGGGTTGGGATATGAGTCACGCACTCATGGCATGTTATGACCGAGGGTGAGTCGATCACTCATCTTCAAGCAACTTCCGATTCTCTCCCGAAGATAGGACATGAATTTAAGTCCTTGATGGTCAATATGACCTCACCGATCCAATAGAGATCCAAGAAGATGATCTTTACCGCTATTGAAGATCCAATGAGTCAACAAATGGAATGCAATGGGAACATCGCTTTGAACAACGGAACCACCCATCGATGACAAAATAATCCAAATAAATATGGGGACTAATCTAATCCAAAACCCATATTCATAAGTTTATAGTTTGACGGCCAAGAAAAGGAGAGCCTTATCGCTTTGGTATACAGAATATATCGATGTCTTCGCATGGAGTTATGAAGATATGCCGGTTTAGACCCTCAAGTGGCCATGCATCACCTTAACATTAAGCCGAGCTAAACCTCGTTAAACAACAACAACGACAATTTTCCCTCAGTCATGAAAGCCATCGAAAGAAATCGGAAGTCGATCAAAGCGTGGTTCATCCGAAGTGCAAAGATCCCGACCGGGTAGCAAATATAGTACCCGTGGTAAAGAAAACAGATCCGACCGTGTGTTGATTATCAGACGTAAATGCTGCATGTCCGAAAGACGATTTCTCTACCAATTACGACATTATCATCGACAACACATGTGGATTCGAGAGGATGTCTTTATGGATGGCTTCTCGTGGTACAATCAGATCAAAATGCATCCCGATGACGAAAAGCACACCGCCCAACACCGCCTGAATATATCGTTATACGCTTATGCCTTTCGGCTTGAAAACGCTACATACCAACGTAGCATGACCACTATTTTCCAAAACATTTACCGAAACAAGGAATGCTACGTAGACGATTTAGTAGTTAAGAGTCGCCACAAAGGTGATCACTTGCATGACTTGAAGACAACATTTGAGATAATGCGGGCACACTTGAAGATGAACCCAACCAAGTCTTTTCTCGGGATGTCAAGTGGTAAATTCTAGGGTTCGTGGTCACAGATGGTATACGCCTCGACCCTGACAAGATCAAAGCTATCCAGAACTTCCACCTCCTAGAAGCCTTAGGGAGCTTCGTGTCTCCAAGGGCGCTTGGCTTACATTCGCAGATTCATTTCCAATTTGTCGTGAAATGTCAACCATTCTCAAGCTCATGAAGAAAGGTGTATCGCTCGCTTGGGATGAAGATTGCCAAGGCATTCAAGAGATCAAAACATATCTTTCTAATCCCCCTGTTAGTTGCACCTAAATCGTGAAAGCCCTTTCTCGATTTACATCCGCCGCCACAGTATGCTATGTGTCTTTTAGCACAGACGATGACAATGGCCACTAACAACAGCCTATTACCTCGCAGAGGGATTGCCGGGTCAATATCGATATCCTCCCATTCGGGAATGTTTTTTGGTCTTCGCCATCCAAAAGATGCTGCACTATCTCGTGGGACGTACTATACATGTCATATCCAAAATTGACCCTATAATGGTATTCATGACCGCACGCTGAATGGTCGAATGGCTAGATGGGCATTGTTATTATCTCAAGACGACATTCACTTCAAACCTCGTATGGCGAAGGGTCAAGCCGTGGTGATCTTATGGCTAACCACCCATTGAAAGGGAAAGTCGAATTATATCAAGACATGCCCGATGAACCTTATGAAGCTAATCTGGTCTCTAAGGAACGTGTATGGCAGTTGTTCTTGATCTGAGCCGCCGAGCTAACCCATGACGCCCCGTGTAGCCGAGTGGGGGTAGTATCGATATCTCCCCAAAACCACGGATACCACGAAGCGGTGTCGCTATCGAACCATGTACCAATAACGAAAGGTAGTACAATGCTATTGATTGGTCTCGACATAGCCAAACATATAGGTGTGAAACATCTTGAAGCATTTGGGGATTCACAGCTAATCGTTAAACAACTAAGAGGAGAGTATGAAGTCGCACGAGGATCTTATCCTCATCATGCACCGCCATAGCTTTAGTCGACTTTGAAAGCTTTTACATTGATCATGTACCCCGCTTGCAAAATACTTATGCATGCGCCGGCGCTCTTGTAGCACGCTTAGCCCCGCCTCGAGAATGCTACTCAGGTTAGTGTGTCTAGTCGGCAACTATTTCGACGAAATATGCTGCGCATCCAAGCACCAAAGACTAACCTAAGTCATTTGAAGCACGAGACCGGCGGTTCCAGATCATCGATTATGTCTTGCATGGATATTACCCAAGACATAAAAGAAAGAGAGTCAATTGCCGACGAAAGCATCAAGATTTTACTATGATTCCCACTACGCACTTTGTATAGAAGGTCATATGATGGGTTACCGCTCGATGTTTGTCAACTAAGGAAGCAGAAAGTCTTGAAAGAAGCTCATGACGGTGTTTGTGGAGCACATCACCGACCTAAGTTATGGGATCGGCCAGACTCGGTTATTATTGGCCGACAATGGTAAGGGATGCCGCGGGCTCACGCTAAACGATGCCATGCATGCCAAATACATGCTAATTACCTTCACCAACCACCGAACACTTGCATCCTACCGCCACATCCCGCCATTTGAAATGTGGGGAATGGATATTGTTGGTCCCATTTCTCCGCCTTCTTCAAAAGGACATCGCTTCATATTGGCAATAACCGACTATTTCTCAAAATGGGCGAAGCTATTCCATTGAGAATGGTCAAGACTATCGATGTGATCAAATTTGTCAAACATCACGCCATATACCGATATGGTGTGCCAAGACGATTGTCCACGCACAATGGTCCACAATTTGTCACCACGCCACGCTGATTGCGGATAAATTCAATCCGAATTTAGCATCAATGCTTATTATCCCAAGGGTAAACGGACAAGCAAGCTTTTAATAAGACGATCATCAAGATCCTCACCAAGATGGTCTCTTCAAACAAGAAGGATTGGGATGATAAGTGGGACAAAGCTTATGGGCTTACCAACAACGGTTCGCACACCAACGGTACCACCCCATATGCTTTAGTTTATGGTTGTGAAGCTATTTTACCGATGGAGATTCAAATTCGCCACTACGAGTAGCATTAAACACCGGAATGACGACCGAAGAAAATCATCGCCGACGCTTTGAAGAACTTGAAATGCCGATGAAAACGACACAGCTCAACAAAGATATCGAAGTTGTTCACCGATTTCTAAAGCATTTGACAAGAAAGTCCGTGTCGATTTTCAGGAAGGCGACTTGCATCACCGTCCGACGCCCAATGATTTTGAATTCCAAAAGAAAGGGAAATTCAACCAAAATGGGAAGGACCATTCGTAGTGGAGTCGGTCTACTCGAATGGAGCCGCACTTCAACCAATCAAGAAGGCGACAAAATCATGATGCCTATCAATGGTAAGTTTCAAGAAATATTACCCCTAGTCAATTATCTTATCGTTTAAGTATTGACTTACCAAGTCAATATTTTATCTTTACGATATCCACCTTTGGCCTACCAAGTGATGCCAATATTCTAATTCTCCGACGCTTGTTATTCATAACGAATGATGTTCGCCATCCCTTATGGGCTTACTCAACGATGAGCCAATGTTTCAATTCCCCGTGAACAATGGCTGTCACCTAATTTTGATTTATCGAATGATGTGTCTTCATGTTAATCACGTGGTCATACTTTCACACCACATCAACAATGTGATTGTTTTCGATCACACTATACTTCTACGCCATCAACGCACTGATCATTTCCATATCGCCTCTTGTCCGAGTGACTTTATGTTAGATAGTGGTTAACCAAGTGATACACCCCTATCAACTCCCTCACCCAATAGTGGCCTACTATGCGATGTGCTCCTATTCCAATTATAGTCGTATACTCTTATGTCACCAATCCACTCGCTTAACCCCACGTAGTCATTTCCTTAAATGACTTTGTTCACAATCAAAGTTGTTATACTTTCATGTCAATCAACAACTTGATCGCTTGATCACGATCGTATACTTCGGTCCTCGAACGATTTGATCACTTCTATACTGTTTTATTCCCCGATGGTAGCCTACCACCGAGATGTGCTTTTATTTCAACCATACCGTTATACTTTTATGTCAATGACTTAACTACTCCCACAAGGTCATTCCTCTAAATGACTTTGTTCACAATCACTGTTGTTACACTTTCATGTCAATCGAACAACTTGATTCCTTCGTCACGATCGTGGCACTTTTATGTCATTGAATGATTTGATACTCCCACACTATTTTATTC
This sequence comes from Asparagus setaceus, assembly GCA_012295165.1. Classification (NCBI taxonomy): domain Eukaryota; kingdom Viridiplantae; phylum Streptophyta; class Magnoliopsida; order Asparagales; family Asparagaceae; genus Asparagus; species Asparagus setaceus. The sequence goes on from CM022706.1 coordinate 20,323,630, forward strand.
CCGAGGGTGGTTTACCGTGATGAATTGTCCTTATCTTTTAATCCAACGCCTTGAACGGCTAAGGATAGAGGGGAGATTTTAGCATTAAGCCTAAAAGAACCTCCTCAAAACTCATCATATCGAGAGGGAAAAGTATGGCTAGTCCAGCTCAAACCAAGAATCGGTAAAGACATATCAAGTCCGTTGATAGTGGGAGTTTGCTAAAATTCCGTGTTGCAAATGCAAAGTGCGCAACAAAATTTTGAGGAACACAAAAAGTGGAATTTTATTCATCATGTAGTTAAAGATGTACATGAATTACAAGTTCCCAAGAGTTTGGCGGATCTCGAAGCAATCTTGACCATAGTTTCCTTTGTGGGCTTAACTTTGATCTCCTCCGTCACCGCTTATGAAGATCGCCGCCGAAGTACGTGCATTTGGCTCACGCCAGCTTTAGCCCTTCCATCATTAGATTCTTTCCACTACGGCCTCGTGCCGCATTATCTATCGAGTTTGATGTTTCTCAAGAGTACCGCTAGCCCACTTTCTCGCCCGCCAATTTTGCTCGAATGTCAATGAGTGCAGCCCAGGAGTCAACCAGAGTTGTTGGTTACGCCGTGCTAGCAACCCTTTTCTTTTCATCATACGTAGTCGCCCGCCTCAAAAGCCGATACTCGCTTCTTTTCGAAGTACTTGACGTTGAAGCTCAAATTGAGTATCATCTCTTATTCTTCTAAGCCGCATGGCACGATCCTCAATCATAGAATGAAGAGACCGGTCACCGTCGCCATTTATTGAAAAGGGCTCTCTCACTGTACTCAAATAGGTTCGTAAGGCGCCAGAGTCAGCTGCTGGTCGCTCGCATCACATCCGTGAGGGGTTCCAAAACAGCCTTGATTCCAAAGAAAGTCCCCACCACGCCCAACACTTGAGCGTGAGATTCTTTTAGGATGGTGAGGAAATTATGGCGAATCATAGATACCCCGTAGTCGACAAGTCAAAAGAAGAGGGGTACCAGGGATTTGAGCCCGACGGACAAGCCGAGGACGGATTGGCAGACATCAATTGAAGGGGTGGTGGCGACGCCAAAGCTGCCGGGTCTCGTGCACAACCGCGTGGATTGTCAGATCGCCTGGGTCCCGGTTCGACTTAAACAAAGCAGAACCACCGGAGACTCTTCAAAGATCATCAAGCATACTCTTGGCAGATCGGGAGGGCCTTCGAATGGGGCTCAGCCGGGCGGCAGCCAATCAAGGCTTCTCCTCACCCGCTGACTACACGGGACCGAGGGGCTCCGGTCTTTAGATCCTTGATTTGTTGGCACCAAAGCTTGGCTTCCTCCGTGCTCAAGTGTGGGTGGCTTGGGCACAGCCCAACAGACCGGCCGGGCGAGGTAGAGCTTTCAAGAGGATCTTCCGAATATGTTCGATGGTTCTCCAAAAGGAGCCAAATCTCTAGGTGCCTCGATACGTTCAACCCCGAGTTTCTTCAACACCGCCAGAAGAAGGCATGTTGCTACCGCACTCATCTAGAGCTTCATCTATATCCTACCGTCTCATGTGGGCCGGGTTGACGCGGATGGCTCCTCGGGTCCCATGAGGGCGGATCGCGGAGGGCTCCACACCAACTTGGGTTTAGCAGCTCCAGATCCGCCTCTGCTGCAAATACTCCTTTAGTCCCTAATGCGGCTCCTCGCTGAAGTCCGGCTCTCTATAACGCCCCGAATCAATCGTAGCCCGTAAGAGTTGATGTTGAAGCTCGAATTTCGGCGCTTGCCATGCAATGCCACTTGCAATACGCTAACGCCGTCCCGATTGAGGGTCTCATTATGAAGAGAAAACGAAAGCACCCGCGCCAGAACGGCCCGCATCAAGCCCCCTCGCTCACATCAAGCCGCAGCCGTCGGATTGTAATTGAGAATTGGGATTACCGACATACAATTGGTCATACCCAAACCGACGCGCTGCTTAATAGGTAGATAAGGCTCCAATACGCATATAGGACCGAAACGGCATATGAAATACCCCGGCCGGATGCTCATGAGCCATAAGAAGCGGCCAAGCGATAAAGTGGTATAACCCTGAGCATTGGGTTCATCCACTAAAGCTTGTCCATAGCTGACCCCAGGAAAATGAGGGAGGCACCGATTAAAAGAATAACTCTTATAGTCCCTGAGAGCCGCGACCGGCCATGTAATGTTTGGTCCAATCGACGCTTCTAGCCCGGATGAAAGGAGTAATTTGTCCCCTACATGTGCGTAAGGTGTACCCATGAGAGTAGGGCAATGCATGACTAACCACGCCATAAGATAGGCGATGGTAATTCCACCCGGTTCTCAACACCATGGTAGAAGGCATAGCAAAGACGCCGCAGTCGCGAATGAATACCGGCAATCATGGCGGAAGAAGTGCATATTGACGCCTCGTGTGCAAGCGCACAGCAGGGAAAATCACCTCGATGCCAGAGTCAAAGCCGCCGCGGGACGACGATGTGTTTGAGCCACAACATGAGGTAGCCTCGCTAGCACCGCCTTTGAAGAAATCGGCCCCGCCTCGATAGATATAAGTGTCAAACGCCGCCCGCCGAAACCATGCTCGTCGTGGAGTCACATAAGAAAGTGGAAGGTTGTCAAGCACAAGCCGTGACAATTTACCCGCCAAGAGGACCCTGTGGACACCACAATACCTTCCTTATCATCCACCCTTCAAAGAGGTAGTGGGCCCAAATATTATGACTAATGAACTTTTCCCCTTCTTATCAAGACGTCGCGCCTACATGTGCAAATATAATAGTGGCACATCACTTCCCAATAGGTCTCCACTACTTGAGGGTGATCTTTTTCCAAATCCATCGCCTCTTTATACCCCGGATGTACCTCATACGGATACCGCCATGAGGTAGCCTGTAAACTCTGCCATCTCAAAAGCAATCCCCATTCGGCCCTGAGTGAAGAAGGTATGAGTATCGTGATTATACAATTCCAAAATCCCAAAGAACTCTGAGAATTGTTCCTCAAGCCCGCTTGAGTTGCCTCGATAGGAGCCCTAAGGCCAAACCTCTCCATTGGCCACGATACTCTTCTAGAATGTATTCGATGCGAGGCCACCATTGCGAAGAACCCCATCAAGACCAACCAGAGTCCGGAAATCCTGGCGGGAATTGCCCCTCCGCCTATGGAAAGCACACCAAAAGTGTTGGCCGCGACACCGATTCGCCAACAGAAGCTCCTCTCGAAAAGCCCGTGTTGTAGACCGCTACATGATGACCATGGCGGTCCACTGCACCACCCCGAGAGAAGTGACCACACATCACTCCATCTTGAATAGGGTTAGATCCCACCATCTTCCGAGGATTAGAAGTGGCTCTTAAGGAGGTCGCTGAGAAATCCCGCTCCATTAAGGCAAGAACATGTAGCGAGTTTACCACTCTGAGCCACTTGTAAACCCAAGTCCAACAGATCCGATCTTCGATCATCTCCAAACAAAGACAAGCTTTGCGATCCGTCCCGGCATCAGACCAAAGGGGCATCCGAATCCAACGCCAAGGTGGATGTTGAAGGTTCGTGAAGAAGTCTCAACTCCTCTTCAGCCTCGGCCCACAAATGCGTGAACGCTCACAGAGGGGAGAGGAAATCGTTCTCGCCTCTTGAGCACCATTTGCTCCGAAAGAACCCCGCTGAGGAATGGGGTAGAAGGATGCTCAACTACACAAAAGAAAAGAGAAGAAGAAGTTAGTCTCAGAGGTTTAAATCGCCACTTCAAAAGGACAAAGTCATTCAAGAGCTTAACCTCGCCAAACGCATCTAACTCGCCATCAATGGGCTTAACTTTGCCAGACAAACGAACCTCGCCAAACGAGGCTCATCCAACAAGAAAGCGAGCCTCGCCAACGAGACTCATCTTTCCAAAACGAAGCTCGCCAAACGAGACTCGTCTCTCAGACAAATGAACCTCGCCAAACGAGGCTCATCCAACAGAAAGAGCCTCGCCAAACGACTCATCTTTCAGTAAAACGAGCCTCGCCAAACGAGACTCATCTCTCCAGAAAAACTAACTCAAACGACTCACCAACAGAAAGCGAAGCCTCGCCAAACAGACTCACCTCTCTCGAAACGAGCCTCGCCAAACGAGACCCATCCCATTAAGAAGACGAGCCTCGCTAAACAAGACTCATCATTCAAAGACGACTCGCCAAACGAAGCTTCATCTAAAATAATCAAACCTCGCCAAACAAAGCGAAGTTTCAAAACAGAGACCTATGGGGATCCGAGATCAAGAACCTCGATGAGGTTTATCAAGCCAAATGAGGCAAGCTCGCCAAAACCGGCCGCGCAGCTAGAAAGATATGATCTTGGAGAACAATCTCATCTCCGTGAGTGAAAATCACGCTGTAAAATTAACTCTACCAGATCTTAAAAGTCATGTTTTGGCGAAGCGATGCTCTTACGCTTTTTACCGCGGAAAGCTGACGGCAAGGCAGCCGTAAGTCCCAACGCTTTTGCCTTTGCCAAGAGCGATTTTGGGGCCATTGCTTCAGCGCCAAGGAAGTTTCGGCATCTAGATTGGTGGCTTGAGGAAGATGAGCGCGGGGGTTTTCGCGCCTTTCGCTGCCATATATACGACCAAGAACCCAACCGACGGCCGAGATATACGCCCGCATCTCTCACGCGATCATCGAGCGCAGATCCGCGACGAGATCCGGGATGTGACAAGTCACCAAAGGGGTCTAATCCCTAATTTGCCACGGATGCGGATCTAAAGAGAAATCGAAACCAAACGCCAAGGGCCTGCGGAGGGTTCGTGGCCTTGCCCTCATATCTCAACTCCCGGCCAGGTTGGAGTGCGGTTCATAGCTGTTAGAAAATTCAAAGTATTCCGCACTCCACACAACCTGATTCAAGTCCAAAACTTTGAAGGGGTCTTGTAGACAATAAAAAATCCTCTAGGCGAGGGTCACGAGCACCCTAGTTGTTAAAGCTTCAAGGCAGGCTCGCCGGTAGGGCGAGGGCGACCATATAAACTTCAAAACAAGACTCGCTCAAAAGGCGCAGGCTCGACCGCAATGAGGTTCGCACGAGGAACGGAATTCAATCGTAACGCCGAGGCTCACACGAGAAACGAAGCTCAACAGCCATATGATGAGATTCGCCCACAACACTTAAGTTTGACGAGGCTCGCCTACAAGATCAAAGTTTACAGGCTCGCCCACAACATCAAAGTTTGGCGGTTCTCCATTCGGATGAGGTCCGCCAAGCAAATAAACCTCTTGTCGACGAGGTTCGCCTAAGTAACGAAGCCTCTTCGTGACGAGGTTCGCCACAAAGAATGAACCTCGACATTTATATGGTTCGCCTACAGCAGCTGAACCTCGCCATTCAAACGAGGTTCGCTTACAGCAGAGGAACCTCGCCATTCAACCGAGGTTCGCAAGCAATGAACCTCGACATTCAACCGAGGTTCGCTTGCCAGCAGGGAACTCGCCATTCACCGAGGTTCGCTACGCCAGCTGAACCTCGCCATTCAACCGAGGTTCGCTTACGCAAAGAAGAACCTCGATATTTAACCGAGGTTCGCCTACGAGTGAGCCTCGACATTCAACCGAGATTCGCCAACGCAAATGGCTTACCACCAACCATTCCATAACGAGGTTCACCTACAGAAATAAACTCGTTATCCAACCAAAATGCATAAATGCATCCAAATGAGGTTCGCCACGCGCAATGGTCGTTATCAAACCGGTTCACTCAAGTAGCTTAACCTCGCTTCAGCCTACCAATGAAGAGCGGCTTCGTCATTTAACGGCTCAAGCTCGCCATAACAAAGAAAGCCAACGCACCACGAAGGCCACTAAAGCCACGATAACCACGGTTAAATGGTGGGCATCGCTTATGCCCACTAACCCACGCTTCCACAATTTTAGCATGATGGTTACATGCTTAAAGCCCAATAAATAGCCGTGAGCAGCTATTAGGAGGGGACTTTTGAACTTTTGGGAAAACCCAGCACTTGCGCGCAAGAGAGATTGAGTTCTTCATCAATCATCAACAACCTTGTGCTGATCGTCAACGGAAAGCGGATCTCTACGTGAGCATTGAGTGAAGCCTTCTTTCGCCACCAAAAACCCATATAAAAGAGAAGTCAAATCAATCTTCTCTTCCTCTGTAATCGAGAGAGTGTGATTGTAATCTTTTTCTCAAAGTCAATCAAACAAAACTTTTTCGACTCTACACCTATATCTTATTCATGAGAAATCTGAGTCTCTGGACGTGTTCAAATCATTTAAAGCTGAAGTTGAAAACCAACTAAATAAAAAGATTAAAACCGTTAGATCTGATTATGGTGGTGCGTACTACGGCAGATATGATGGGTCAGGCGAGCAACGTCCAGGACCATTTGCTAGATACCTAGAGGAATGCGGTATCGTCCCACAGTACACCATGCCAGGATCACCTAGCATGAATGGTGTAGCTGAAAGAGCAAACAGACTCTTAAGGATATGGTAAGAAGTATGATTGCTCATTCTTTACCGAGTCACTCGGGAGAAGCACTAAAGACAGCAGCTTACATTCTAAACGAGTACCAAGTGTAGGGTCGTAAAAATTATCGAAGATGCTATCCGCTAAACACAATCAATGAAGGTTACAAGCGATGACTTTCACGACAACAAAAAGAATCGGCTAATGTCTCCAGAGTACAAGGATTACAAGTTGACAATCTTGTGAAAAGAGATCACAAGTATTGATCTCTTCAGCAAAATGCGGGCTCACCCGCTGCTTCAATTCAAAATGCGGAGCACATGGCCCGCTTCAATTCAAAATGCGGAGCACATGGCCCGCTGCTCGAAGCCCAAAACGCTGAGCACATGGCCCGCTTTCAATTCAAAATGCGAGCACATGGCCCGCTGCTCGGTCTCCAAAACGCTGAGCACATGGCCCGCTTCAATTCAAAATGCGAGCACATGGCCCGCTCAAGCCTAAAACGCGGAGCATATGGCCCGCTCAAGCTCAAAACGCTGGCCTCCAACCCCGCCCTAGTTAAAAGTAGACGCTGAGGTTCATCCCCGCTCCTCGCACTAAAATGCGACGCGAGGCTTGCTCCGCAACACTAACTCGCTTTGACTCATTCAAACATGAGTTGAACGGTTCCTCAACCGTTTGAGAGATTTAAGGGGGGGCGGTTACACCCCACTAAACCCCCATTATGGAGCAATTCAAGGGGGCGGTTACACCCCTTTAATCCCTATAAATGGAGGGTTTTCACAGGCAAATGGGGGAGGTTGAAAGGGTTTGGCCGTAGCACTAAAAAATAAAGGAGAGAACAGCCACTTCTGCGCAGCTGTGATCGGCGGGACGATCGGCGGGACGATCGGACCTCCATCCGCGGTCTGATCGGAGTGAAATTTGGAGGGCAGCCTCAAAACTCGTCGTTCCTAATTATGAACGGTGGAGATTGATTTCTAACGGTTGGATTTGGAGATATTGAGGTTTTACCGAAGCTAATTGTGCAGAGAACGGTTTCTTCTGCGCAGCTGTGATCGGCGTGACGATCGGACCTTCATCCGTGGTCCGATCGGAGTGAAACTTGGAGGGAAGCCTCAACACTCATTGTTCCTAATTCTGAACGGTGGAGATTGAATCCTACCGGTCGGATTTAGAGATATTGAGGTTTTACCGAAGACCTCCTTTACTGGAATCAACTCTCCTAGAGAGTTCAACTCGATTAGAGTTTTCAAACTTGCACGACAAGTTCTTCTCCGCCATTCTTGGCTAAAAGGATTACTAATCCTTTTCTAAAATCAACTCTATCAAAGAGTTCTTAACTCGCCGAGTTCTAAACTTGCTCCGCGAAGTTATTTTTTCAACCTCGCCCCACGAGTCAAGACGGTCGGATCGCCAACGGATACAAGATTCAAGCTCCCACCGCTACCGTGAAGAACCCAGATTAAATAAAGGGAAGGGTCTCCGCTGATCACTCCTCTTTGTAAATCGGCAACCGATCGAGGAATTTGTAATTTCTTTTTATCTAAGTCGCTAGAGAGAGAGATTGCATTCGAGAGATCAGATTCATCATTCTTCAAATAGAATAGATTCAATTTTACATTCTCAAAATTTTCCTCGCAACAAAAGATGGCGACTCGCTGGGACTAGCTTCACGATGAAGAAGTGGTGGCGCAATCCGACGCCAAGCTCATTGGGACGATCGTTGAAACTCGACCAGAGTTCGATCAAGCCAAGTTCGAGGAGGCACTCTCCTCCGGATCCCTTAGCCCCAAGGTTATGCGCAAGATCCACAAAGCCTCTAAGGAGACCAAAGTCCCTTCGGTTGCCGTGGCTAACCTAATCAAGAAGATGGTGATGTCGCCGCAAAAGCCTCAAATCAGCGGTGGAGCCGCCGCCAAAGAACACGTCCGATGGCCAATCGACCAACCAACGCTAACTTCGCTTATGCAGCCAAAACGCGATCCCGAAGCCGCTTTTACGTAACACAAGCCTCGCTTATGTGCCCGGACACGAGCCTCGCAAAAGCCGCATCAACGCAACCCTCAATGGCCCGTTTCATTAGCCAAAACGCGGTCACAACCCCGCTGCTCATTGCTCAAACGCCAAACTCGCGTTCGCCAGAGCGCTAGACGCGATCCTCGCTCCCCTCACTATAAAACGCGGTCACAACCCCGCTCAAATGTTCAAACCTCGACCTCGCTCAGCAGGTTGCACGCGATCCTCGCGCCCTCAATACAAAACGCTGGTCCGCACCGCGCTCATGCTCAAACGCGATCTTCGCTCCAAGTGCCAAATCATCGATATCGGCGCCGCCATGCTGCCGTTTGTTTGAACGATTGACAAATGTTATTTGGTCCACCGAACGACGGCATTTTCACAGAATGAGACTTCGAGGTCGAATACCTTGGAGTCACTTCTAATATGATCGAGTAGGCATCCGTCAATCTCTAGCTCCAATGAGCCGAGGCAAATCGGTCCCCGCCTTGAAAGAAGCTTTGAATGACTCGACGGAGTTTACCGACATACTGACTCAACAGGGTCATATCCCCGCCAACTATCACAAGTTGGCTAAAGGAATTGAGTCGATGATGAGCATTCACCATCGCAATCTCAATCCTCTAGTTCTTTCGTGGAGCATGTGAGCACCGCCTACACGACGAGACCGCCGAAGATTTCAAGAAGAGGCTCAAGAGCATCGCTATGATGCAAGAAGCCCCGCGATCACAACAAGAATCCATCGATCAACTCGAGATATGATAAACCAACTTGTTGCGATAGAGCTCAACTTGATAGCCGACTCAACACCTCACCAAAATCATCACGAGGAGGGATGAATCCTCAAAGTTGTTCGATCGAATGTATCCTTGTCATGTTAACCTAACACCTCGACAATCAACTTATCGACTCTCTTCAATAGAGCGATAAGTCCTCAAAGTTGTTCGATCGAATGTATCCTTGTCATGTTAACCTAACACCTCGACAATCAACTTATCGACTCTTCAATAGAGCGATAAGTCCTCAAAGTTGTTCGATCGCAATGTATCCTTGTCATGTTAACCTAACACCTCGACAATCAACTTATCGACTCTTCAATAGAGCGATAAGTCCTCAAAGTTGTTCGATCGAATGTATCCTTGTCATGTTAACCTAACACCTCGACAATCAACTTATCGACTCTTTTCAATAGAGCGATAAGTCCTCAAAGTTGTTCGATCGCAATGTATCCTTGTCATGTTAACCTAACACCTCGACAATCAACTTATCGACTCTTTTCAATAGAGCGATAAGTCCTCAAAGTTGTTCGATCGCAATGTATCCTTGTCATGTTAACCTAACACCTCGACAATCAACTTATCGACTCTTCAATAGAGCGATAAGTCCTCAAAGTTGTTCGATCGAATGTATCCTTGTCATGTTAACCTAACACCTCGACAATCAACTTATCGACTCTTCAATAGAGCGATAAGTCCTCAAAGTTGTTCGATCGAATGTATCCTTGTCATGTTAACCTAACACCTCGACAATCAACTTATCAATCCTCTCCAATAGGATGATAAGTCTACAAAATTGCTCCGACGCAACATACCCTTGTCACGCTAACCTCACACCTTCGACAATCAACTTATCGACTCTTTTCAATAGAGCGATAAGTCCTCAAAGTTGTTCGATCGAATGTATCCTTGTCATGTTAACCTAACACCTCTCGACAATCAACTTATCGACTCTTCAATAGAGCGATAAGTCCTCAAAGTTGTTCGATCGAATGTATCCTTGTCATGTTAACCTAACACCTCTCGACAATCAACTTATCGACTCTTCAATAGAGCGATAAGTCCTCAAAGTTGTTCGATCGAATGTATCCTTGTCATGTTAACCTAACACCTCGACAATCAACTTATCGACTCTTCAATAGAGCGATAAGTCCTCAAAGTTGTTCGATCGCAATGTATCCTTGTCATGTTAACCTAACACCTCGACAATCAACTTATCAATCCTTCCAATAGGATGATAAGTCTACAAAATTGCTCCGACGCAACATACCCTTGTCACGCTAACCTCACACCTTCGACAATCAACTTATCAATCCTTCCAATAGGATGATAAGTCTACAAAATTGCTCCGACGCAACATACCCTTGTCACGCTAACCTCACACCTTCGACAATCAACTTATCGACTCTTTTCAATAGAGCGATAAGTCCTCAAAGTTGTTCGATCGAATGTATCCTTGTCATGTTAACCTAACACCTCGACAATCAACTTATCGACTCTTTTCAATAGAGCGATAAGTCCTCAAAGTTGTTCGATCGAATGTATCCTTGTCATGTTAACCTAACACCTCGACAATCAACTTATCGACTCTTTTCAATAGAGCGATAAGTCCTCAAAGTTGTTCGATCGCAATGTATCCTTGTCATGTTAACCTAACACCTCGACAATCAACTTATCGACTCTCTTCAATAGAGCGATAAGTCCTCAAAGTTGCTTCGATCGCAATGTATCCTTGTCATGTTAACCTAACACCTCTGACAATCAACTTATCGACTCTCTTCAATAGAGCGATAAGTCCTCAAAGTTGCTCCGATCGCAATGTATCCTTGTCATGTTAACCTAACACCTCTGACAATCAACTTATCAATCCTCTCCAATAGGATGATAAGCCCACAAAGTTGCTCGCATCGCAACGCAATCCCCACAAAGTTAAGATTAGCTCGTCTCGTTATTAGCAAGGCGACCTCTTCTGACAATCAACTTATCGACTCTCTTCAATAGAGCGATAAGTCCTCAAAATTGTTCGATCGCAACATACCCTTGTCACGCTAACCTCACACCTTCGACAATCAACTTATCGACTCTCTTCAATAGGCGATAAGTCCTCAAAGTTGCTCCGACGCAATGTATCCTTGTCATGTTAACCTAACACCTCGACAATCAACTTATCAATCCTCTCCAATAGGATGATAAGCCCACAAAGTTGCTCGTGATCGCAACGCAATCCCCACAAAGTTAAGATTAGCTCGTCTCGTTATTAGCAAGGCGACCTCTTCGACAATCAACTTATCGACTCTCTTCAATAGAGCGATAAGTCCTCAAAGTTGTTCGATCGAATGTATCCTTGTCATGTTAACCTAACACCTCGACAATCAACTTATCGACTCTTTTCAATAGAGCGATAAATCCTCAAGGTTGTTCTAATAACACCACAATCCACCACACGTGTGGGGAATTTTATCCCTAATCCTAAGTAGGTAAGTCAACGCCAACACACGCCCGGGTTTAGTCTTCTACCGATCAAAGAAGACACCGAATTTAAATCGGGAATTTTATCTCAAACCTAAGAGATAAGCCCGCATCTAATACATGCACCGGTAGTCTATTCCGTGAGAAAGACGGCTTCACGATTCAACATCGTAGCATTAAGCCTAAAAGAGTTTTATTCTTTTAGCACAACGCCACATGAACGGATTTAGATAATCGATGCTAGCCCGATTCAAACGGTAATCGGTAAAGGCTCATCAAGTCCGTTGATGGTCGGGTTGGCCAATAACCCTAAAGTCAACGCCAGCACGCTGTCTGCTAGTCTCTTGCCCGTAAAAGACGACAAAATCTTCGTGATTCAACATCGTAGCACAACGCCACATGCAGGCTTAACTCTAACATCAACTTATCGACACTCTTCAATAAGAGCGATAAGTCCTCAAAGTTGTTCAAATTACAACACAATCCTATCAAAATCTGTACACATCCTCAGCAGAGTTTGATAACCAACTTATCAATCCTCTCCAATAGGATGATAAGTCCACAAAGTTGCTCCAATCGCAACGTATCCTTGTCATGTTAACCTCACACCTCTGACAATCAACTTATCAATCCTCCTCAATAGGATGATAAGCCCCAAGCCTTGTTCACATTACAAGCCTAAAGCCTTGTTTAAACCACAAGCCCAAAGCCTTGTTTAAACCACAAGCCCAAATCCTTGTTCAAACCACAAGCCCAAAGCCTTGTTAACACTACAAGCCCAAAGCCTTGTTCACACCACAAGCCACGTAAGCCTTGTTCACATCACAGGCCTTAAACCTTGTTCAAATCACAGGTTTCATATTTTGTCCCCCGACAAAACCTAAACTTATCGACTCTCATCAATAGAGCGATAGGTCCTCAAAATCTTGTTCAAACCACAGATACTCAACTTTATCAAGTTAACTCCACACCTCTGATAAAATCAACTTATCGACTCTCTTCAATAGAGCGATAAGTCCTCAAAAATCATCATCAAGTTAAAAATTCCACCTCTGATGATAAAACCAATTTATCAACTCTTTACAATAGAGTGATAAGTCCCAAAAAGCTTGTTCAAACAACAAGTATGAAAGGCATGCCGAGTTAACACTATACTTTTGGCACCTTAAAGAAAAGTCTAAAAGACTTAGTTGGAAATGTGGGGTTCATCCCCGCATTTTACTCATAAAACGCGAAGGAACACCCCTGCGTTTCAACACAAAACGCGAGGGTCGCGCCCGCGTCTTAAACACAGAACGCGATGGCCAGCTCCGTGTTTCAACCTCAAAACGCGAGGATCAGTCCCGCATAGCAAAGTTCAAGACGCTACGGTCACTCCTGCATTTAAAAAAGCAAAACGCCGGAGTTCACCCATGCAAGACGAATGATTAGCGTGGACAAAAGCAGAACACAACTTCTTTGAAGACAGAATGAGGAGCAATACTTTCGTGATCAAGCAAAGAAGATATCCAGTATTCAAAGCTCGCCCCACCAACCGCGAACTTTCAAAAACTTTGAGGGGTTCTCAGAGGGTCAGAAAAAATTATCAAGACGCCAATATCCGCTAAACACAATCAATGAAGGTTACAAGTCGATGACTTTCACGACAACAAAGAAGAATCGGCTAATGTCTCCAGAGTACAAGGATTACAAGTTGACAATCCTTGTGAAAAGAGATCACAAGTATTGATCTCTTCAGCAAAATGCGGGCTCACCCGCGTTTCAATTCAAAATGCGGAGCACATGGCCCGCTTCAATTCAAAATGCGGAGCACATGGCCCGTTTCAATTCAAAATCGCGGAGCACATGGCGCGTTTCAATTCAAAATGCGGAGCACATGGCCCGTTTCAATTCAAAATGCGGAGCACATGGCCCGCTTCAATTCAAAATGCGAGCACATGGCCCGCTGCTCGGCCTAAACGCGGAGCATATGGCCCGCTCAAGCTCAAAACGCTGGCCTCCAACCCGCGTCCTAGTTAAAAGTAGACGCGGAGGTTCATCCCCGCTCCTCGCACTAAAATGCGACGCAGGCTTGCTCGCAACACGAACTCGCTTTGACTCATTCAAACATGAGTTGAACGGTTCCTCAACCGTTTGAGAGATTTAAGGGGGGGCGGTTACACCCCACTAAACCCCCATTATGGAGCAATTCAAGGAGGCGGTTACACCCCTTTAATCCCTATAAATGGAGGGTTTTCACAGGCAAATGGGGGAGGTTGAAAGGGTTTGGCCGTAGCACTAAAAAATAAAGGAGAGAACAGCCACTTCTGCGCAGCTGTGATCGGCGGGACGATCGGACCTCCATCCGCGGTCTGATCGGAGTGAAATTTGGAGGGAAGCCTCAACACTCGTCGTTCCTAATTATGAACGGTGGAGATTGATTTCTACCGGTTGGATTTGGAGATATTGAGGTTTTACCGAAGCTAATTGTGCAGAGAACGGTTTCTTCTGCGCAGCTGTGATCGGCGTGACGATCGGACCTTCATCCGTGGTCCGATCGGAGTGAAACTTGGAGGGAAGCCTCAACACTCATTGTTCCTAATTCTGAACGGTGGAGATTGAATCCTACCGGTCGGATTTAGAGATATTGAGGTTTTACCGAAGACCTCCTTTGCTGGAATCAACTCTCCTAGAGAGTTCAACTCGATTAGAGTTTTCAAACTTGCACGACAAGTTCTTCTCCGCCATTCTTGGCTAAAAGGATTACTAATCCTTTTCTAAAATCAACTCTATCAAAGAGTTCTTAACTCGGCCAGAGTTCTAAACTTGCTCCTGCGAGTTATTTTTCAACCTCGTCCCACGAGTCAAGACGGTCGGATCGTCAACGGGATACAAGATTCAAGCTCCCACCGCTACCGTGAAGAACCCAGATTAAATAAAGGGAAGGGTCTCCGTTGATCACGCCCTCTTTTGTAAATCGGGCAACCGATCGAGGAATTTGTAATTTCTTTTTATCTAAGTCAGTTAGAGAGAGAGATTGCATTCGAGAGACTGTATTCATTATTCTTCAAATAGAATAGATTCAATTTTACATTCTCAAATTTTCCTCGCGAACACCAAGTAAAGCAGTTGCTAAAACACCTTATGAGCTTTGGACTGGACGAAAGTCCAGTTTAAAGCACTTACACATTTGGGGATGTCCAGCTGAGGCAAGGCCTTATAGGCCAAATGAAAAGAAATTGGACTCCAAAACAGTAAGCAGCTACTTTATTGGGTATTCTGAACACTCTAGGGGCTACAAATTTTATGATCCCACACTCAGGACTATCTTTGAGACGGAACAAAGAACATTCTTTGAGGATGTTGAGTTTGGAGGGAGAAATAAGGTTAGAGACATTGCTTTTGAGGAGGAATTGGCACCAAATCCAATCCATACTGTCATTTCTGACAATATTCAAGTTCCTATACCTGTTATTGTTCAAGAAATAAATCCGGAACCTCAAGAAGACAATGTTGAACAACTCCCTGTTCCAGAAGAACAAACTCAACAACCTCAAGAACCAGTGCCATTAAGGAGATCCACGAGAGAAAAGAGAAATGCTATTACGGATGATTATATTGTATTTCTCCAAGAACATGAGGAAAATAATGGAATGATGGAAGATGATCCAATCAACTTTTATCAGGTCATGAAAAGTTCTAACTCTCAAAAGTGGATTGATGCCATGAATGAGGAGTACAAGTCTATGCAAGACAATAAGGTTTGGGAACTTGCTCCATTACCAGAAGGTGCAAAACCAATTGGTTGTAAATGGATATTTAAAACCAAGCGGGATGCAAATGGTAATGTGGAGAGGTATAAGGCACGTCTTGTAGCAAAAGGCCATACTCAAAAGGAAGGTATTGATTACACAGAGACTTTCTCTCCAGTTTCATCGAAAGACTCTTTTAGAACAATCATGGCACTTGTTGCTCATTTCAATCTTGAGTTACATCAAATGGATGTTAAGACTGCATTTCTCA
The DNA here is from genome assembly GCA_012295165.1 of Asparagus setaceus. NCBI lineage: Eukaryota > Viridiplantae > Streptophyta > Magnoliopsida > Asparagales > Asparagaceae > Asparagus > Asparagus setaceus. The sequence goes on from CM022706.1 coordinate 20,339,350, forward strand.
ATGGGGACATTGATGAGATGATTTATATGGTACAACCAGAAAACTTTGTGTCAGGAGATCCAAAGAATATGGTTTGTAAATTAAGGAAATCCATTTATGGACTCAAGCAAGCTCCTCGTCAATGGTATTACAAGTTTCAACAAATAATTATCTCGTTTGGCTTTGAGATGAATATTGTTGATGACTGTGTATATCAAAAGTTCAGTGGGAGTAAGTATATTTTTCTGGTTCTGTATGTCGATGACATATTGCTTGCCACTAATGATATAGGCATGTTGCACGAAACCAAGAGATTTCTATCAAAGAATTTTGAGATGAAAGATCTTGGGGACGCCTCTTTTATATTAGGAATCCAAATACATCGAGATCGTTCTCAAGGTATACTTGGATTATCACAAAAGAGCTATATCGATAAAGTACTCAAAAGGTTTGGCATGTAAGATTGGAACCGGTGACACCCTGTTGCTAAAGGAGACAAATTCAGTCTCAATCGGCCCTAAAAGTAACCTTGAAATTCAGAAATGCGAAGATTCCTATGCTTCACCGTAGGGAGTCTAATGTATGCTCGTGTGTACGCCGTCCGGATATTATGCACATTGTTGGTATGTTAGGCAGATACTTAAGCAACCCTGGTATGGATCATTGGATAGCAGTCAAAAGGGTTATGAGGTATCTTCAGAAAACAAAAGATTATATGCTCACATACAGGAAATCAGAACAGTTGGAGGTCATTGGGTACTCTGATTCTGATTTTGCTGGATGCCAAGATAGCAGAAAGTCTACATCAGGCTACATTTATATGTTAGCTGGAGGAGCTATATCATGGAAAAGTGTCAAACAGACACTTGTAGCTTCTTCCACTATGGCAGCAGAATTTGTAGCTTGCTATGAGGCATCCAATCATGGAATATGGTTGCGAAATTTTGTCACTGGACTGCGCATTCTGGAAAATTTTGAAAGACCACTAAAGTTATTTTGTGATAATAAATCAGCAGTAATGTATTCCAATAACAACAGGAGCTCAACTAAGTCAAAACATATTGACATTAAGTTCCTAGTTGTGAAAGATAGGGTACAGAGTGGTCAGATATCCATAAAGCATATTGGAACAAACTCCATGATAGCCGATCCTCTTACTAAAGGATTACCACCCAAGGTCTTTCATGAGCACACTGCTCATATGGGTGTTGTAATATTTGAGGATATCATGTTTTAGTGGGAGTTTTTAATTTTATTGCTTTATGTGTATTTTGGACATATTTATGTTTGGTTATTCTCTGATCAGAATAAAGTATTCGGATTAAACACTCTGCTACATTATGTTTGAGGATGACCTCACTAAAGTTTAAGGTAGGACCAGTTGAAAATAGACATGCACAGATCACATTACATGTAATTTTCATGCTGCACATCTATGATTGATCTATGTCATTTGATTGTATTGGTATATGTGACCATTGATGGGTTTAGTCACGATAAATGTGACGACAACCGCTTTGATCCTATATTGATATAGTCGATGGACGAGATTGTTTGGAAATACCCTTATCAGTGATAGCATTTTTTGAGCTCATAAAGTTATACACATTTTCAAGGAAACATATGGTGCCCAAGTGGGAGATTGTTAGATTTAAATCTAATTAAATCTATTTGTGGGCACATATGTTACATTAATGTGTAGTGCTATACTTAAGGCTAACCCACTAAAGTGATCAATAAATTTGGGTTAATGGGTATTTAAATAAATTATGGGCTAAATGTGCAGATACCAGGTTGTAATTACAATTTGATGAGGGGCCAAATTGTAAAAGTACAACACCTATATATATGGGGTTATGGTCCCTAATCTAGGGTTACATTCTCTAATTCTCTTCACCCCCATCTAGAGAGAAATTTAGCTATAGAGAAACCCTCAAGATTAGAAAATCATCAAAACCCAATTGATTCACTATGGATTCGTGTATTGCTTCCTCTCTTATTATGTTTATCTCTTTGGATTAATCATGCTTATAAAGTATTCTACAGGTACTACTCAAAATTCAACTAATTAAATTGTTTTTATCATATGAGAATAAGTTTTAGTTTTTCCGACTATATTGTTGCAATTTACTTCTTGAAACTTCGGCTATGTGCTTGTCTTGCTATTGTTCAGAGGATAGTATCCCATGTGATCATTAAAAATTAAATTTTTGTGCGATTAATTATAAGGATAAGCCGATATATGCAATGAAAATTAGTTGGATAATTCCCATATTTCCAAAAATTTTAGTAATGAAAATTTGGTGTAATTCTTTCTCTTTGCTCCCTTCAGTTCTCCTAACCTTACTTTTTAATTTATTGTAATGTTTTCTCACATTTTCCTATTTAATCTAGGTTCTTAATTATTGTACAATGGATTATATAGACGCTTTTACAATGTAGACTTATGAATATATGATTTCTTGCATGGTCAAATCATTTTAAATGTTATTTTTCTTGCATGACCAAATTTCTATAGCAAAACATGAATATTAATAGTCTTTGAACATTTTTGGATGTGTTTTAATTTTTAGGGATTCAAAGTGCAATCTTGAGGATGAGACCGCATCCGAGAGTTCACGATTGGTTTCTCAAAGGTTTCTATCTCACTCTCTTTTTACTTGGAAATTAGTTTAATTGCTTGCTTACTTTTTTAATTTGCTATATTATTATTTATAGTGGATTATATATACTTATTACAATGTAGAGTTATGAATGTGTGGTTTCTTGTGTGATCAAATCATATAAAATGTTATTTTTCTTGCATGACCAAAGCATCATTTTATGAAAGCTTATGGACACAATTCTGGCAAAAACAGTGTATTAACAATGATGCAAAGCATGACTTGAATTTTATAATATCATAACTTCTAATGAATATTTCATTACTTATTAGAGACGATGGGTAAGAAGTCTTGAGGATAATCTGATTTAGGTTTTTATGAAACTCTACCAACACTTGAATATAATAATTATGTACATACACAAAAATCGAATAGAATTACAAACTTTGAAATTTATATACGTAAAAACTTCATGTTTGAAGTATAAAACTATATTTGCCAATCGAAGCTTATGGACACGCTCGCAAAAACAAAGGTCTTAACAATGATGCAGCATGACGTGAATTTTATAATATCAAGACTTCTAATGAATATTTCATTACTTATTGGAAACGATGGGTAAGGAGTCTTGAGAATAATCTAATTTAGATGTTTGTAGACACGTCTATATGAAACTCTACCAACACTAGAATGTAATAATTATATACATTCAAAAATCGAGTAGAATCACGAACTTTAAAATTTATACATAAAAACTTTACGTTTGAAGTATAAAAGTTCATTTGCAAATCATATTGATGTGGATTGGTATCTCTTGATATATTGTTTTGGTACATCATTTGATAGTTTTTCGTTGTATCCAAATAAATCTAACTCAAGTGAATGTAATTCTAGAATTTTCATTCAGCAGCATAAGTATCATGATATGCACATAGCAAACTTATTTTCATTTTGCCAACTCAAAGTCCATTTTAACTTTGATACCCAAAAGTATTCCTTTAACACTTTGATACCAAAGTTCCAAGCGTGTTTCACTTTGATTAACCAAAATATTGTTTAGCACTTTGATACCCCCCAACTAGACATCAGATTATCTGTTAAATTTGCATCATGTGTTTTGCAATTGGGTAAAATGAATTTATATGTGTCGCTAGCTATATACGGGCATGATCCAGATTTAATAAAAAATCTATGGAATATGAACAGGGGTATCAAAGTGAAATAATATTAACTTTGGGTATGAAAGTGTCAATTGGATTCAAAGTTTGGGGTATTAAAGTGTTTAAAAAATACTTGAGGCTATCAAGGTAAAAAAAAAGGGTAAACTTCGGGGTAGCAAAGTGAAAATAAGGCCATATGAAAGATACGTGCCTCGAGTGTCCCTCCAGACCAAGGTCAATCAATATATAAACCATCAATATGAACCATCACATAATAATGTATATTTCGTCAAGAACATTGTAGACAATAACCACACTATTATATTATTGGATTTTGTCAGTTGAGATACTTTTTTTGCTAATATTTATTAACAGGAACTTTTGTGTGTATATTTCATTAACTAAATGTTTGTGAGCATCCGTTACAAGCATCCATATGTGCTGAATATTATTGCAGTCAAATGGTCAAAAATTTCTTATACTTGAAAATTAGTGTAATGAGTATATTATACATGTATATATGCGTGAGCATGAGTTGCATTAAATATGATTCATAACTCAGTGGCTAAAAAAAGCGAAAAAAAAATTTTATTTGATTACATCATCTCAATGAAACCATCACCTTCTTCTTTAGGTGCGGCTCCTGAGCTTTTAACTAATGTAATTTTTCCTTAATACTGATAGACACCTTAACTTTATGTTGTAAGTCAAACTTGTACTCTAAACCGTAAACCTATATTGTAAGAATAGTAAATTCTAGGTAGCATTTGATTTCTCATTTATTCTTTGTCCAATATCGCAATACTTATAATGCAGGCACTCAATCTGCTGACTCCTTGCATCATTTTTGTTTGTTTCTAGCGTCGCGGCAGGTACTTCTTCTGAATGTCCATGAATTTTTTCCATTAATGAGACACTTTTAGGGTATGCTAATGTATTTAGTTTTCTTTGTTATTTCTTCCCCCTTTTCTCTTGATTAAAAAAATGAGTCGATAACAAAATATCATGATTGATGATAATAGTCTTTGCTGATAATAAAATATCGTGATAGATGGTCTTTGCTCATCAAGTAAAGCGGCTATTTTTTTCTTGCATAAATCCATGCCAAATATTTGTTTCTAGCTTTTACCTGCATAGGATTAATGGAAACTGAATATTGTCATGGGTACAAATAACTCTACTTGCACAATTTTGCTTTCTATGCCTTTTTATTCAGGTTAAGACAAGTTGTCCATGTTGTATGTCATAATTTATTCATTCAATGATTCTTTTTTGACAAAGATATTACGGGGCCAACTACTGATCAATGCTCCCATGTGCCATTGTTATTTGGTATATTGTGATTCTATTCAACATCAAGCGCTACATTGTATGAAAGTTCATAAATTTTCTTCTTGCTGTGTGAAAATTTATGTTGAATTATATTTGATTAAAAGCTATTGGATTTAACATCTGAAAAATTTTAAACTCAATTACTTCTAAAATGTTGGTTGGTAATGCAGGTACGTACACTTACAAAAAGAATGCTAACATGAGATATACGGAGAAACTTGGGGTCTTGATTTTACTACCAAGTTTTCAACTTCGACATAGATAACTTTTAGAGAGGTATCAAGAAAGGCAGCCATGTATTATGTATACCTTTGACGATGATGTTGCAATGTTATCATCAAAATGGTTGGAAAACATGTATGAGCAACATTGAGTAGATACTTGAAGAAATTCAAGAACAACGCTGAGTTTCTTAAATTAGTATAAGCATTTGAGCAAAGCTGATGACTATATTAGCCGTCATTTCCTTATCAAGATTGGTTGTGTAAAGGTGTTAAAGTTAAAATGGAACTTCTATAAAATAATGTTGAGTATACTTCAGCATTCACTTGTTTAGAACATTAATGCATTATACATATATATAATTATATTGTTATAGTTGGGTGTTGCTACAGAAACGATGATAAATTACTTTGTATAAATTTAAGTTGTTATGGGAGGAATTATTGTTGCCTAGAATCTAGGTTTGATTATACAAAATGACACGAGCAATGCACGCATGGCTACATAATGCAGGTTAATAAAGAGTCAACAATCATATATTTTCTAATCAAATGAATCCAAAATTATTTTTAATAATTATTAGAAAAAAAATTGAAGTAAATTCAAAATAAAAGGAAAAACAAACAAAATTGATATATAAACGGCATTACCAAATAACACTAATCCTTCCATTGAAAGACATTAATATTTGTGAAAATTTTTATATTTAACAAAGAGCACTAACCCGTCCATCGGACTGGCTGCATACTAGTTAAGTGAAAACGAAGAAAGCAGGAAAGAAGTTTTTTTATTTTTTTCTTTCTTCTTCTTCTTTTTTTTTTTTTTTTGGTTGCTGTGGGGGAGCTAATATGCTGAACGGTGCATGTGGATATATATTGTCTCAGTACTGTTTAAAAATAAATTTAATATATTCCCAGTAGTACTTATAACTTTTTCTACCGATGACAGTGATCAAGTGAGGAGTCTTTCGTTTTTCATTCAATTGGATTATATGTTGAAAACTCATAAAAGGTCCGGCCACTCCCACGGGAACCTCCACTCCGGCCACAATCGTCAGGTAAATGTCAATTTTTGAAAATCAGTAAATATCCAAAGGCTGCATAAAATGCTGTTAATTTCCAAGGTCTTAATCTCATTAACTGAGAGAATGGAAATTAATCCAAAAATGCAAAAGGCTTTTTGGTCAATAAAACTTAATCCGGATTAGCATTTAAGTACCCGGATTCTAAGGTGAAAGGTGGCTATGTTTAACTTAGTCCCCATTTGGAGATTACATAGTCCGCCTTCAAATTTTAAAAATAATTCGGACAGAATAAAAAAATAAAATAAAAATGAGACAAAGGGCGGCCCACTCAAACTATTCTAAAATTAGTACCGAGACCAGCAAAAAAAAAACAGGGCCTTAGATAAAATGGCATTTGACAATTATTTTGGATAAATTGGAAATGAGTTTATGTATCCCTAACTTAGTAGATGATGAGAGGTAACTTTAAATTTCTTTTATTATAAATGCCTACAAAAATGAATAAATTTAGCTTATTCTTCCTTTAAATATTCTCATATATAAAAATAACCGTAGCATATACTTTGCACTTTTGCTCTTTCAAATTTATGAAAAATATTCTATCTAACTTAGTATATCATATATTCCTTTGAAAATAGATGATAATTACATTCAATAAAACAATTACTTTGCGAAAGGAAGAAATATGAAGTTATCATTTTTTTTTCCTTTAACAAAATATCATCACTAATATGAATGTATGTGTATATTCAAACACTCTTTTACATGTATCACAAAGCGAGTAGCGAAGCCCCTAAGAACCAGGCAATATGTAGTATCACAAATTCTCTAACAATTCTAAACCAAAATTATAATTTTACATGTTTTTCTATTTGTTATATGTTTGGACAAAAACTAACAACCCTCAGAAAATATTGTTGAAGTCGCAACTTGCCTCCTAAAGTATCAATTTGCCTATTTGTCTCTTCATACCATGTTTTCTACCCAATGTGATCCTTTTGTGAAAAAAGCTGTCAAATACTAAGCGAAAAATTTAAAAATTTCAAACAACCCTCTAAAAGTTTGAAATTTACAACAAAAACTGCAAATATAAAATTACAAAGACCACTAGAAAATTTAAAATTTCTAAAAATACCCAAAAATCGAAATTACAAAACAAACACCCTAACATCCACAATTTACAAACAGTTTTGAATATATGAAAACTTGAAACAAGCTCTGAAAAATTCAAAATTTATAAAAACAATGTGAAATTTTCAAAATTATAAAAACACCCTAAAATCTAAAATTACCAACAACCACCTAAATATTTTCAAAGTATTTGTCAAAAATTTTGGATTTTCATATTTTAAAAATTTTTAGGGTGGTTTTATAATAATCAGATCTTTTAGAGTATCAAATTTTAATTTTTGGGTATTTTGTAATTTTCATATTCCCAACTCTTGTTAGTAATATTTAAAAATTTTGGGGTGTTTTTATTTTAAATTTTCAATGCTTGTAAATTTCAAATTTTCAAGGAACGGTTTATAATTTCGGTATTTTTATAATTTCCAATTTTTCAAGGTGTCATCTAAAAATTTTTAGTGTTTTTGTAAATTTAGTACAAGGTTCTTTCAAAAAATGACATGTCATGTCACAGTCTGTTAAGTATTCAACGGTTGTTTCACAAAATGACCGGTTTGGCCAAAGAAACATAGTATAACAAGAAAAATAGTCAAATTGATACTCTAGGGAGCAAATTAAACTGCAACAACACTTTAAGGGGGGAATCAATCATTTAGTTATATATGTTTAGTTCTGAACATAACACTATAAAAGCAGTGAACATAACATTATGAAAGCAGTCAGTATGGAATATGCTTTTTCTATATATCCGATTATTCCTCATATAAGTATGAAGGTACTCTCCTTTTTCTAGTACGAGCAGCAAAAAGAAAGTGGGAGCATAGGAAACGGTTTTGGTAAGTTGAGAAATAGGGAAGAAATAAATTAAATCAAGGTATAGAAAAGGCAAGACGACCCTCCCACTCAAACGGTATACGAAGAATAAAACATCAACGGAGACTCTGGAACTAAATATAACTCAAATAATCCAACAACAACACAAAAAAAAAAGGGAAAAATCAGTGAGAAAGCACGATGAAGGAGCAAAACCCCTGCAGGGAACTTCAAAAACAAACTTTACATCTAGTTAGCAAATGAACACAAAAAAGGTTGGTGCTTGATCAGTATCAAGAGAATAAGCACATACAGAACAATGCCATGGTAGCTAGAGTATTAATACAGATCATAGGGGAAAAGTTCATATCTACTCTAATCAGAATTCATAGGGGAAAAGTTCATATCTACTCTAATCAGAATCTATGTATATTTCTTAACTCAAACTATAGATATAAAATTGATTCCTGGCCTTAGATATCAAAATCGTTAATGGGTTTGTTTACAGGTCAAGAATAAGCGTACAATGAGCAGGATAAATTCAGTCAAGCATGGAGGGAGAGGGCTAAGATCCCGAAAAAAGTCAGAGAAGCAAGAAGAAAGTTCTAGTCTCCCATAGGCTCCCGGAATCAATCTAAGTTCAAATAAATATAGGAGGTGCAATTTAAAAAGAGTTTGATCCACTAGTAGAAAAATGCGCAACCTAGACGGAAAATTCCGTCTAGGTTGCTCAAAATTCCATCTCGGTTGATCAAACTAGACGGATATCCGTCTAGAATAGTCCGTCTAGAATAATTCCGTTTAGATTGACTCAAACTAGACGGAATTTCCATCTATTTTGGTCAAACGAGACGGAAAACAACCTAGACGGAAATTTTTTCCGTCTAGGTAGCAACCTAGACGGAAAATCCGTCTAGGTTGCTTCCTAGACGGCAAAAAAAAAAAATCCGACTAGGAGCAACCTAGACGGAATTTCCGTCTAGGTTGCTAGTCTCTGATTTTTTTTTTTTTTTTTGAGAATCTACTTATATGTGCACAATATTACACTAACACCAAATCACATTCATATGTGCACGATATTGCACAACACCAAATCACATTCATATCCAACACAATCTAATTATATTCCAATATCAAATCCAACTATATTCAAATAATACATTCACCAAAATCCTAGAGCAATACAATCTAATTATAACATGTCTCATATATTCAAAAACACAATACACAAGATCAAATATCCACAAACTAATCAACAACGCCAAATAAACAAATCCATAACTAAAAACATGATTACAACGTCTTTACAAACATGTCAATATCCCCACATAATTGAAAACATGATCCACATATCTTCACAAACATGCCAATATCCTCACAAGCAAGTTCAAGCCATAAAGTAATACAAACTTGATAAACAAATGTGTAAATCGCATACTTGTATGTCTGAGATACAAAATATTAAAAATATAATTATTACCCCAAATCAATTAAAGATATCACTCCTTGTTACGGATGGAGATGTCATACTGAAAAATATAAAATCTTCTTGCCACCTACAATATCACAAATAGAAAAGCAAAATAGACATGATATATGTTAAACGTGATCAATGAAAAATCATAATTTATAGGATCAGCAAGAAAGTACATGTATACTAACCCCAAAGAAGTTATTGTAGGAGAATCCAAGTCCTGCTAGAGTTACAATAAGCAAATTAAACAACAAGTGGGCTAATATACTTGTTACAATTTAAAACAATATTAGCAAGAGGGCTAGAAATAAATAATTACATGGCAATAATCAAAATAAACAATTTAAGTTTACCTTATTAGAAAATCTCCACAAGCCTAAAATCCCCACCACAAGCCTAAAACAACTGCTTCATTTTAGCCTTGATCAGAAGCCAATTTCCATGTTCAATTCCACAAAGAATTATAAGCCAATTTCCATATTCAATTCCACAAAGAAGCTAAACAGACAACAAAAATATTCCAAAGTATAGCATATCCAGATGATGAAATAGATAGAATGCCAAAAGAGACTACCGTGGACATCATGTCTTCACCTTTAGGCATCAAGTACATATGCATCAACATAGAGAGCTTACTTTTTACCCTCCTTGTAAGATCTCAAGAAGGAAGATTTATGAGCATAGAAAACATAATTATAAACATATGATCTAAAGATAATCATCTTCCTCCTATTATAACTTAAAAGATTATAGTATAGCATAAAAGAAAAATGATATATCAAGTATAGACTACTCAATTGGACCCTCTCATGGATAAATAACTTATAAGAAAGAACATATGATTACAATAAGGTTTTCCTTAACATTCACCAAGATGTAGCAATTATATGTTATCCAAGTAAGCTCGCTGACATTTTATCCACTCACTCTCATTTGTTTTTCTCAAACATGGCCACAAAGATCTAAAATTTGTACCCAAATTGTGCTTAAATTTATCTCACACAAAAATCAAGCATTCATACTATCCCTAAAATGGATAAATGATAAGTTTCAAGAATCAACATACAATGTTTGATCACAACATGAATACATGAAGAATCGTGATGCATATGACAACTAAAAGGATTATTTGAAGAATCTAATGGAGGAATGCTTACTTGAACCACGAGTACCCTCGAATGGCATCCCTAGTAACTGCCATCCACCTCACCTTAACTAATTTGGAGCAACAAAATCACACAACCAAGTGAAACTAAACAATTAAATTATAGAATCTAAATTGTAGAAAACTTAGAAAGAGGAAAGAGGATAGATATTAAACCTGATGCTTAGTGGGGATAGAGGAATTTTGGAGCAAATAGTGAGGGGTGAAGTGTGTCTTGTCAATGAAAGGGAGGAGTTTTGAAGAGGGAAAGAGAGGCGGCGAGACGTTGAGGTAATCGCCCGGCATGATGGTAGGGCCGGACCAATCCTTATCCTTCAAAAGCTTCGACTTGGGTTCTTAACCCCTCGTTGTCGGACTCGACGGATTGGATCTTGGAACGGAGCTCGTTAATGTAGGAGATTGGCCACCGAGGAGAGAAGCTTTGTCCATTTTCGGACATTGGACGCGATCGCCGCAGTGGCTTTAGCCTTGTTCACCGACGCTTTCGGACGTGATTCAAGGGCTCCTCACGGCCGTTTGCGGGCTTCGCCCTCGCTTCCTCGGTCTCTTCGGGCTCGGGCTCGACGACTCGGGTGCTCTCCACTTCGCGAATCGATGCCTCGAGATCTGAATGGTCGAATCGCCGCCGGCAACGGTGGCGGTGAGGACCCCGCCGGATTTTGGCCGGTAGGGGCGGAGGAGAAAGAGAGCATCCGCCGCCGTTGCGCGATGATCGGAGCGGGTGACGGAGGGAGGGTCGCGCGCCCGGGCGGGGAGGAGGTCACGGCGGGAGTGGATCACTGGGAGGGGGGTCAAGGAAAACATGATCGCCTCACGCGGGGAAAAAATTGGACTACGGTTTTATTTGGGGTCATACTGGGGAACCGGTTTGGGGTTTTGTTTTTAAACAAGGACTCAAACAACCTAGACGGAAAATCCGCCTAGGTTGCTAGTGCTACGCTTTTTGAGAATCTACTTATATGTGCACAATATTACACTAACACCAAATCACATTCATATGTGCACGATATTGCACAACACCAAATCACATTCATATGTGCACGATATTGCACAACACCAAATCACATTCATATGTGCACGATATTGCACAACACCAAATCACATTCATATGTGCACGATATTGCACAACACCAAATCACATTCATATGTGCACGATATTGCACAACACCAAATCACATTCATATGTGCACGATATTGCACAACACCAAATCACATTCATATGTGCACGATATTGCACAACACCAAATCACATTCATATGTGCACGATATTGCACAACACCAAATCACATTCATATGTGCACGATATTGCACAACACCAAATCACATTCATATGTGCACGATATTGCACAACACCAAATCACATTCATATGTGCACGATATTGCACAACACCAAATCACATTCATATGTGCACGATATTGCACAACACCAAATCACATTCATATCCAACACAATCTAATTATAACATGTCTCATATATTCAAAAACACAATACACAAGATCAAATATCCACAAACTAATCAACAACGCCAAATAAACAAATCCATAACTAAAAACATGATTACAACGTCTTTACAAACATGTCAATATCCCCACATAATTGAAAACATGATCCACATATCTTCACAAACATGCCAATATCCTCACAAGCAAGTTCAAGCCATAAAGTAATACAAACTTGATAAACAAATGTGTAAATCGTGATACTTGTATGTCCGAGATACAAAATATTAAAAATATAATTATTACCCCAAATCAATTAAAGATATCACTCCTTGTTACGGATGGAGATGTCATCTTGAAAAATATAAAATCTTCTTGCCACCTACAATATCACAAATAGAAAAGCAAAATAGACATGATATATGTTAAACGTGATCAATGAAAAATCATAATTTATAGGATCAAGAAGAAAGTACATGTATACTAACCCCAAAGAAGTTATTGTAGGAGAATCCAAGTCCCGCTAGAGTTACAATAAGCAAATTAAACAACAAGTGGGCTAATATACTTGTTACAATTTAAAACAATATTAGCAAGAGGGCTAGAAATAAATAATTACATGGCAATAATCAAAATAAACAATTTAAGTTTACCTTATTAGAAAATCTCCACAAGCCTAAAATCCCACCACAAGCCTAAAATCCCACCACAAGCCTAAAACAACTGCTTCATTTTAGCCTTGATCGAAGCCAATTTCCATGTTCAATTCCACAAAGAAGCTAAACAGACAACAAAAATATTCCAAAGTATAGCATATCCAGATGATGAAATAGATAGAATGCCAAAAGAGACTACCGTGGACATCATGTCTTCACCTTTAGGCATCAAGTACATATGCATCAACATAGAGAGCTTACTTTTTACCCTCCTTGTAAGATCTCAGTAAGGAAGATTTATGAGCATAGAAAACATAATTATAAACATATGATCTAAAGATAATCATCTTCCTCCTATTATAACTTAAAAGATTATAGTATAGCATAAAAGAAAAATGATATATCAAGTATAGACTACTCAATTGGACCCTCTCATGGATAAATAACTTATAAGAAAGAACATATGATTACAATAAGGTTTTCCCTTAACATTCACCAAGATGTAGCAATTATATGTTATCCAAGTAAGCTCAGTGACATTTTATCCACTCACTCTCATTTGTTTTTCTCAAACATGGCCACAGCATCTAAAATTTGTACCCAAATTGTGCTTAAATTTATCTCACACAAAAAATCAAGCATTCATACTATCCCTAAAATGGATAAATGATAAGTTTCAAGAATCAACATACAATGTTTGATCACAACATGAATACATGAAGAATCGTATGCATATGACAACTAAAAGGATTATTTGAAGAATCTAATGGAGGAATGCTTACTTGAACCACAGAGTACCCTCAGAATGGCATCCCTAGTAAATCTGTCATCCACCTCACCCAGAACTAATTTGGAGCAACAAAATCACACAACCAAGTGAAACTAAACAATTAAATTATAGAATCTAAATTGTAGAAAACTTAGAAAGAGGAAAGAGGATAGATATTAAACCTGATGCTTAGTGGGGATAGAGGAATTTTGGAGCAAATAGTGAGGGGTGAAGTGTGTCTTGTCAATGAAAGGGAGGAGTTTTGAAGAGGGAAAGAGAGGCGGCGGAGACGTTGAGGTAATCACTTCCGGCAGCGATGTAGGCGGCGGACCAATCCTTATCCTTCAAAAGCTTCGACTTGGGTTCTTAACCCCTCGTTGTCGGACTCGACGGATTGGATCTTGGAACGGAGCTCGTTAATGTAGGAGATTGCGTCACCGAGGAGAGAAGCTTTGTCCATTTTCGAGACATTGGGGACGCATCGCCGGTGGCGAGAATCTTTGGTTCAGCTCTTCGCCGCCGACGCCTCGCTCGACGTGATTCAAGGGCTCCTCACGGCCGTTTGCGGGCTTCCGCCCTCGCTTCCTCGGTCTCTTCTCGGGCTCGGGCTCGACGACTCTGGTGCTCTCCACTTCGCGAATCGATGCCTCGAGATCTGAATGGTCAGAATCGCCGCCGACGACAGTGGCGGTGAGGACCCCGCTGGATTTTGGCTGGGTAGGGGCGGAGGAGAAAGAGAGCATCCGCTCGTCGTTGTTGCGATGACGGGAGCGGGTGACGGGAGGGAGGGCTGGCGGCGGCCTGGGGCGCGGGGGGGGGAGGAGTGTTGGCGGCGGGGAGTGGATCACGGCGGGGAGGGGCTGAAGGAAAATGGCGGGGATCGCTGACGGCGGGCATGGGGGGAAAAAATTGGACTACGGTTTTTTATTTGGGGGTTGGCGGCTGGGGGGGAACCGGTTTGGGGTTTTGTTTTTTTTTTAAACAGTGACCCACCAATCTAGACGGAAATTCCGTCTAGGTTGTCTTTATTTAAAAATAAAAAATAAAAAAAATTCAAATTTGGACCAAACTAGACGGAAAAAATTCCGTCTAGTTTGATCCGTCTAGATTGCTCCAAATTCTACTAGTGATCGACTTCTGTTTCAGAGGAACATCAATGTTTTGGCATCATATGCGCTTGTCAGTATTACTGATATTTGTAAAATAATTAACTTCATGAAGATGATAATACCAAAAGACCAAACTTCCTGTCAGTAAAACTTATTATCTTCATAATTCATTAGCTTAATACAAAACCAACCACATGCATAAAAATAGGGATACTACAGACTTCCTACTACCTATTTTTGTAAGCAAATCCACTTTCCACTCCTAAACTCAATGTAAGGTACGTATCGTCCCTACGAAGGGCTGTTCTGATAGGATTGTTACTCATCAAAAGGAATATGTACTCAAAGCTCTATTGGACAGTGAGGGCTGATGGGAAATAAATGATTACCTCCTAAGTTGCAAGTATACAACCCTTATCAAGTTATAGTATAAAAGATTATCGATCCCACGAGGAACGGGAAGTAGGAGGAGTTTTGCTCAAGTTTTGGTTCTCAAATTATGCGCGACAATTAGGAGTTTATGTACAAATAAAATGGAAGTGAGAAATGGTGAGAGTGGTGGTGGAGAGGTAAGAGAGAGTGGATTGTGGATTATGTGCAAAAGAGGAGAAAATAAAGTTGAGAATGTGGTTGTGGTTATATGCACATAATAACAAAACTAGGTTTGAGATTATATGCACATGAAGGGAATATGAGATTGAGAGAGAAGTAAAATTAATGAAATCAAAAATAAAGGAAAATAACAAACAAATGAAAAACAAGGATAAGAGGAAAATAAAGAAGGTAAAGTATGGAGGATTAATTAAAGATATGAGGAATCTAGAGTAGATCCACTTAGCTTATCTCAATCTCATGAAAATGAGTTGGATTTGTTAGCTAGTTTCAAACAATCTCTAGGGATCCCACGAATATTAGCTCCACACTTAGAAAGGGTAATTCCTAGAGGGTTCTAGCCTCAAGGTGAATTAAAGAAAAGGAAAATCTATTCTAGAAAGTAAATACAAGAATTAAATACATTGCATGAAAGTAAATTGCATGGAATTAAATTGCATGAAAGTAAATTGCAAGAAAGTAAATTGCATGAAAGTAAATCTATTCTACAAACAAGAAAATAAAGAAGAAAATGAAAAAGAAAATAAAATAGAAACCAACAACTCTCGATCTTAATCTAATCCTCCTTTGGTCCTTGGATTAGAAGAAGAGAAAGGAAATTGAAGGGTGAAACATTTCATTTATTGTGTAACAAAAGTTATAATTTTGGAAGGTCTTCTCAATTAAGAGTGACCCTCCTCTCCAAATGGAGTTTTACAAAATATTTCACACTCAAAACCCTCACCTTCACCCCTATTTATAGCCCAACGGAGTTGATGTGAACCATTGGATCAAACCTAACCAAAAGGAAGAGAAATCCACCATTAACTGAATTGTTGGGAACCGATCGGTTGGCGATCGGTTAGCCAACCGTTAGCTAACCAGTTGGCCAACCGGTTGGTCAACCGATTGGTTCCCAACCGAATTTGTCTTTTCTTGATTTTTCTTCACGAATTTCTCTTGGATCAATTTGGTATCTTGGGCCTTGGTTTGTCTTCGATTTGGGCTTCAAATATTGGTAGAAATTCAGAGAATTTGAGTCATTTGGGCTTTTATTCATTATTTCTTTATTAGCCTGCAAAATAAGATAAAATGATTATTAGTAATATCGTTATTCATATAACATAGGTAATAAGGGTATAAAATGTAATTAAAATGTGATAATCAAATACCCCCACACCTAAGCTTTTGCTAGTCCTCTAGCAAAGAAAATAAAAAGAAAACCTAACTCACTTTCGCAGAATCGCGGTTGTATTTAGCGATACAACAAGCCTTTAAACCCCTAGGTTACCCTAGTGGACGAGTTGTAGTCTCGTGAGGGTTTGCAGTGAATATACCCACAAAATTCAGTCAACTTGCCAATTTAAAGAAGTTAATAAAATAATTAATTCATTTGATATCTTCAAACATTCCAATTGAAGTTGGTTAATACTCAAGAAAACGTTTTTCATAACTCCAATGTAATTTTCTTAAGAAAATCCTTTCATTATAGTTATACAAAACCAAGTTTAACTCAAAAATTTAATTTGAAAGTTTTGAAAAGAACATGCTAACTCTTTGTTTTAAACAGACTTCAAGTCTTTAAATCCATTTAATTTTTCAAGAACATATACAAATATAACTATATATAAAAACATGATTAGTATGACAAATTTTTTTAACTCTTTATTCCTTGGTGGTTTTGTTCTTTTAATCGGCTTTCTAAGTGACCATTTAGCGAGTTTTGGGCCAATGAATCCCAACCCAATTGGGCTTAGGTCATTAAGCATAGAAATACTCCTCGGGCTTAATTACTCACCAACTTAGGCTTAGTAAAATAGAACCACCAATGATTTTAAGAGAAATTTTTCTTCTTTTGTTAAGTTAGTATAATATATATATGTGTATATGTATATATATTCTGAACAATATTTGGATCAAGACAACTTGAAAAATTATTTTCAACTCTAAGTTAGGCATGCAAAAATTCCATTACTTTAATTAAAAATCTAAGTTAAAACTTAAGTAAAGTATACTACTTGAAAATCATTTCTTAAGAGATTTATTTAGAGTTATTATAAAAGGTAAACTTGAGTATAGAACTAACTAAGGATTAGAAGACTTAAATTCTATCAAATAGATCAATTATTAATCAACTCTATTAAGTTGGCAAGTGATTTTTTTTATGATGAAAAGAGACATAAAAAATGGTAAGAAAAAGAGGAAAAAGATAACTAAGATAAAGATAAAATGACTAATTCCCACCCCACACCTAAATTTTGCATTGTCCTCAATGCAAATTCTATTATGCACAAAGTAAAAACAGATAAGAATGGAAGCACTTACATTTGTTCGGTCGACTTCAACAATGATAAAAATTCAGAATTACCTTTGGTATGAGAAGGTGAAGTCAAAAATTTATTCATTCTTTTTTTTTTGAAAAGAACAAGAAACTCTCACATGAGAGAAGAATAAATTCTTTTATTATTATTGTGGGACAAAAATAAAAATGTAGAATAAAAGATGAAACATGAGAAGCTCACATTCTACATTAAATCCTACCTTATTGCTGAAAATTCTACCCGAAATTTAAAGAATTTCAAAATGATATAATCAGCGATGTGCTTAAATTCCAAAAATTTCGTGGTTTTAGTGATGTGTGCAAAGAATGGAAGGTAGGTATTAATGGTTGTATGCTTTTAAACTTAGATTCGTTATTAATAAAAATTTCATTAAAAATGAAATCTTGTTGTTTTCTATTTTCTAAAAATCTAAGTTCATTGACAAAGGGTTCTTCAAATGTTGGCTTCAAGATGCATGTATTCAACGTAATTCTCTCGCTCAAGGATTTGATTATTAACCGGTTACGATTGTTGTGAATGGATTGCATTCACTTGATCTTGAAAGTTGAACTTGACCCCGCTTCCTTGGATTGGTCACGGGTTGACTCGGAAATGATCCTTTCTCTCTCTCACTTATAGCTAGCTAGTTGACCAAGCCGGGTTTCTAATCTAGCTATGGCTTGAGTGTTGGAGTTGAGAATTTGTCCCTGATTGCATAAAGGAGTTCATCGTGCTAGATGTTTGAGTCAACAAGTTCGTGGTCCGTGCGAGGTTTTAATCAAGGCTTCCAAACCCTTTCCAAAACATTAAGACGCTTTCAACATTTGAAGGAATATGATTTGTAGATTGATGATGAGGAAACCGATTTGGAAATGGTGATTTGGTTGTGGAAAATTGGTTTGAGAACTGAAAAGCTGCGTTGCCCTAGGGAATTGTTGGTTTGAAGAGGAGTGAAATTTTGATTTCCCAAGAAATTACCCGATTCCATGCAAAATTGGATGATTTCTCCAACCCGGGTTATAGGTTGGAGAAAATGGATCATTAATCGGATCTTTGGAATCGGCATTCATCTGTTCTAGAGATTGAGTATTTCCTAAGAGTGGACATTGCTCAAGCATGGGTCGTAGAAAGACAGCTATGACAACCTCGAGGCGTAAACTTGATTGATTTGAGCCGGAGCTCGTTCTTTGGTTTCTAAAGTTTCTAACCTGCGTAGAATTGTGGCCATCTTAGCTTCAGAGGCTATGTTTGACTCTAAGGAAGGACCTCTAGAACTGGATTGGGTAACTGATGAATCACAGTGTTCCCACTGCATGGTTTTCTCGGATAAATTCTCTAAAAAGTCCCAAGCTTCATCGGCATTTTTCTTCATGAAATCCCTTGACACATTGACTCTAAGGAAGTTTTGAAGAATAATCCAATCCTTCATAAATGATTTGGCATAATCGCCACTTTTCAAGACCATGGTGAGGACATTGGATAAGAAGATCTTTGAATTTATCAAAATACTTCCAAAAAGGTTCTCCCGGGACAATTTTAAAATTTTAAATGCTGTTTCTAAGCTTGATTGTTTTGTGGATAGGAAAGAATTTTTCGAAAAACTGCTACAAATTCACCCCAAGTTGAGATGGAATCGTGGGCAAGCTATCTGACCATTTTTGGCTTTGTCCTTAAGGGCAAATGGAATAAATCGGAGTTTGATCGCATCTTCGATTAAGTCCCTCATTTTAATCATGAGGCAAACTTCTTCAAATTCGGAGATAAAGATGTATGCGTCTTCGGTTTCGACTCCTAAGAATTTGGGAAGCATGTTTATGAAATGCGGTCGAAGTTCAAAATTGGTTCCATTTACCTCGGGGAGTTTTATGCAAGAGGGATTGCATTTCTAGTGGGGTAACAAACATCTTGAAGAACAGTGGGTTGGTATTAGCCATTTCGTTTGGTTCAAGAGATGGATCAAAACGAATTAAACGATTAGTATTATCCCTAACCCAAGTTTGCATACACCAAAATCAAAATATTTTTTTTTATTTGAAAAAGGACAAGAGAAAAAGTTAAGAAGATGATGAGAAAAAAAAAATAAGGAAAAACTAACTAAAAATAAACCAAGGCAATCACTTTTCAATCACCCTAACTCTAGGGTTAAGCCTAAACTTGACTTAGACCAGCTCCTAACCAAAAATTCCCTTAGTGAAAAGATCAAAGTTTACTTGGGTAATTAGCCAGGTAAGGATAGTACTAGAGGGAGATCAAAGATCAATTAAGTATCTTTTTCCTTTCGGAGCGCCTTACGCAACCCCTAAACCTTGCCTTAGACACCAATTAATCCAGATAAACTTGGACCGGTTCACTTAAGGATTTCTTGTTCCTTAATGAGCTCGAATCCTTAGGGGCCAACGTTTAATCAATTTTAAGAGGCTTGGTATGTGTAATGAGGAATTAGTGATTTTTGGGCTAAGGAAATGGTGATGAAATCCCTTACCTTATCTTGATTAATGGGTTTTGCCCTTAAGATATTTTCAAGTGTGTGCCAAATCAAGATGCTCAAATCACTTGGTGAATTCCTACTATTATATGAAATGCAACCCTAAGAATTAAAAGCAACTAAAAAGGATGCAAAAAAAAAACAAAAATCTTATTATTATTATTTTTTATTATGGTCGACAATAAAAAAAAAATGAAGTTTATTAGGGTCGACAAGGGAAAAAAATCCTTTTATTTTTTTATTTTATTTTTTTTTATCCTAATTGTCTCCAATGTATATGAACTATCTAAATGGTGGAATTGAAAATACTAGATGGAGAAGTTACCCACGCAAAAACAATGCAAAGCCTCGTTGGAGGCAATTCTTCAATCTTGAATCTTCAACTCTTGATCTTCAAGCTCCAAGTTCCTACACAAAAGAAAACACACAAAATAAAAACCAAACTTAATGAAAATCCTACTTATGCACCGTTCCCCGGCAACGGCGCCAAAAACTTGATGGGAAATAAATGATTACCTCCTAAGTTGCAAGTATATAACCCTTATCAAGTTATAGTATAAAAGATTATCGATCCCACGAGGAACGGGAAGTAGGAGGAGTTTTGCTCAAGTTTTGGTTCTCAAATTATGCGCGACAATTAGGAGTTTATGTACAAATAAAATGGAAGTGAGAAATGGTGAGAGTGGTGGTGGAGAGGTAAGAGAGAGTGGATTGTGGATTATGTGCAAAAGAGGAGAAAATAAAGTTGAGAATGTGGTTGTGGTTATATGCACATAATAACAAAACTAGGTTTGAGATTATATGCACATGAAGGGAATATGAGATTGAGAGAGAAGTAAAAATTAATGAAATCAAAAATAAAGGAAAATAACAAACAAATGAAAAACAAGGATAAGAGGAAAATAAAGAAGGTAAAGTATGGAGGATTAATTAAAGATATGAGGAATCTAGAGTAGATCCACTTAGCTTATCTCAATCTCATGAAAATGAGTTGGATTTGTTAGCTAGTTTCAAACAATCTCTAGGGATCCCACGAATATTAGCTCCACACTTAGAAAAGGGTAATTCTCTAGAGGGTTCTAGCCTCAAGGTGAATTAAAGAAAAGGAAAATCTATTCTAGAAAGTAAATACAAGAATTAAATACATTGCATGAAAGTAAATTGCATGGAATTAAATTGCATGAAAGTAAATTGCAAGAAAGTAAATTGCATGAAAGTAAATCTATTCTACAAACAAGAAAATAAAGAAGAAAATGAAAAGAAATAAAATAGAAACCAACAACTCCTCGATCTTAATCTAATCCTCCTTTTGGTCCTTGGATTAGAAGAAGAGAAAGGAAATTGAAGGTGAAACATTTCATTTATTGTGTAACAAAGTTACAATTTTGGAAGGTCTTCTCAATTAAGAGTGACCCTCCTCTCCAAATGGAGTTTTACAAAATATTTCACACTCAAAACCCTCACCTTCACCCCTATTTATAGCCCAACGGAGTTGATGTGAACCATTGGATCAAACCTAGCCAAAAGGAAGAGAAATCCACCATTAATTGAACTGCTAGAGCCGATCGGTTAGCCAACCGGTTAGCCAACCGGTTGGTCAACCGATTGGTTCCCAATCGAATTTGTCTTTTCTTAATTTTTCTTCACGAATTTCTCTTGGACCAATTTAGTATCTTGGGCCTTGGTTTGTCTTCAGATTTGGGCTTCAAATATTGGTAGAAATTCAGAGAATTTGAGTCATTTGGGCTTTTATTCATTATTTCTTTATTAGCCTGCAAAATAAGATAAAAATGATTATTAGTAATATCGTTATTCATATAACATAGGTAATAAGGGTATAAAAATGTAATTAAAATGTGATAATCAAGGGCGCAGGTTCCCCGACCCAGAAAGCAAAGCCTTGAGCAAGAACTGCACAGTTGTGGAGATGTGAAGAAACCTACAGCGCTAGAGGTTCGAGATTTCAATGAAATTCAACCAAAATCTTTTTGAAGATGTCCCTGTATCTTGTCAGATGTTAGAAACTTATCCTAAAACATCAATCAAATTGAGCAGGGCATCCCACAATTAGCCTAAACCAAGTACATCTAAACTAATCAGGTTTTAATAGGAAAAAACCAAGTATGGAAAGCTCCGTAGGACTCAAGCACTGGGCCTAGAGAAGCACATGGTAGATATGGAGATGTGAAGAAGCCTCAAGGCTGCACAAATCAAAGTAAGGCAACGCTAGAAGTTTGAGATCGCAATGACATCCAACCAAAATCTTTCCAATGACGTCATTGTATCTTGTCAGAGACTCAGATGTTTGAAGCTTATTCCTAAAACTTCAATCGAAATGCACAGAGCATCCCACAATCAGTCTAAACCAAGTACTTCTGAATTAATCAGGTTATACTAAATAGGACAATTTCAAATATTGTAAGCTCCGCAACACTCAAACACTGGACCGAGAGAACTGACTTTAACAACTTCTAACTGAATTTGCATAACTAGTCCAATTTTAATGTGTAAGCAAACGTAACATTAACACGCCTAGAGTTGACTGTAGTTTTAACTGAAAAAGGAAACTGTGGGTGCTATAATCAATATAACCTTATCACGCGCAATCTTTTGCCATTCCCAGAAATTGGACAAATATCCTCCCTTGATATGTCAAAGCTTCCAAGAATAAGTTAGAAGTCTAAAGGAACAAATGATTTAAAATGACCATAGTATCCCTAAGACATTAAATTTTTTTAACCATAGTGTACCTTTTAAACTTTTTTAGTTAAAATAATTTTCATTTTATTTCCTCCCTCTTCTTATTCCTCCATCTTCATTGTTAAGTTTAGATGCAAATCTAATTTTTTCTTTCTTTTTAAAACACTAAACTTCTTTTATTTTCAACTTATCCGTACTTCTAATGTTTAAAATAATTAAAACTTTTAATTTTTTTGAAGATTAGTTTCCTCATCAAATCTCATCAAACTGAAGTCTAATATTTTAATTGGGTTGGGTTATTAAACTCACATGAATTTTAGCCAAGGGTATTTTAGCCATTGCATATTTCAAATTAATAATATTAGAGGGTTATTTAAAAACTAGAAAGATAAAGGGAGTTTTGTGATACACCCCATAGTTAATGGGGTTTTAGTCATATTTTGAAAGTTGAGGGGGTTTATATACAACACCCTCAAATTTGAGGGGTGATTTCTAAAGATAAAATAGTTGAGGGGGTTTTCTAAAATTAACCCTAAAAAGATTTATATGATAAGATCTTTTTTTTATCAGTTAGGGAGTTGAGTGAGGAAAGTTTTGAGTGTTAAGGGGAAAAAACAAAGTCCTTGGGGATATTGTGATAAATACCCTAAAGTATTGGGGAATGTAATGAAATTTATCCAAAATAAACATATGGCAATATTGTTGCTAGAGGTTCAACATCCAAATGAAATTCATCCAAAACCTTTTGAAGACCGTCATTGTATATTGTCTGATGCTTGAAAGTTTAACATTTAAACAACAACTACAACAGTCTTTATATGTTTGGAGTCAGCTACATGAATCATTTTCTTCCATTCAGTTCAATTTTTTATTACCTCCCCGTTAAGTTTATGTCTCCTTAGATCTATATCTAGCATTTTTTGCCAAGCTATTAATTATAATATTATCATTTTTTTCCTAATTGGTGCATTAAGAGATCTTTGTTGTAGATTCAAACTAATTAGGTTATATTAAATAGAAAAAAACAAAGCATGGAAAGCTCCGTAATACTCCCGCACTGAACATAGAGAACTGAATTTTACAACTTCTAACTGAATTTGCATCACTTAATCCAATTTTAATGAGTAAGCAAACGACACAATATCACATCATGACCACATTTTAAAAACCTAGAGTTGATTGTAGTTGCAAATGCAAAACAAAATGGCGAATGTGGGTTTTCATTCCAAGAAACTTGACAAGTAACCTCTCTTAACATGTCAGAGCTTCCAAGTATGAGCACCAGGTGTTAAACTCCTCCTCTGGTGTGAATCATAAGGTCAAGAGTCTCAAGATCATACTCTCCATTCTGACCCCTTATGAGTGGCTTTATGATCTACATATCAATAAATGCTTTGAAAAAGAAAACTAGTGTCCCATAAAATTTTCAAGCTAAAAAAAAGAGCAAATCGATGGCAACCAAAGGTTAAAGGTTGGGCAAAACCTATAAAATGACGAGATAATAGCACGAGATTTGAATCTCTAAGATAAAGTGAAAGAAACATTTCCTATGCTGAAGGATAACTAACTTTGGACATAATCAAAGAGGGACCAAGTCAAAAGTCGTGAGAAACACCATTTTTACATAGACGTACGTGTTCGTTAGTTAGGTATTGTTGTGCGTGTATTCAGTTTGTCCTCTCTTTTCGAGGCAAAGAGCAATCTTAACATTTGTATAAATCTCATCTCCTTCCCTCTTATTTCTCCGTCCCACTCCATTATCATCTAATAACTCTATTCTCTCTCCATTATCACCTGGGATCCGCCCCCAGTTACTCCCATATACCCGATTTGAGGACCCCGATAAAAGTGAAAAATCGCTTCAATCTCCCGATAATTTTCTGCCAGTAAAAAACAAAAAAACAGCATGCTCTGCCCTAGGGCATCATCTCCGCTTCAATCAAGTCGCCGGTCGCCGGAGTGCCTCATCCTCCTCCTCCACCTCTGAAGACCCGCCAACCTCGCTCCTCTTCCTCCTCCGGTATTTTGCGGCTCGTATAGTGAGTTGTTGATGTGTTTTTTTTGAATTTTCATAATTCTATGGTTAGAATTTAGGGATTTTTGGGAGTTTTAACATTGACATTGTTTGGTATAGGTTCGGCTTTCTTCTCACTGTTGATTGACGATTGCCCTTGTAATTGAAAGATTTTGGTTGGATTTGATCAAGGTAACAAATTTTATTATTAGCTTTAACAATTTTGAGTTATGCTTTATTAGATGAGTTTGAATTTGATTAGATAAGATTTGTTAGCAAATCTAGTTTGCTACTGCACAATTCTTGATCGGTCACCAGAAAAATAAAGGAAAAAGGTGGCCTCAGCCATTTAAACAATTTCTCACGTAGAGCCAAACATACACAGCAAACCCCACCTAATGTTAATTGCATCTTTTGTATACTCATATGTCTTTATACTAATATAATTTTTTGTCTTCTTGGTTTGTTGAGTAGCAGCAAGTTAAATTAGTAGCAAATAACAAAGTTTGACCTTTTTAATAAAGATGTATTTGATAGTGTTACTAATGATGTAGTCATATACTTTTTTCAAAATATAAAGAGATAATTGTGAATTTTAATTATTAATTATATAGTGAAACTACTTTTTAGAAATTCTGGATCGCCACGGGAGGGCCGGCAGTTGCCCATTTTGGCTAGCCCTCCTCGCCCACCTCATATTCATCGCATTACTAATAAATTTTTATTTTCTTATTTTATGTGGAATCGAAATGTCCCTCGTTTCGATGTTGATCGTGTTGCTATTGTCGGCGGGGAGCAAGATCATTAGCTTGATATCACGATGAAAGTCCAAAATCCAAGTATATTAGTGGATCTCTACCACAAAAGAGATGGGAAAGTAGATTTATCTCATGAAGGGAAGCAAATTGCATCCACCGAGCCACCCAACTTCCTTATAGAGACTAAGGATACCGAGGAGATTAAGCTCTCTCTTAAAAGTTCAGATGCTAAGTTGCAGCAAGACTTGACGTCTACTACAAAAGAGCTCAATGATAGTGATGTTTCTCTTTCTTTATCGACCAATATCCATGTGACGAGCGAGGGACTAAGAAGACTACGAAGCAGGAGGAGGGGATTGAAAGTTACTTGTAAGTTTAAGGTGAAGAGGACGGCAAATGAACTCAAGGTTGCTTTGCAAAATGCAAAGCCGAATTTTCGTGATAAAGATCATTTTCCCTTTTGTATTCAATGTTTGAGAAATTGATTATGATGTAGAAGACATAAATTTGTTCTTTGTTTTGAATTATTATGTTCTTCTAACAATTTCTACATGATTCATATCTTTCTTCTCCTGGGAAACATTAATTGTAAAAATAATAGATGCTTTTCAACAAGTAACATTATGAAAGCAGTCAGTACCGAATATGCTTTTCTACATATCCGATTATTCCTCATATACGTATTAAGGTACTCTCCTTTTTCTAGTATGAGCAGCAAAAAGAAAATGGGAGCATAGGAAACGGTTTTGGTAAGTTAAGAAATAGGAAAGAAATAAATTAAATCAAGGTATAGAAAAGACAAGACGACCCTCCTACTCAAACGGTATACGAAGAATAAAACATCAACGGAGACTCTGGAACTAAATATAACTCAAATAATCCAACAACAACAAAAAAAAAAAAAGATGGGAAAAATCAGTGAGAAAGCACGATGAAGGAGCAAAACCCCTGCAGGAAACTTCACAAACAAACTTTACATCTAGTTAGCAAATGAACACAAAAATGGTTGGTGCTTGATCAGTATCAAGAGAATAAGCACATACAGAACAATGCCATGGTAGCTAGAGTATTAATACAGGATCATAGGGGAAAAGTTCATATCTACGTCTAATCAGAATGTAGAATGTATATTTCTTAACTCAAACTATAGATATAAAATTGATTCCTGGACTTGGATATCAAAGTCGTTAATGGGTTTGTTTACAGGTCAAGAATAAGCGTACGATGAGCAGGATAACTGCAGTCAAGCATGGAGGGAGAAGGCTAAGATGCCGAAAAAAGTCAGAGAAGCAAGAAGAAAGTTCTAGTCTCCCATAGACTCCCGGAATCAATCTCAGTTCAAATAAATATAGGAGGTGCAATTTAAAGAGTTTGATTCAGAGCAACAGCAATGTTTTAGCATCATATGCGCTTGTTAGTATTACTGATATTTGCAAAATAATTAACTTTGTGAAGATGATAATACCAAAAGACCAAACTTCCTGTCAGTAAAATTTATTATCTTCATAATTCATTAGCTTAATACGAAACCAACCACATACATAAAAATAGGGATATTACGGACTTCCTACTACCTATTTTCATAAGCAAATCCACTTTCCACTCTTGAACTCAATGTACTGAAAAAGCTTGGGTGACAGTAGGGAGTACCGATCCTATCAGAGCCTCCCGTGTGGTGTGGAACAATCTGAACCAAATGGGGGGGGAAGAAAATGACCAAACTACCCCCCTTCAGCGCAAACGTAAGGTTCAGATTGTTAAAGTCATATATCTACGGCTGTTAAAGTCATACTTCCGGCGGCCGACGGCCTACGGCTACAGCGCCCACCAGCCTACGGCTACAGTGCCCACCTACCTTTCAGCACATATTATATTGTGTAAATTTATGTATATTTACTTGTAATTCACCCAAACAACAGATCAATGAGAAGCTCTCTTCAATACCAATTTAACATGGTATCAGAGCTCTATTCAATCCCATCAATGAGAAGCTCTCTTCAATACCAATTTAACACAGATCACCCCCTACGGAGGGCTGTTCTGATAGGATTGTTACTCATCAAAAGGAATATGTACTCAAAAGCTCTATTGGACTGTGAGGGTGCAGGTTCCCCGACTCAGAAAGCAAAGTCCTGAGCAAAAACCGCATAGTTATGGAGATGTGAAGAAACCTACAGTGCTAGAGGTTCGAGATTTCAATGAAATTCAACCAAAATCTTTTTGAAGATGTCCCTGTATTTTGTCAGATGTTAGAAACTTATCCTGAAACATCAATCAAATTGAGCAGAGCATCCCGCAATTAGCCTAAACCAAGTACATCTAAACTAATCAGGTTTAAATACAAGTATGGAAAGCTCCGTAGTGCTCAACATTCTAACCCACGATCTGCAAGGATGATAACCTTGCGAAGCATACACCTTCAGATTATGGCATGGATACAATTTGAAATTAGTGCTCTAAGGGATGTATTAGATCATGTTTCTTTTTCTGTTTCATCGAAGGAGATTGTGTGAGAAAGCGATAATATTCACCATCAAATGTATTATAATATTTAATTATGACACAATATTATCTCTTATTTCTATTGCATGTATCTTATTAATGCATTTTTGGGAAAAATAAAGAAAATGCTACATACCATCTCCTTCGGGTTAGCATCAAAGGTTCCTTGATGCCTAGTACCTCTATATCTTTTTCTATGAAATGCTACTCCAAAATTAATCTGATAAAAATTAAAATCAAAACATTAGAAATATATGTTTGTAGGAGCAAAAGATTAATTGCTAAGATGAGGCTTTATTGTTAAGAGAAAATCAGTCTATTGTTGAGATTCTTGTGAGATTTGCAACGTGGGATTAGTTTTGAAATTATATTTTGTATCCCTAATTGCTCTATTCCTTGTTAGGAAAATTATATATATCATGAAATAGTAATATTAAAATCTTTTAATATCAAAAGCTAAATGATGAGTTGTTAATATAAGTTATAATTTTAAAATTTTACTACATTAGTAGGTTTTCCATATCTCACTTAGAGTCAAATATTTATTATTTTCAAAAGTGGAATATGAATTAACTTCTCACACATAAATCAGTTTAATTAAAATAGATATCTTACACGTAATTTGAAAAGGTAAAAATTAGTAACCATGGATATCGGACAAAGTTGGTAAAATTTTTCAAATTTAGTTGGAGATTTGATATATTCAGTTAGAAATTATAATAATGTCAAGTTGGTAAGATTTCCAAAAATTAGATGGATATTTGCTTAGAGGCCGAAATCAAAATATTTCAAAGAATTTAGGCGACTTGTATTATTCTAATAGCTATGGAAGATCGATATTTATATTCATTCCATCCTAAAATCTCAAAAATCCCTACGTTCCTGGTTGGTCATAATGAAAGCACTTACCAATTTAACATGGTATCGAGCTCTATTCAATCCCATCAATGAGAAGCTCTCTTCAATACCAATTTAACATGGTATCGAGCTCTATTCAATCCCATCAATGAGAAGCTCTCTTCAATACCAATTTAACATGGTATCGAGCTCTATTCAATCCCATCAATGAGAAGCTCTCTTCAATACCAATTTAACATGGTATCGAGCTCTATTCAATCCCATCAATGAGAAGCTCTCTTCAATACCAATTTAACATGGTATCGAGCTCTATTCAATCCCATCAATGAGAAGCTCTCTTCAATACCAATTTAACACAGATCACCCTCGGACTGTTACGATAGGATTGTTACTCATCAAAGGAATATGTACTCAAAAGCTCTATTGGACTGTGAGGGTGCAGGTTCCCGACTCAGAAAGCAAAGTCCTGAGCAAAAACCGCATAGTTATGGAGATGTGAAGAAACCTACAGTGCTAGAGGTTCGAGATTTCAATGAAATTCAACCAAAATCTTTTTGAAGATGTCCCTGTATTTTGTCAGATGTTAGAAACTTATCCTGAAACATCAATCAAATTGAGCAGAGCATCCCGCAATTAGCCTAAACCAAGTACATCTAAACTAATCAGGTTTAAATACAAGTATGGAAAGCTCCGTAGTGCTCAACATTCTAACCCACGATCTGCAAGGATGATAACCTTGCGAAGCATACACCTTCAGATTATGGCATGGATACAATTTGAAATTAGTGCTCTAAGGGATGTATTAGATCATGTTTCTTTTTCTGTTTCATCGAAGGAGATTGTGTGAGAAAGCGATAATATTCACCATCAAATGTATTATAATATTTAATTATGACACAATATTATCTCTTATTTCTATTGCATGTATCTTATTAATGCATTTTTGGGAAAAATAAAGAAAATGCTACATACCATCTCCTTCGGGTTAGCATCAAAGGTTCCTTGATGCCTAGTACCTCTATATCTTTTTCTATGAAATGCTACTCCAAAATTAATCTGATAAAAATTAAAATCAAAACATTAGAAATATATGTTTGTAGGAGCAAAAGATTAATTGCTAAGATGAGGCTTTATTGTTAAGAGAAAATCAGTCTATTGTTGAGATTCTTGTGAGATTTGCAACGTGGGATTAGTTTTGAAATTATATTTTGTATCCCTAATTGCTCTATTCCTTGTTAGGAAAATTATATATATCATGAAATAGTAATATTAAAATCTTTTAATATCAAAAGCTAAATGATGAGTTGTTAATATAAGTTATAATTTTAAAATTTTACTACATTAGTAGGTTTTCCATATCTCACTTAGAGTCAAATATTTATTATTTTCAAAAGTGGAATATGAATTAACTTCTCACACATAAATCAGTTTAATTAAAATAGATATCTTACACGTAATTTGAAAAGGTAAAAATTAGTAACCATGGATATCGGACAAAGTTGGTAAAAATTTTCAAATTATAATCTCATGACTTCAATTAGTTTTCTGAGACAGAGCCTATATCTATCTATCTATCTATGCCACCAAGAAAAGAAGCTTTTGGTGTCAAAACTATAGATTGACTATTTTGACCATCTTCATTAGACAATTCTTATTTTAAATGAAAAATTAAAGATAAAAATGACATCTCATATAAATGGTTCGCTCTCCCTCCCCTCAAAGGCTGGTATTAACCCCCTCCTCTCCCTCTCTCTCTCTCTCTAAAAAAGCTGGCATTCTTCTCAGGTCCTTGACCATTTCCTCTTTCCTTTTACCAATTCATCTCCTTCATCGAAGGTAATGAAAGGGCAACGAAGTCCAAACCTAATTGAGCTCCCATTCGGAATAGG
This sequence comes from Asparagus setaceus, assembly GCA_012295165.1. Lineage (NCBI taxonomy): Eukaryota > Viridiplantae > Streptophyta > Magnoliopsida > Asparagales > Asparagaceae > Asparagus > Asparagus setaceus. Next base: position 20,370,339 of record CM022706.1, read on the forward strand.
TGGGGTCTTCAAATTCAAGCATTTATTTTCGATCAAATTTATCTAGCTTTCCAATAGTTTTGTGATCATCCGTATCAAATGTGTATATTCATTCTAAAGCTGGAGACAAAGAAGGAAGATGAAGCAATAAATAATGCAGGTTGCTCAAGATAATTACAAGGTACTGCTATTTGAATCCCTAAATTTTATCTTTTAGAAGCTAATGTTATGATATTTCAATTACTGCAGTTTGCGGATAGTTTTGATTTGAGTGCTTCAACTGATTTATTTGATATCTTCTATCTGTTCATCCAGTACATCACCAGAGAGTTTTAAAGGTTACTTTTTGTTCCTTTCATCAGATCCATTAATATATGAGGTTTTTCTATTTTAATTATATTTTTCTTTTTACCTTGAACAGTTTGCATAGCTAGAAACATATTGAATGCAGGCACAATGTTTTGTTTATGAAAACTATTAATAATTGGGGCGAAAAGGGGATAAATCTATGTAATATCCTTCTATGGTTTATAAAGATTGTATAACCATGAATAACATGCATAGCAAGCAACTCGTATAGAAGTATAAATGTTGGAATAAAATTATTTAGATACAAGGAATCAACTTACAGATTTATTAATTTTAGAATTGAATAAAGATTTTTTTTTATTTTGATAATTTCGCTAGAGAGTGATAGTTTTTTTGATCTACGCTTTGACGAACGGAATCGAACCCGTGCCCCCATCGGCGAGCTTGCATTACCTTGGCCACGCTGACCATTACCGCCGAGAGTGATTGTCAGGAAGCGAAACGTTGATGTGGGTGGCATTGAGATTAATAATTAGTAGCCATTTAAGTCTTAACCGCTAGTATAAATCGACGCATCCTAGACGGAATATCCTAGACAGAAAATTTTCCGTCTAGGATGTGACAAATAACGACGGAATATTTCCGTCTATGATATTCCGTCTAGAAAGATTCTTTCTAGACGGAAAAACCGTCTAGAAAAGTCTTTCTAGACGGAATATTGGTTTTTATTTTTTTAAAAAAGTAGGCCCCACTATCCTAGATGGAAATTTCCGTCTAGGATGTGTTCTAGATGGAAATGTCCGTCCAGGATAGTGGGGCCCACCTTTTTAAAAAATAAAAACCATCATCTCATTTACCCCCAAAATCATTTCCCCCAAAATTTCCCTCCAGTATCCCCGAACCCAAAACCCCGCCGCTCTGGCGAAGCGCCGCCAGCGCCACCCGCCTCTGCGCGCCTTGCACATGCGTAGCCTCTTTTATTATCGGTAACATTTCTTGATCTTTATCTTGGATTTTCTCTTTGTTTTTTGCATAAATTGTTTTAATTTTTATGTTAGAAGTTTAGATCTGATGATATCTTTGCTTAATTTTGTGGGAATAATAGCGAATCTTGTTTATAGCTAGGGTTTGTAGATAAATAGCAGTAATTAATGCGGAATTATTTCAGGTATTTGCGTGATTTCATGGATCTGGTATTATCTTCTCGTTAGGTTATTTATTTCGTATAGATCGTACTTGAGATCGTCCCTGATTGGTTGATTGATAACTTTAGGATTCAGTTTTAGGAGTTGCTAATTGTTAATGTAATTCATGTCCTTTCTTGGTTTTGTTTTTTTACCGATTTTAAGTAATGTTATAATTATGGTCGAACATAATTTATTTTTTGCAAAATTTCTGCAGTTAGTTTACTTATATTTGTGGTCTAATCAAGTTGTATTTTGCCCTTGACAGCGACCACCGGCCACACCGATCATAGCGTCCGCCGACCATATCATCCTCTCCCTCATTTAAGGTGTGCTTCATAAGAAATAATAATTTTTTATAATATTCGCAGTTTATTATTCAATTATATTTGTGTTACTCACCTTAATCAAGTTGCATTTTGCCCTTCATAATGTTGATTGTTGAAACCCTAATTTAAACCATAATAACATTAATTGAACTACATTTAGCTAAAAATACTAACCCTAATTGAACAAATTTTAGAAATTAACCGTAAGTGGAAACCCTAATTGATAATTTTTGATTAAATTGAACACTTAATTTTTTTAAATTAGTGTGATATATAACACAATAATGTGTTATATATCAAATTTAGGTGAATAAAAATAATTAACGTTATCTTAGACCCCGCCCAATAATTATTGTCATGAATTTTGACTTCTAATATAAGATAGACGACTCAGTTTGGATATGAAAATAAGTTTTCCATCCAAAAAGGGAACGTGTATCTTATATTATAAGTAGAAAGAAATGGCATTAATTATTGGATCTGTCCTTCTCAGACGGGTTAAGAATATAGTAGTGCATGCATCCAACTTTGTATACTTTATATGTTTTCATTTCTTAAAAATTTCGACAGTATGTACCCGTTGTTCTCCGTGTACAATAAGCGTATGTTGTTATGTATTTTGGTCTATTGCCAATTTGCCAATATGCATAATAACATCCCGCGATGTCTGAGGAGAACAACAGTAAATCTTAGAAATTTTAAGAAATGAAAACATACAAAGTATATGAAGTTGGATGTAAGCACTACTATATTCTTAATGGGATAAAAGCCTTCCTATGACAGCCGCTAGAGTGTGCTAATTAGTCTCTAAACCTTAATTCCATTTCAAACCTACCTCAATTAGCCCAACTTAAATGTTATACCATACTTAAGTGCTAATTACCCTATCTTAAGTGCTCCTTTAATACAATTAAATATGATCCAAGTATGTAACCATTAAATTCAAGTATCCATCCAATAGGCCAAAAATGCAATTTAGCATACCCCAAATTAAATTCTTTAACTTAAGCTTGAGGGAACTAAACCAACAAATGCACTACTCCTAACCAAGATAAAGCTTCCTCCCCTAAATTTTCAAATTTTCTTACTCAAAAACATTTCCATTAATTGCAAATCATATGCTAGGTGAGATAAGGTAAAGTTTAAGAGGTATTGTGAGACACTTACGTAGTTGACGAGTTGGGTTGGGGGGGGGTGGGGGGGGTATGTGATATGCAACACCCCAAAGTTCAGGAGGGTTTTGTGAACTTAACCCTAAAAAGCATGATACTGACATGCACGTATACATCAAGTTTAAGGATGATGTGTGTATGTATATATATTGTTTTGAATAGTTAAGAATTTATTAGCATATTATCTACAGATTAATTTTTAATTTCTAAATATATATTACCTACAGATGAGGATAATTCCGGATAAGTCATGGATAGATATTCCTAAGATTGAACGGTATCGTGATCGACGATATAAGGACGGATGTGAAGCCTTCCTGAAGTATGCCGAAATGAACCCAAATAATTTAAGTAGTGGTGCAATGTACTGCCCCTATTATAGGTGCAAGAATATGAAGTTAAAAAATAGAGAGGAAATACGAAGTCACTTAACAAACTTTGGGTTTTATGAGGAATATATATACTGGTCATATCATGGGGAAGGCTGTATTGAAGATGAAGTACCGGATGTGCATGTAGATACGACCCATGATTTCAGGATAGATGATACAGAAAACTTGCAAACTGATATTGGACCTGACCATACCGAATATGACATTAACAATGATAGTGAAGATGATGGCACAGATGATGTCGAAGATGCAAGTGAGGTCGAAGATGTTGGACCAGAAGGTATTGAAGATGTTTATATTTCTGAGGATGTAGATCGAATAATGAAGCTATTGGAGGATAGTGAAAATGAACTGTATGAGGGTTGCACCGAGTACTCCAAATTTTTATTTATGTTGGAACTCTTGCATATTAAGAGTCTTAGTGGAATGACAAATACTTATTTCGAAATGCTTCTTAATTTGCTACGGAAGGTCGTTCCAGGAGGAGAGCGTAGCATTCCTAAAACAACTTATGCGGCGAAGCAAATAGTTTCTGATTTGGATCTCGATTACAATAAGATTGATGCGTGTCCCAATGATTGTATCCTCTACTACAAGGATAATAAAGACATTCATGAATGTCCAACATGTGGAGTATCTCGATGGAAACAGCACACCCGCTCTTCAACAAGGCAGACAAAAGAGGCAGTGGAGATGCAGAGCAAGATTTCAGCAAAGGTGCTTCGTCATTTCCCATTAGTTTCTTAGGCCTAAAGACTCATGATTATCACATTCTTCTTCATCAATTGCTCCCGGTTGCATTGCATAATAATATAGAGAAAGAGGCATCAAAAATTACTATGGAGTACTGTGGATTCTTCAGAAAATTATGCTCTAAAGTTATAGATGTGAATGAATTCAAAAAACTTGAAGCAGAAGTGTCATTAATTCTATGCAACCTGGAAGTAATTTTTCCTCCTTTTTTCACGGTCATGGTGCATCTTACTCAACATCTAGCAAGAGAGGTTATAATTGCAGGTCCTGTATCGTATCGTTGGATGTACCCAATTGAGAGGTTAGGGACTTCGCCTACTCCGTTAATTTTATATGCAATGTATACATCTTTAATCTTTTTTCACGTAGTTTTTCTTATTGTAGATATTTGTAGTTAAAGCTTTTCTTATTGTAGATATTTGGAGTTCATGAAACGCCTAGTTCGCAATCGAGCTCATCTGGAGGGTTCTATAGCTGAAGGTTACGTGACCAACGAATGTCATATGTTTGCATCACGTTACATGCGCAATCGTGTAATGGCTGATCAGACACCAACTAAGGATAAGAAGCTCGTCAAATATCCAAGATCTGACTTAGAGCAGATTAATGCATATGTATTGAATAATCTTAAAATTTTCACTGATTATCGAAGGTAATATATAATAATTTAAGAATAGGAATACTCTTAAATTATTTACTTTTCGACTTCCAAACTTACTAACATGAGTTGAGTCTTCAGTTGCTCTTTCTCCAAAGTTAAGGACTCTATATTCTGGCACTTAATTTCCAATTCTGCAGAGATTCCGTCAACTAACCCTACCTTCTCATGAAGCTTTTTAACTTTGAAATTCATTGCTTCGAGCTGAGACTCCAATTCTTTTTCCTCAAATCCAGGGACTCTACTTCCATCTCAAAGGCATGCTTTAACAACTTAACTCTGTCCAGACAAGGTGTACCCAGTTAGGCTTGATTGATAGACTTCAATATGTGATTTGCATCAAAGTTGGCAACCTATATCATAGTTTCATGAGCTAAGTACAAAGTAGTTCTAGCTTTCATCTTTTGAAGTTTGGCCTAGGATGCTGCTAAATAAGCTTAACAAATGTTTATTTATTTTGGAACGGACATATATGCTACAGCTAGCTTTGTGTGTTGTAGTAGCTTGTTTTTCTTTGGTTTATTGATGTTTCTTTAATTGTATTTGTTAATTTCATGTTTAGATTTATCCTACTTCTCATAAAATTTTTCAAACATTTTTATTTATATCATCAATCGTTTAGATGCTTGCAATTTTTTTTGCAGGTGGCCGGGATCATGGATTTTGGAGTTTTTATATTGTGACATGCATGATATGTAAGACAATATAATATGTTTGATGGATTTGGATATTGTTATTTGTAGGAGAGACATGATATGTATGGAACAATACATATGTTTGATGTTTTTATATTGTGACTTGGGATGTTTTTGGATGGTTTATTCGTTTGTGTTTGATATTGTGACATGGGGCTCGTATCGGAATGAAATATGTGTATTCGAATGGAATGAGTAATGTGTATTTGAATGGAAGTATATTAATTTGGATTATTATTGATTATTATTGGATTTGGATTTGTATTTGGATGTGAATTGCATTTTGGATTATTATTGATAGGTAATATGTATATGTAAAATTGACAGGGGAAAAACAAAAGGAGCTGCAGCTGATCAAGACATCGTAGACGGAAATTCCGTCTAGGATACATCCTAGACCAAATTTGGTCTAGGATGTATCCTAGACGGAATATTCCGTCTAGGATGTTTTTCCGTCTAGGATGTTTTTCCGTCTAGGATGTCCTAGGCGGAAATTGGTCTAGGATGTATCCTAGGCGGAATATTCCGTCTAGGACATCCTAGACGGAATATTCCGTCTAGGATGTTTTTCCGTCTAGGATGTTTTTCCGTCTAGGATAGTTATTCTAGACGGAAAACTGTCTAGAATGCTTCATCCTGGATGGAAACTTACTAGACGGACTTCCTAGACGGAAATCCGTCTAGGATGTTTGTTGTAGACGGAAATTAGGGCATCCTAGACGGAATATTCCGTCTAGGATGCGTCTTTTTGTACCAGTGAACTCATTCATTCGTCCTCTATGTTTTCTCTATTTATAGAGCATAGGGCAACAACTATATTAAGGTTAGCTGAAATTAGCTATTAGTCTTGAGGGTTGGTTGATTCCAAGATTGCTTCTCAGAGTCTAACAGCGTGATACTGATTTTTTTAATTGCTAATTTTGGGGTTTTTTCCAGGCATGCTCTAGGAATTATTGATTAATAATTTCATGTAATCATTACTTTATCTATGAAAAGGACTATTATATAATTTGATTAATCAAGTTAATAAAGATTGATTGCTTCTTTTGTATCACGAAGTAAGGCTATGTTCCTTAAATTGCTACAACACTTAGAACTTATTAGTCCACAACTTATTGTATCATTTGAGAGATTTTGTAAGATTTATGTTTTATGGATGGTCGTCAGGTTTTGTGGCTAATGTAGTGATAGGTTGATTATGTACCACCAAACTTCGTTCCTTATTAGCCAAATCTACAACCGCTGCATTTGTGGCTTACGGACGAGCTATCCTGCAATGATAACGTTTTGGTACGTGCATTGATGGTATCGCCTAACCAAAAAAAAAAAAAAATCAAAATGATTAGGTTGAGTTGAAACATCCAAAGAATGCTTGGCGTTTTGTGAAAAAAAATACGAGAATTGCGCTCATTCTAAATCACCCATAGAAGAGCATAAACATTGACATCCCAAAGTAAACACCGGTTAGTAGGCACAACATATAATCTCCATGAAGACCACAAATATTCAAGAGGAAAAATAGCACCAGACAAGGATAATATATGTAAAAGAGATCTCCAGCTAGAGAGCACAAAGGGACATGAGGCAAAAATATGTTCATGTGTTTCATTATCATCACCACACAGGAGGCAAATAGGATCAACAGCAATCCCTTTTAATATCAACCTGTCTCTAGTATTCTATTTAGCTAAGAAAAACTTTTAACTTTAAGAGGAACATGTATTGTCCACAAATCAATATAATTATAATGTAACCCACCATCAATGTGAAACTAATAAGAGGATTTGACTATTTCTTGTTTGACAAAACTTAGACTACTACCGGACCAATTTTGTTTAGGCTAAAGAGAGGCCCTAAAACCAGTTCTTTGGACCAGCACCCCAAGTTTAATTCAGAACTAGTTTAGGAAAGAGTTGGGCCAAGACCGATCATCACCCAGTTTTGAGTGAGTTGCCAGACACACCCTATGGATGATAGACTTTAGTGGGATTAAAACTATTATTTTTAGCATTCTTACATGAAAACTATCTTAACTTTTGTTGAAATTAATAGATACTATATTTTCTTTTTTCTTTTTTTTAATCAAAATCACATTTACTTGCTGTTATGTTTGTAATGTCACACAAATTTGACCATTCTACTGAAAAAGACACAAAGTGCTCGTTTTACCCCCAACCTAAAGTACGTGCAAAACACGTGGCCTATTTATTAATTATAAAAATAAGGAATTTTTTCAATATAGTCCCCCAAATCTTTCATATTTTGATATTAGTCCTCCAAATCATCATATTTTGAAATTGGTCCCTCAAGTATCCCCCCCCCCTAAAAAAAATGTTTTTTGAGGCATTTCTCCTCTCAATTTCTTCTTTGTTCTCTAAAGTTTGGGCAAAATTTCAAGAAGGCAGATAAAAGCGAGGAAAGAGGGAAGCAAACTCTAATCCTAACCCTAACCCGAACCCTAATCCTAATCTTTATCCTAACCCGAGCACTATTCCTAACATTTACCTAACTCGAGCCCTAATTTGGTTGGGGGTGGGGGAGGAGATTTGGGGGACTAATTTCAAAATATGATGATTTTGGGGACTTATACAAAATATGAAAGATTTTGGGGACTAATATTGAAAAATTCCTTCTTTTTTTATAATTAATTAGGACATGCTTTAGGTGGAGGTAAAATGGGAAGTGCGTATTTTTTTTTACACAAAAAATAAAAAAATGTGCGACATTGCAAACATAACAACAATTAAAGGCGATGTGATAAATAAATAAAAAGAAAGGTGGTGTCTATCAATTTAATAAAAATTAAGGCGTTTCATAAAAAACCTTTATTTTTATCATCTCTATGCACATGCAGGTTTTTTTTTCTTTTCCTTTTTTTTTTTTGTTTTGTTGAGAAGATGTACATGTAGGCTCATGTGACAATCCAAATAATAACTAATAAATTAAATGAATTGATGAAGGAAATGTCGATATTATGAGGGTTGAAAATGAGGCGCTTTCTTAAGGAGTCAGTGCGTGCAGGTTGTTGTTGCTTCAATTATCGGACATTTTATACTTACAAGAACATTAGGGTACTAGGTTGGGTTCCTATGAGAGACCTTTCCAAGCTTAAATTGATGAGTTATTGCTAAGCATATCATTATCTAAAACTTGAAATGTAAAATGGGATCCAAAATCGCATACCTCGATTTATGGTTAACATAGCTACCTTGGAGAGAGTCTTTTTTTTTTATAATCAGATGGGAAAGAAAACAATTGTCTATGCTTGATAATGCGATGATGATTATAGATTGAAAATTGTCATCTCATCATTGGTTTGCTCCTGGTAATTGTGATGCTCTACTGGTGGCTATAGGACTAGACGGTGATATGCGCCCACGACTATCACAAAGATTACACTAGATGTTTTTGATTTAGACTGTAACACCACGTACATATATATATAGGCAGCATTTACTTGACTAATGGATTGGAATTAGGACTAATAGTCCTAGAATTATGACTTAATTTTATGTTTACTTGACTAAAGAATTAGGACAAAGCTAAGATTGGGATTCAACTCTAGTACCCAAAATTGGTACTAACTTATCCATACTGAACTCCTGGTATTAGCCACTCGCGGTCCCAAAGGATTTATTTGGATTGAGGGGAATAAGGGAGAAGGGAAGTTAGAGGAACCATTCATCTTGTTTGGGAATATTTAAGAGATAAAATTATTCACCATAGTTCCCCTTAGTTCACCCCCTAATAATATAAAATTTGTTACCCCTCAAATTAAGATGTAACCAAGAGGAAGGGTGTGTTTGGGAGTTAACTAAGGGAAGGGACAGAAAGTTAAATATCGGAAAGGAAATGTAAGGAATGGAAGTGAAAAGATAAAATATTATTTGGGAGTTTATTCAGAGTAACGGAAGTAAATTTGTTTTACCTTGTTTGGAAGTTCTATATTAGAGGATGGAAGTAAAGTGAATATAGTCAAAATTACATAAATACCATTATATATTGAATGAGAATGAATCTTGGCCATAGATTTTAGTATGATAAGGGTATTGTTGTCTTATTACATTGTAAAATTTTACACCCGTTTTCATTACTTCCTCTACCGCCAAATTGGAGGGGAGAAAAATGAGTGTAAATTTTACACCCGTTTTCATCCTCTAACCCCTCAAAAAAACTCCTAAACGAGGTGAAAACAAAATTTCACTTTAACTTCCATTGGTTCACCTCCATCCAAACTCCCTTCCCTTCCCTTCTCTTCTCTCATCTCGTTTCACTTAACTTCCCTTAACCCCCCTTGAAATCCAAACACGCCCTTTAAAAAAAGGGAAAATTACAAATAATCCCCTTGAGGTTTGCAAAAGTAACAAAACATCCCCCTAAGATTTCAAAACTAACAATTTCTCCCCTTCCTTTTGTTTTTTCTACCAAACTAGTTACATGAACAACATGTGACATTTCATTTGACAAAATTAGCTTTTTTATTATTGTGGGAAACCAGCAGCGTTGCTTTCTTTTTTGCCCACACATGAAAGAATTTTTCTCACCGCAATGGCATCATCTTTCTCCCAATCTTCCTCTCAATTTTTTCTCTATTAGATACGTTTTTTTAATCTTTATCCTTTAAATTTTTGCTAACCCTAAGTGCGGCTTTTTGGGAAAAGTTTCAATTTGGGGCTTTTCACTAATTAGGGTTTTAGAAGATTTTAGAACCCTAAAAATTTAGCCCTTCGTGACGACAAACTCTCTCCAGTATATGGGCTATTTTAGGGAAAACCGTTGATGGAAAAATCATGTAAAGGTAATCTCTTTCTTCATAAACTTTTTTTTGGATTTTCGTCGAATTAAGATAGATTCCATAGTTGATGGCTAGGAGACTTCTTGAAACAATAGAAATTAGTGCAAATAGAATTTTCTCCCTATTAATGTTGAGTATCATCTCTTGTTTTCCTGAACCCCAGATATGAATGAAACAAATAAGCAAAGAAAGAATATAGTAACTAAACTAATGGAAATCTAATATGAACTTAGGTAAATGATGGGTGGATGCCTCCATGGAACAACGTATAGAAAACATCCATCCCACTTTGGACAAAGCAAAAAAGGCCATGTTTGCTAATTACTTCAATATAAGGGTACTTTTGTCAATTAAAATGTATGTTGTTCATGCGACTAGTTTGGTAGACAAAACAAAAGGAAGGGGAGACATGGTTAGTTGTGAAACCTTAGGGGGATAATTTGTGACTTTTGCAAACCTCAGGGGGGTTGATTGTAATTTTCCCTTAAAAACCGACCCGCGATCGTTCTCATCGTTCTCTTTCTCTCGTCGTTCTCTGTCTCTCTCATCTCGATCTCGAGATCGAGATCGCCCTCCCTCGACCTCTCTCGGATCTCCCTCCCTCGATCTCTCTCGGATCTCCTTCTTCATCTTTGCCACCGCCGCCGCCTGAAACTCAAGGTAACCGTAATCTCTCTCTCTCTCTCTTCTCCTTTCATCATTACTTTTTTAAAAAAATCAGAGGTCTATTTTGATCTAAGAGAGGAAACCAAGGCCATTGCCGAGTTCACTAACACTTGAAGTCGTACTAAAGTATCAAAATCCGCCCATGTGATCTTCAATTAGATTTTGCTTGCTAAGTGTTTGATGAAATGCCCCTTAGACTTTTTTTTTTATTATCAAAACTTGATATTTTTGCATTTTGATTTTTATTATTCATTGTTATAAATTGTTTTATGAACCATATCATGCACTCTTTCATGGATAGTTGCTTATTTTCACGACTTTATTAAAAGTTGATAACTTTTGGATTAGGCATCCATTGTTGTAATTGCAGCCTCTCTTGCCGAATTTTCCTCAATTTGTTCTAATTACAAATAAAAAGAAATTTACACTTTCAATTAATAGAATCAAACTCAAGCAAATGATCTATTAGCTTCAAATTCATCCTTGATTATATGGGTCTCATGTAAATAAATGATGTTTGCTGTTTCAGAAGTCTCCACGGCTATCTGCAATTTTCAAACTCACATTTTTAGACTTCAAAATAGACAAAAGCAAGTAATAAAAAATAGTGAATTACACCACAGTGTTAGTTGAGTGACTTCATCAAATTCTAATGGCGAATGGTATCTTCAATAAACAGGAAGAAGTCTTGCCAATTAAGTCCTTAGTAGAACAATGAAATTACTATAAAGTAAAGAAATCCAACCTCTATTTGAAGCGTGACTCAGGAAAACACATAAGAAAAGGAGGAAGAAACTCGAAACCCATCCTTTCCTAGAAGTTATTGGTGCATTTCTTCTTATCTGCGAAGCCGAGATGCATTGTTAGTATTGTTTCCTGAGCATCCAAACACAGCAATAAAGTAGTTAACCTTTCACGTTGATATCTACAAAGCATGTTATCTTTTGAATATTCTACATACAATTTTGCTCCAACAAGCTTGCTACAGCATAATCAGAGAAATGTATGCATAGGTAGAATTATGTGCCATTTACAATTTTACCTCATTAAGTATCAAATTGTTAGAAGTGTAAACAAGAGCACTAGAGATATTTGCTTTCAAGATAATGGTTTGAACTTTCAAGCAGTTTGACATTAGATTTTTGATTGGTGACTAGTTTCTCTATCTCATGCTTTCTAGTTTTTTAGATAGCCTACATTAGTAGATGAAAGTCAATAAGTTCACATGGATTTTTTTTTTTTTTTTTTTGAGAACGAACGTCAATTTCATGTTCTTTGAAGCAGCTGCCTTCAGGATTGCTTCTCGTCACTGGTATTTTATTTGTGCTTTTTGAATGCTTAATACTATTATGATGAATATTTGGAAAGTATGTAGATTGTTACATTTTGGCCATGTGGGGGGAATTAATTTTCTATTTTTGATCCTAACAATTGAAAATTATGATGTTATATTAAAAGCAATTTGGAAAATTGGAGCATATTATCAAAAGTTTTAATTAAATAGACTTATATTTTAATTAAATAGAACTTATTGTGGTACTTGTAAGTTTCCTGATATATGATTATGCCGAAAATTGATTTGGGTATGAAGGAAATGATTGCCTGATCTTTTCATTTGGATTAGAATGAAGAAGTTGAGCAACTGATTAAGTTGAGTGTAATTGGTGTTTTAGACGGTCACACTTTATGATGCATCGTTACAAACAAAATAATTGTGATGTATAATGGGTGTTGCTCCTATACACTTTAGCCTGTAATTGTTAACCGTGTTCATGTGGTATAGTTCTTTATACTTGTTATATTGATTGCATTCTACCTTTATGAGTTGAGAAAGAAGGAAATACGAAGGAATTCTCTTAGAAGCAATTTTCAGACCTTTTCTGTACATTATAGCTGTGTCCATTAACTTTTGTTGTGTACTTGGTAATGTGGTATCACCTTGTGTGGATAGTATGAGTTGGACGTAGAACTTTTGAAAATTAAAATAAAACATTAGAATCATCTGGTTAGCGATTTTATCTTGTTGAGTGGATGGAACATTATGCTTATGCTTCTTCACTAACAGATGTCTGTGGTTCCTATTTATTTATTTTTTGTTTTGCTACATATACAAACAGTTACAACATCCTTTTAGCCAGTTATAACTAGCTAAACCTTCTCTAGCTCCAAAAAGAAATCAACAGAAGTTAGATATTGAAGTAATTTAAAGCTTCCTCAGTTATATTCTAGCTGTGTTAGTAAGTGAGTTACTTATCATGCACATGATCCCCAAATAAATAGGAACTAGTTTGAGACTTTGAAAACTTTTAAGAATTATTATTATTATTATTATTATTATTATTATATTGTGGTCCAAATGTTGATTGGACGCAAAATTTATATAGCTAGTTGCATCCAATAGGTGATTGATAAGATGGTTAGTTTATCCACATAGCTAGAAGTTAGAGTGCATGAATATTTTTTCATATTTGTGGCCGCATTGTAGTTTTCATGACAGATTTTTGTGCTAGTGGTCGATAATGATCTTGTTCTTATTAAAGATTATTCTACCACTTCTCTTATGGTAATTGTATGTGGGAAGCCTGATGCAAGAATACAAATTTCTAAATGACTGAAAAATATTAATAGAATAAAATTGAAACTAATAAAGATGGCATGCAGAGGACCACAGTAGAGAGCCAAGTTGAATGTCTGAACCTGTTCCTTTCTCCTTGCTTCAATTGAATATGCATCACATGCATCTTCAACATGGGTCTTTCCTTTGTCAGTGATCTCTTATAATATAAGCCAATGTGAAGGACAAAAAAACGATCATGTGAAAGAGTTGAATGCTCCACTGACTATCATTTGATACCCCCAGCTGATATATTATACAAAAATGGCTATACTTTATATTTCCTAAAGCCAGTCATAAATTTTCAACCAACAACCATTTAGACATAGAGGCTTGCAGCCCAAAGGAATAGTGTTTTGTTTGGTACAACATTCAACTACAAATAAAGTATCAAATCATATATATATATATATATATATATATATATATATATATATATATATATATATATATATATAATTTTCTATCGAAAACAATTAAAATTTTGTGGACGCAAGGTACAAAATAATGCCCTCCTGTATTTTAAACTTACATTCCACATACATTTTCTCTATACCTTGCTATGGTGCTGAAGATGATGAGAAGAAAAAAAAAATCTTGATTGATAACAAGGGATGCATAATTCAATAGCATATCCTTTTTATGTTCGTTGATACTACATTAGCATTGCTAACTCTTTCCCACTCCCTTGCAGAGGTGCTGTTCGATTTTTCCCCAGAAGTCCATCCTCATGCAGAGTAGAAGTGAGTAGCACAACATAATTATGATGCTTGTCCTCTTCTCCTTTAAAGCCTTATTCCAATGTAATTACATTTCCTTTCACTCGTTATTGCAGTTAACTACTTCATATGAAGTTCCTAAGATTCTCACTCTAGTGGCAACCGTAAGTACCATAAAACCCATATAGCATATATATATATATATATATATATATATATATATATATATATATATATATATATATATATATATATATATATATATATATATATATATATATATATATACTCCATTGATTGACAACCTCTTTGTTTATGCAGGCATTCAAACCCTTTACCGAAGGATTACTGTATTGTGGTTTGGAGAAATTTGCAACCTTTGCTAAGAACTATAAGAAAGGCGCTTCTCGTAGCTGATAAAGAACCCAGATGAAAATGCTGCTTAGAATATTGTGAGAGGGCCATGATTGTCATCTTCACTGAGAAATAATTCATGAGCTTATTGATCTCTTGTAAACAAATAACATGGAATTTGTTCAACCAATTTTTATTTATTTATTAATGAGTTCTAGTGTAATTCTCATGTGATGTACCTTTTCCTGTGAATTCCCCCGTGATGACTAATTCTCTTGATTTATCAAGGGCAGAATTTCTTAGATGAGTGCACAGATGTAATTTCTACTACATATGATATATTTGTGATTTTGTGTTTTAGATTCAAGGGCTTCAATAAAAAATTTTCATAGATGAAGATAAGTAAATTGTTGCTTGAATACTTGTAATTGAGCCATTTCCATAATAGCAAGCGCCAGTGATGTTTAATAGATACATTGATTTGAAGATGAGGTAATTCTAATTTCAATGTTCTGAGCTCCCCAACTTCCTTTTGTAGCCTATTGTTCTCTTCAGCTAACTTCTGGATTTGGAAATATATCATATTCTTAAAAAACTTGTAGCCTTTTGTACTCTTCAGTTAACTTCTTCAATTGTACATGGTAAATTATTTCAACTTTCTTTTGTAGCCATGCAAATTTGGAAACATGTGCATAACATGAAGCTTAGTCCTGTATTTAGAAAAAGAAAAAATTTATAAAACAATTAGCAGCTGACAAAACTGAAAATTTGATCGAACAGTTGAAAAAAGTAAAAGAATGGGAGGAAAGTTTTTAGTCCTGGGGATATCCAGACCGTTTACTTCAAAATGGTGGTGGGATTAGGACAAGAGATGAGATTGAGATTAGGTGAAGTAAACATGAGATAGAATCATTAGTCTCAATCCCAACTCTAGTCCTAATCCCAATCCCTTAATCAAGTAGACGCTGCCTATATGCTATGTTTGAGAGTTTACTAGTGGAGGGGAAGGGAAAGAAGTGAAGGGTAAACAAGGTAAAGGAAAAGGAAAGGAATGGGAGGGGAAATGTAATAATCATGTTAAGAATTTAGTAAAGGGAATGGAGGATAATCATTTCTTAGCCGTTGAATTTGTATCATAATAGTCCAAAATATTCTACTTCCTCTATATCCCAATTTGGAGGGGAACCAAATTATGTAGAATAGATGTAAACGGATGTAAACTTTGTCACTTCCATTTCCATCCACTCCCTTTAAAAGAAACTCCCAAACAAGATGAATCGATTTACATTCCTCCCCCTCCCCCTCATTAACGCCCATCCAAACAAAGCTATAAGGTATCGGGTAGTGGGCCTCAAAAGTTCTTTAGGGGCTAGGCTGGGTATTGAAGGAACACATCTTCATTAGCTCTCAACTCTTGAATTCACCAGCTTTGTCTAGGTTAGAGAGCTTTTAAACTGAAGCTAGCTGAGATCCGAGTTCCAGTTTGTGAATGTAGGTAAATGGATACGACAAACCGTTCTTTGACATCGTGAAGGTCAAGATCTGTGCATAGCGAAAAGATACGGCCCTGACATTCCTTGTATGCTAACAAGGCTAGGAATCTACCTCAATGATGTAAAAGAATCCTACAACTCGGTTATTTACTAACATCTTTTTATTATTCTAATTCCATTAACTATATAAAAATCGTGAGCCTTTTAAATGAAAAATATATTATTTATTCATATAACTAATCATAGAATTTCTTTACATTCAATAACACATGGAATTAAAAGATACAGTGAACCAAAGGATACCGACATGATCATTGGAGATTGAAACATCTTTGTGAGAATATCTTCATGAACTTCATCACATTATACCAAACTTAAGCGGGATGCAACATCATTATGGTCAATTGATTCTCGAAATACAAACATTTCCATCCTTTCAACTTCAATAGAAATGAAATTACCAGTTAAGCTTTGCATAAATAGATGATTTAAAACCGAAAAAAGAACATGCTTTATAGGGGGAACCACGGGTTATCCAGATGATTGAGAGGTTTCAATATGACTCTCAATGTCCTGGGTTCGATTCTCATATATATATATAAAACAAAGAACAAACTCTATACAAATAAAATTCTATGAATGTTGCCTATTTACAGTTAAAGCCTCCCATAAGGGACAAATCAACTAGAAATGAGAAGAGAGAAGAATTCCTCCAAATTAGAGGGATTCAAAAAGAGAGAAGATAACTATAAAGTGATGTGTTTTCTCTCTCTTTTCCTTCGACCAAACAAAAAGCACAAGATATTGCACCTTATTGCATCTCTCCTCACCCCACCTTCCCTCTTCGTGCCCCCTACCAAACCATGCCTAATTATCTAGAGAATTTGGTGACTAGAGAATATATATTTCGGGCCAAGAAAAATATACCTGGCCCATTAAGTTTGTTTAATATTCCAAAGTCTGGCCCATTAAGGATAATATTTGGGCTACTATTGGACGGTCCAGATTAATCAATCCATCTCCCCTCTAGATATAAACCCCAAACCTCACAAACCCTAATTTCTCTGAGCGTATAACTTCAGGCCGCGGTTTTTTTATTTCCCTTCTCTCGCTCGCTCATCTTGCCGCTGCGATCTCTTCGTTAGATCCAAGATGAAGGTAAAAATACTAAACCTAGATCTAAAGATCATTTCTTTTTGTGTTGTAGAATCGAAATCTTCTGGTGCCGTTAGATTTGATGATTCTATTCCAAATCTAAGTTTTGATGATAAATTTTTTTTTTGTGGTTTTGTAAGTTCAATATCGCCAATCCGACCACTGGGTGCCAGAAAAAGCTCGAGATTGACGACGACCAGAAGCTGTAAGTTTTTTCATGAGCAAGTTTTGATCTTTTGAGTTTCTTTATTAGTTTCATTGCGCCTTTGTTGCATTATTTGTTCCTGTTTAATATTTCGTAGGTTGCCAAAGATGGTGTATTTATTTTATTTGTTACTTGGTTAATTACGGTTTCTAGTACTTAGTCTAAACCCTATCAGTGTTTAATACCTATAATCTTGTCATTGTTAAGGTTGGAGCTTAACACGTAGAAGGCTTCTCTTATCCCATAAACTCATTAAGTACCCTTGCCAAATAGGATATTCATGAAATAGTTCCCCAAAACTTATTAAATAAGTCCCTGAATCACTTAGGTTGTCTCAAGTTAGTCCCTCAGGCCATAATCTGTCATCTGTCTGCAGTTTTATTCTTACTGGGATAGCTAATTATGGCAACAACCTTTATCTTCTTCGAGATTCAGCCTCAAAACTATTTTTTCTTTAAGTTTTACAGAACATCAACTCATGTGTGACTGGTGTTTGGTTGAATAAGCTGACATGTAACTTCTCTATGGATTTTTTTCGGAAATAACATCTGCAGACCAGTGGTGCAATATAGTTTGATGCAGTGCATTTGTTTTTTTTGATGTTTTAATGTTTTACTGAAATCACTTTTCCAGACCTCATCTATGCCTTAAGTTGTTATTTTTTGTATTTTTTTTGTTTTGTTTTTGTTTTAAGAAGCATTCTTATTGTAGAATGTTTAATGATAATTAGTGGGCATTTTAGCATCTATTATATCATTTCTATGTGAGTAAGCTTCATTGTTTAGCAGCTAGCGCTCTCTGTCCCTTCAGTTGTTTCATTACTAATAACTTCAAATAAAAGAATGTTCAGTCCTTGTCTGTTTCTGTGCGCAACATGTCCTGCTTTTGATGTTGTTTTGTCACCCTTATGATTTTAATAACTGTTCATTGTTTGTTCTTAGTTCTCGAAGTAATTGATTGTATGACATTATTAGTTTGTTATATGTACTGTTCTACAGTTCTCAATACTTGTGAGACATCATGCACTAATCAGCAGTATGTTATTTGGTGAACATCTCTCCCACTATTTCTTCCCAATTTGTTTGTGAGACATTGCAATTTATAGGCACTATGCAATTTGATTCTTGCAGTGTTTAAATTACCATCTAAGCCATCATCCACCCCATCTCCCCTCTTGATTGATATGTGTCCATGTTACTATCTGTCTGTAAAAGTGCATGTCTGCGCATTGCATATTTTGTTTTCAGATATGAAAACTTCTGATCCTTGTCCTGACTGCTCTTCCTTTATACAGCCGGGCATTTTATGATAAGCGTATTTCACAAGAAGTCAGCGGTGATGCTCTTGGCGAGGTAAGACTACTATCTGACAACACAAGACTTATGTATTTTCAGTTTTTCTTTTATTATTTATTAGACTATTGTACATATTCATTTGTTAGTATTTTTCTTATCGATATACTCAGGAGTTCAAGGGATATGTTTTCAAAATCATGGGAGGTTGTGACAAGCAGGGTTTTCCCATGAAGCAGGGAGTGCTGACTCCTGGTCGCGTCCGCCTATTGCTGCACAGAGGTAAGTTTAAATTTCCTTATTTACAGTCAGATATCTAAGCTGTCAATAAACGCGATAATTGTTTATGAACTGATAAGTTGTTTCTTAACAGGAACACCTTGCTTCCGTGGTTATGGAAGGCGCAATGGAGAGCGAAGAAGGAAGTCTGTTCGTGGGTGCATTGTTAGCCCTGATCTCTCTGTCCTCAATCTCGTTATTGTTAAGAAAGGTGAGAATGATCTTCCTGGGTTGACTGATGTTGAGAAGCCAAGGATGAGAGGACCAAAGAGGGCCTCCAAAATCCGTAAGCTGTTCAACCTTTCTAAGGAAGATGATGTTCGCAAGTATGTCAACACTTACCGCAGGACCTTCACTAACAAGAAAGGTTAGTTATTTACGTTTATCTGTTGCAAACTTAATTTGATGATTGTTTTGCTTTTACTATGTTGTGCCTTTTCTATGTTTCTTTCTTGCTATGTTTAAGATCATAGAATGATAGAGGAGTCCTTACTCTTTTTTAGTTTTGGTTCCTGCCTCTGCTTATTCCATTTCTATTAGTCACTAGTGTTTTCGACTTTTTTGAATCTCAATTCATTGCAAAATATTGAGAACTCGTAATCCGTCATTCCATGTTGATCTTAATTGGGAAAAAGAGATGATATTGGTTTTGCCAGTATAATGTTGATCTTAAATGGGAAAAAGAGATTATATTGGTTTTGCCAGTATAAAAGTTCTCCCTTGGCTGTATATTCAAGCATAATTTATATAGTGATGATTTCTTGTGTTTATCTCGGCTCGTTACAAATTAATGTGATTTCTCTAGCTAACGCTTCCATTCTCTTATTCTAAAAAGGAGCACATTCATCATACACTTTTTTTGTAATAAGTTTTTGATATAATATTCCAACCAGAGGATTCTACTGTTTGTTCATTGATGATGGAAGTTTTTCTTAAGATAAGTTTAATGCTGACTATCAGTGTGTATTGTGTAATGCCCCATTAGTGTTCTAAATGTAATGCTGACTATCAGTGTGTAATGCCCAATTAGTGTTCTAAATGTTTATCTGAAGAAAAATGCAGGTTTGACATCTTAACCCAACACGGAAATTATCATTGTCATTTTGCTGTGGTGATTAGACTCTAATGTTATTTGAGCACACATTTTTTGTGGTTGACGATCCCCTTTTCTGTCAATAATTATCAATCAAATCTTCACTCTTTACTTTAGGGCCTGTTAAGCTCCAGGATTAGACGGATAGGATTCTGATAAAGTCAGAAATTTTAGAATCCCCATTGTTCACCTTTTTTCTGTCAATTTTGTTGGATGAATGGAAAACATGAGAGGTTTTAGACTTCTCCACATTTTGAATAAGCAATTTGTTAGTTTCAAGTGACAATAAGAGGCATGGCAACTCATATGATACAAACATCAATTGCTAATCTATCATTTTTACTCAGGCTCTTATATGTAGTTTCCACTATTTTCATTGTTTAATAAAATTTTCATACAATCTGAGCAAAAAGCTTTAAGGTAGGATTTCTGATACAGGAAAATGCTGATGATTTTTGATACCTTTATCAATTTGCTCTCCTTGGTTTTCAAGTAAGCAAACACAAAAAAGTAGGTTAAGAAAATAAACCTGACAATCTCTTCAAGGTTGGTTGCATATGTTCCCAGAATTTTTTTACAAATTCCTTGGAAACAAACAGCATTTTGTTTTTAGATTCAGACTGGTTAATGGATTCAAGTTGACATAATCTTTTGCAATTGATCCGGGTTGTCCTGAAGCAAGTTTGCCAATGTTTTTGCAGGAAAGAACTGCAGTAAGGCACCAAAAATCCAGAGGCTTGTGACTCCCTTGACCTTGCAAAGGAAGCGTTCCAGAATTGCAGAGAAGAAGAAGAGAGTTGCCAAGGCCAAATCTGAAGCTGCAGAGTACCAGAAGCTCCTTGCCTCGAGGCTCAAGGAGCAGAGGGACCGACGCAGTGAGAGCTTGGCAAAGAAGAGGTCCAGGCTCTCTGCTGCAGCTGCCAAGACTGCTTCAGTCTCTGCTTGAACTCAGGATTATAGTTTATAACTAGGTGGCTTTCTGTCTTCTGTCTGAAGTAGTGATTTTGAATCCTTAGTTTTTTGTCTGGACCATGATTTCCCTTTGAGGATGTTGAGTTGCGTCTGTTGTTTGTCATTTGATTTCGAGGCATTAAGTTAAAACATGAAACACCCTTATATCGTATTAGTTTATTCTTCAACGCATCTTGCATATATATATTTTTGCACGGGTTCCTCTCTTTGTTGTGGATTTTTAGTGCTGGTATGGTTAAACATTAAAGAATTGATTTGGAGCATGTTTGGCATGTGGGTGAGTGGTTTGTATGCAACAAAAGTGGAATATAAGTCATTTGATATGGTGAAAAGTGGTTTATTTTAGCTCATACTCCAACAAAACAATGGTCTATTTTATTTTTTGGTGGATTATGTGATACAAGGCTTGACAGATGAAAGCATGCATTCCTGACCCCTCACAAAATTCCTAGTCCCAAATTTTTGGTAAATTTAAGTAACGTTCGTTTTTGGTTATTTTGATCGATTATAACCAACTCATTTGCCAAGCGTTATACATGAGAATAGACTATAATTCACTATATTACCAAACATTTTATATTGTAATTCACTTGGATTATAATCCCAATATTAATAATTTATTTGTAGATTATAATCCAAAGTGGAAAACAAAGTTTACCGAGCATGCTCTTGTTATTTTATCTGTACTTCGCTAGCTTGTTGAAATTCATTGGTTCTAGTTGATCAGTCAGTTTCTGGTCCTAATTTCTTGTAATTTTTGTTGGTGGGACGTTAGGGGGTGTTTGGCAGCTCTCTTAGTATCCAAGTCAGTGGAGCTAATCTGGTTAAAAGGTTGAATTGCTGTTTGGCTAAAATTAGGCCAGCTCCAAACTTAATTTTCTTAGTTCAAATTTAGGCCTTTATCCAGGTTAGAATTGAACCATCCCCCTATCTGGTTTACAACTAACCTAATTAAGGTCTTAACCAGGTTAGTGGGGAGTAGCTAAACACACCTCTCATTATGTGAATTAAAAGAGAATCACGGGTGTCTCTTGCTCAGATGCCCCTCTTGCATCGTCAGTTCTTGATTGTCTCTGCTT
Source organism: Asparagus setaceus (assembly GCA_012295165.1). Taxonomy (NCBI): domain Eukaryota; kingdom Viridiplantae; phylum Streptophyta; class Magnoliopsida; order Asparagales; family Asparagaceae; genus Asparagus; species Asparagus setaceus. Next base: position 20,392,526 of record CM022706.1, read on the forward strand.
CAAATCACTTGGTATTTGTACTATCGCATTATAATTCTCCTCCTATACTACAGCCTATACACGTTCAGTAGTTTGTGTCTGATTTGATAACATTAAGCTGCTGCTGCTATTATACATATTCTATGATGTTTCATCAAAACAAACCCAGATCCAGCATTAACAGCTACTGCTATTATACATATTCTATGATGTTTCATCAAAACAAAAATCTGCCAACTCAAGACTCGGACAACAACATTTCCGACACGGGATCATTCACCCTCCTGCAGTTCCTCCTAATCTCCCCGGGCCTCCCCGACTGCAGGTCCCCCATCTTCACCATCCCCTCCACAAACGCCGCGAAAAACGCCTCCTCGTCGACGCTAAACCTCAACACCACCTCCCTCGTCTCCTCGCTCCCCGAAAACAACGTCTGATCCGAATTCAAGAACCCCCTCCCCCGAACCAAATCCCTAAAATACCGGTTATCAAACACCACTGGCGTCGAATCCAGACCCCCGGTCACGTTCCCGTCTCCGTTGACTGGACACTGGCGGTTGAGATAGTGGCGGTAGATTGGGTCGATGGCGGGGTCAGGCTTTCCGGTGCCGGATTGGTTGTAGAGGCGGAAGACGACGGAGAAGCAGCGGCCATCGCCGATGGAGTGAGAGCCAGAGAGGGCGACGAGGTCGGTGACGGTGAGGTTGAATTGGTGGAAGAGGTTGATGAGGGTGATAGCGTCGGCTCTTGGGCTTGGCATTATGTTGTCTGAGTCTTCTTGGCTTGCCGTTAGGCTGTCTAAGCGTCCGAGTTTTACTTCCCAATTTGGACCTCCACTCTACATAAAAGGATATAGAGTAGAGATTTAGATAGAATGGTGTAGTAAATTCCACGTGTTTATGTTTCATCAATACTGCATTCAAAATTTAGCAGTATAAAGAGTTGTAATTGCCTCCTAGCTGAACACGGTACAAAATGGGGATTGTTATGTGAAAACTTCATATCAAAATATTGCTTTTTTAAGTTATTTTTTATGAGAAAGATCCATGTGTTAATTCAGAGAAAGTCTTTATTAAGTGAAAAATTAAACCTTTAGAACCTCCCACAAGGAAAGAAACTCCGAATTTAGGGGAAAATAACTTTTGTTTTGTTTTGTTTTTTTGGTGAGAAAAAAACTTTTGTTACATACACAAAGATGATGATTAGCCTATATGCACATCACCAGGAGTGGACTTTGTATTTCTGGAGTTCAGATCATTGCATAATTAGTCTAGATATTAATTCAAAATTCCTCTTGCTTACTACACTTAAAAGACTAAAACTTATACTCGAAGGAAAGCTTATCGATATCGATATATATATATAAAGAGAATTAACAACTTTTTTTTTGTGTTAATTTAAATGAGCTACTAAAAGATATCTCATCTATATGTTAAGTCGCTCAATAGATGAATCTCATCATTACACTTTAATAGCTCATTAAATGAAAAGCCGCTCATATCACCTAAATAAAATCCTAAATAAAATTATTTTCTAGTTAATTTCAATATTGCTTGATATTTACCAAAACAACCGCATCCCTAGCGGCCATGACAATGATATCCGCGCACGAGACAACTCCGGGGCAAATTGCCTCCAAAGCATCCTTAGCCTCATCAATCACTTCGTACGATCTCAGCGAATTTATATTGGCCAAGGCTAGCTTCTCTCCAAGCATAGTATCCGTGTCATCCAACAACAAGGACGCATCACATCCCTAACGCAAAAACATATACCACATTAGGTGACACAAAATAACCCAAAAACAATGTATATTTCACAGAAACCCCCCTTTGAACAATAGTTCCTTGAACATATATATTATAAATCATAAAAAAATCTTTTTGGATTTGTCTTATTTAAGTATCGGCTGACGACAGTTAGTTTAAGTATAGTTTTTCATTATTTCTGGATAAAAGAAGGGTAGCCTGGTGCATGAAGCTCCTACCGTGCACGTGTACGGGAAGGGATTGGATAGTCTGTTGTAACCTTACCATTTTCAGACAAGGGTCGATAAAAAAAATAAAATTAATTAGTTTAGATGTCTTATTCAATCCATTAACACAGAGTTAAGAAGTGTTGAGTATAATTTCGGAAATCTGAAGATTTTTAAGATTTACAAATTTTATGGGTTTTGTGCAAAACCTCCGAGGTTCAGAGGGTTTTCTCAAATTTACCAAAAATTAATCAACATCAACCAAATAACTTACATTAACAAAACAATCATGGAATTGCAATCTCATGACCGAGGCCGCACTCCTCGGATCTCTCTCCATGGCTCGACGAACAACATCTCGGACAGTCGACTCTGCGTCCGGGCACGACCCGTCATAGAATCTAGGCTGCAATTGAGCTATAACAATGGCTAGATCGATGAAGAAGATGAAGAGGAAGAGGGAGAGAAAGGGAGAGAAGCTGGAAGCCATGAGAGCTGTGAGTTTAGAGGAACGAAAGCCAAAGTTTGTGCCGAAGCTAAATGTCTCTTGTTAAGGAGACTATTATGGTTACCCTATCCTGCACGTACAATTTATGGTCGTGATAAGAAAAGTGCTAGTATTGAGTAGGATGCAAGCGATTGACTTTGAGGGCGGAACACTAGTTATCCTGTCCCGATAAATGAAGGGCCAATTGGCGTAGAGCCTGCTAAGCCAAGGAACCCGGTTCCTCGGTAAAGGCTGGTGGCATCGTATGCTCACTGGATTGTGGTGGGGCCCTTGTTGGTTCCCTCCTCGCCCACTCGGTTGGTTGTCGTCACCTCTTGCGGCAACAACCCTTTGAAAGGGCATGAAGATTGTTTTTAATTTGTCGTAACCTTTTGAATTTTGGAGTGTGTTGTACAAAATACATTTCAACTTTTATAATTCCCACGAGATTTCTTTTTAGGTTTATGATAAGTTTTTGGGGATACGTGGGGAATTTGGGAAGGCACGAGTATCCCCGGGCCGAAATTCGAGTTCGATCACTAACTCTTTTTCGAAAGTAAACTCAGTATGTGTGGGTCCTACCTTCTATTCCCATATTTCAGGTTAAGCAAATGAGATCGAACCAATGATTTGGTGACGGTTGGCAATATTAACGGATGAGCTTATCATAAGTTGCTTATATATATAGCTTATAAAACTAATAATTTATATAAACTGTTGCAAATAGTTGTTTGGTAAATATACACTATAAGCTGCTTCCAAAAGTATATATTAAGATATTTGGTAAAATTGTGCTTAAATTGTAGGCTGTCAAAATTTTATTACTGATAAGCCACGATCCACTGAGATATCGTCGAACGAAGTCACAGTTCGAAGGCTTCTGAGGAAACAGATTAGAGTTACAAATACAAGAATAAGATTCAACCAAGAGGTTTAGCACCGCCCAAGCTCTAAACGCGGAGCTCACCGCCCAAGCTCTAAACGCGGAGCTCACCGCCCAAGCTCTAAAACGCGAGCGCTCACCGCATCCAAGCTCTAAACGCGGAGCTCACCGCCCAAGCTCTAAACGCGGAGCTCACCGCCCAAGCTCTAAAACGCGAGCGCTCACCGCATCCAAGCTCTAAACGCGGAGCTCACCGCCCAAGCTCTAAAACGCGAGCGCTCACCGCCCAAGCTCTAAACGCGGAGCTCACCGCCCAAGCTCTAAACGCGGAGCTCACCGCCCAAGCTCTAAACGCGGAGCTCACCGCCCAAGCTCTAAACGCGGAGCTCACCGCCCAAGCTCTAAACGCGGAGCCTTTAGCCGCGTCTAAGCCCAAGACGCGGAGCGTCATGATCATGCTCAAACGCAGATCTCAACCCTCGCCAGAGACGCGAGGGTCATCTAAAAATAAAACGCGAGTCTTGCGCGTTTCCTATCTGTAAACACGATTTAAACGGTTCCAAAACCGTTTTCCTCGATTTGAGGGCCACGAATCCTCATTCTAAGGGGTCAGTTACACCCCTAAAATACCTATAAAAGGGGGATCGAAAAAGGGGAGATGGGAGGCTAGAGAAAAAAGATCCAGAGGATTGATTCGTTGTGAGAGAGAGAGAGCTTGAGCTGTGGTCAACCCTAGCTCTTCTTCTTCGTCAGTTTGGCTTGGTTTTCAAACTCATGCAGAGTTATTAAACTCGTCCTTCGAGTTATCAAACTCGTTAGAGTTCTAAAGACTTGCCTCGCAAGTCTCTTTCTACGTGATTCCACGAGCAAGACGGTCGGATCGTCCACGGGATACAAGGATCAAGCTCCTATCGCCGCGGAAGAACCCAGCTTTAAACAAAACGCGAAGTCCCAAGACCGCGTTTCTCAAACAAAACGCTAGTCCCAAGACCGCGTTTCTCAAACAAAGCGAGTCCCAAGACCGCTTTCAAACAAAACGCGAGTCCCAAGACCGCGTTTCTCAAACAAAGCGAGTCCCAAGACCGCGTTTCTCAAACAAAGCGAGTCCCAAGACCGCTTTCAAACAAAACGCGAGTCCTAAGACCGCTTTCAAACAAAACGCTAGTCCCAAGACCGCTTTCAAACAAAACGCTAGTCCCAAGACCGCTTTCAAACAAAACGCTAGTCCCAAGACCGCGTTTCTCAAACAAAGCGAGTCCCAAGACCGCTTTCAAACAAAACGCGAAGTCCCAAGACCGCTTTCAAACAAAACGCGAGTCCCAAGACCGCTTTCAAACAAAACGCGAGTCCCAAGACCGCGTTTCTCAAACAAAACGCGAAGTCCCAAGACCGCGTTTCTCAAACAAAACGCTAGTCCCAAGACCGCTTTCAAACAAAACGCGAAGTCCCAAGACCGCGTTTCTCAAACAAAGCGAGTCCCAAGACCGCGTTTCTCAAACAAAGCGAGTCCCAAGACCGCTTTCAAACAAAACGCGAGTCCCAAGACCGCGTTTCTCAAACAAAGCGAGTCCCAAGACCGCTTTCAAACAAAACGCGAGTCCCAAGACCGCTTTCAAACAAAACGCTAGTCCCAAGACCGCGTTTCTCAAACAAAGCGAGTCCCAAGACCGCTTTCAAACAAAACGCGAAGTCCCAAGACCGCTTTCAAACAAAACGCGAAGTCCCAAGACCGCTTTCAAACAAAACGCGAAGTCCCAAGACCGCGTTTCTCAAACAAAGCGAGTCCCAAGACCGCTTTCAAACAAAACGCGAGTCCCAGGACCGCGTTTCTCAAACAAAACGCGAGTCCCAGGACCGCGTTTCTCAAACAAAGCGAGTCCCAAGACCGCTTTCAAACAAAACGCTAGTCCCAAGACCGCTTTCAAACAAAACGCGAAGTCCCAAGACCGCGTTTCTCAAACAAAACGCGAAGTCCCAAGACCGCTTTCAAACAAAACGCGAGTCCCAAGACCGCGTTTCTCAAACAAAACGCGAGTCCCAAGACCGCGTTTCTCAAACAAAACGCGAGTCCCAAGACCGCGTTTCTCAAACAAAACGCTAGTCCCAAGACCGCTTTCAAACAAAACGCTAGTCCCAAGACCGCTTTCAAACAAAACGCTAGTCCCAAGACCGCTTTCAAACAAAACGCTAGTCCCAAGACCGCTTTCAAACAAAACGCTAGTCCCAAGACCGCTTTCAAACAAAACGCGAGTCCTAAGACCGCTTTCAAACAAAACGCTAGTCCCAAGACCGCTTTCAAACAAAACGCGAGTCCCAAGACCGCGTTTCTCAAACAAAACGCGAGTCCCAAGACCGCGTTTCTCAAACAAAACGCGAGTCCCAAGACCGCGTTTCTCAAACAAAACGCGAGTCCCAAGACCGCGTTTCTCAAACAAAACGCGAGTCCCAAGACCGCGTTTCTCAAACAAAACGCGAGCCCCAGGTCCGCGTTCCACAGACCAAACGCACCCCTCAAAGGCGCGTTTCAGCCATTAAACGAGGACTTCAGGCCCACGTTTCACAAAAAGAACATGACCCTCGTGTCTGCACCTCAAAGCGCGATGGGATTTGTCATGTCCACCCTAACCCAACCCCTTCAAATGATGAGGGACAGGTTCCAGCTCAAACTACCGAACCGGGAGTTAACATTCCTCAAGTTTCTGACTTGAGAGAATTATTATCAAGAGAGAGACCAACGCAACAAGTCGCTCATTCGTGCCCGTGCGAGCGATTGATTGCAACGGTCCTCTCCGAATGTCAATGTTGTGCACCTGCACCTAGACGATCGGTCTTTGATCGGTTGACTAATCCAGCCCGCCCAAGAGACGAGGCGATTCCACGAAGGAGAACCTCAGAGACTGAATATCCCGAAGTCACCATCAATATGGTCGGCAGAGGAACGTCGTTACCTTCCAGTTCAGACGAATCGGAGACTAATCGCCCTCCGAGTGTTAAGGAAATCTCAGATAAGTTCGAAGGAATTTATCAGCGCACTCGAACACGACGGGGAGTCATACCTCTTATCAATTATCGAGACCGCCGTGGGTTAGAACTCAAGATGAGCACTCACCATTGCAGAAGTCTCAGCCTTCCACTCGCTCAGAGAACACGAGCATGGCTTATACAACCGAGGGTGCTGAAGATCTCAAGAAGAAGCTTGAAGAATACCAAGCGCGGCTATGCGGTAGGAAGGAAACCATTAACCAACTTAGAGACATGGTAGCCCAACCGTTTCGCATGTGGCTCAAGCTCACGCTGGTCGGTCCGGTACCTCAACCGAATCGCCGCAAAGAAAGGTCAATCTACAAAGCGAAGGGAAAGATGTTTGAAACCTCCGATCAAGAAACTCACCGTATAGATTCTTCATCCGAAGGGGAGAAAGGGGGCGAGAACGAATCAAATCTTCAATCAGCCAAAATGGATGAATTCGGCTCGCCTTAACGCTATCGCTAATAGGAGTGAGCTCCAAGCGAGGGGTTGAGGCCCCATGATGTGCAGCACCTTACCCTCCAAAGTTTAAGGCCCCTACCGCAAGCCTTCGATGGCACAGGTTCGCCGAATCAGCACGTCTATTACTTCAAGTCACAGACTGGCGATGTAATTTCGAACGATGCTATTTTGAGCCGTTTATTTATTGGCACTCTCAAGGGAGTCGCCTTTGAATGGTTCATGAAACTGCCTGCCGGATCTATTCGAAAGTGGGTAGATTTGGAAAGGCTATTTCTAGCTAGGTTCTTCGAAGATGACACTGAAGTAGCCGTCCCTACTCTCCTCGCCACTAAACAAAAGCCAGGGGAGTCGATAAAGGCTTTTGTGGAAAGGTTTCGGAGTGTGGCGTTGCGATGCCCAGCAGGGATGACACAAACCACTCTGGTGGAAACTTGTCGGCATAACCTGCAGACCCCTCTCTTGGCTCAAATGGGGGTTACAGAGTGTCGTTCCTGGAAGCAATTAGTGTCCCAAGGGGAACAGGCGGAAGATATTGTCGCTAATCAAAGCCAAGAAGCGTAACGACAAGAACAAATGGCACCACGGGTCGATAACGCCTCGGTCAAGGAGGAAGGATATTCATGCCGCCGACACTAGTGTTCGATCTCCACCAAGAAAGCCGTGCAAGCCATCGAGTCACTAAGACCGCCTAAGCAATATTCTTTCAAAGAAGAACATGTCGATACTCTATTCCGTGTCCTGCCCGGAAGAACAACAAGTTGAAGCTCCTGAAGCAAAGAGGCCCGAGGAAGGTGGATGATCCCAATTATTGTCGATATCACAGAATGTTGGGACACCCGACAAAGAAGTGCTACATTTTTAAAGATATTCTACAAGCACTGGTTGATGCCGAGGTACTCAAGCTGAAACCGGAGCAGAAGACCGTGTCTACTAATATGACAACAGTTCAATTCGAGATTTCCACTGTAGAAACTCCTAATGGAGTTATTCCCATTCCAAAAGGAGAACTACGTTTGAGAAATACCGATCAACATGGTCAAGAAGGTAAAGGTCTGGTACCCCTTACTATTTCAAGAGGAGAAGTAATGTGGGTCCATCCTGACCTCGTCAAAGATCAGCAATGGGTGGAGACATCGTCAAAGAAGAAGAAGAATAAGGCTAAAGCTTCCAACATGATTAGTCCATCCATAAATGAAGATGATACTTATTTGGTCCCTCTCACCGACTCGAGAAAGAGGAGACTATTTTGGTCGCCGACGGTTCGATCCAGGAGTAGGTACGAGGTCAGGGAAAACGTACTTGAAAAAGTATGATCAAGGAGCGCAGGAGTCCGTGGAGCCGCTGAGGAGACAGGGGTTCCGCCCTAAAAATTCAATTGATAAAGGGAAGCCAAAGGAGGTTCGATATAATAAAACCTTCTACAGAAGCGTGAACATCGTGAAAACCATTCCACTTCGATGTTTTGGCACACCGCTAACATTCCCGCCGAATCACCTTTACGAGCTCTTGAAGTTGTCCAAATCTACAAGAGCAGCTCTAGTGGAGGCTTTAACGGATACAGAGAGCTTCATTACACAAGTTCCTGTAGTCCCAGAAGCTATGGATGAACCTTCTTGTGTCAAATGCCTACACATAATGAAAGGTCTGCCTTGCATATCATTCACACAAGAAGATATGCAAATCAATCATAAGCATGACAGGCCCTTGTACTACACAGGATACATGGGGTCTTCAGAGATCAGTCGTGTCCAAGTAGATCCGGCTCAGACTCAAAGATAATGCCATATAGAGTCATGCAAGTTCTGGGAATCCTGCATCACGGTTGAATTCCACTCGACAACTATCTTTGGCTTCAATGCCAACAGCACGCGACCCCTGGGAAAAATTAAGCTCAAATGTCAAATTGGAGATCTCAAGTCAGAAGTAACCTGCTACATTATAGATGCGGACACATCTTACAATTTGCTATTGGGACGACCTTGGATTCATGCGAATCGGATTGTCCCATCAACCCTTCATCAGGTAATGAAATATGTCAATGAAGAGGGGGAGGTCAAGACCCTGATAGCTGAGAAACATCCTTTCAAAGGAGTAGAGAGTTATCACACTGATTCGGTCTTTTACCTTGGCACCCCGGAGCCTGAATTGCCGACCGCTTATCGCGGCAGAACGGCGAGCGTCGAACCCGAACTCAAGAAGAGTGTCCATGGGAATTGCATGTAGTGAGCTCTAATAAGCTTAATAATGAGGAAGATGTACTGAGTGAAGGCGAATGGTACATTAATAAAAATTTCAATTTGGCTTACTTGTCTGATGTTTCATCTGAAGAAATAGATAAAGATACAGGATTGGAGCCATGGCATGCGCTATATGACGAGAGATCACTAGATTTGCCACTCAAAACGTCCCTCTCCACCTCCGGGAGGATGGAGGACGTGAGGAAGGCATTCTTTATGGTCCCGTCCAAAAAGAAGGGTCAGAAACCAATTTATTTTGGTAAAGTGGACCCTGAAGTTATCAAACCAGAGAGTTCAGAAGAAAGCGAGGCAACTCCTCAATTTCATCATTACGAACTTAAGGCTCGTCACATAATGAAGAGTATGGGCTACAATTTCGATAGTCCAAAAGGGTTAAATTTCGGGAAAGGGAGGCGAACCCTGATTCGACACCTTGTCCCTGAAGGTAAATCCCAAGATTATTACCACAAAACCCGGCGGGGGTTAGGGTACTTGTCGACACCATCCCCTTCAGAAGACGAAGCAGGACAATGCTCTGGCAAGGACCATTCATCTGGAACATCACCATGGGATTCCGACGTAAGTGTAGGATCAATTTTCGCAAGTATGTCAGTGAACATGACCTCAGTCAGTCATCCAAGTGATGACGAAGATGACAACTGGATTCAGACAGATAGTGACCCTTGGATTAAACGTCTTGATGTTCTATGGGATATGTGCTTCGAGCAACGAGAGCCGCCCACTGAAGATAAGGTGATCCAAATAAATATGGGGGATGAGACCAATCCCAAACCAATCTTCGTAAGCAAAAGCTTGTCGCAAAATGAGAAAGAAGAACTAGTGTCCCTCGTCCGAGAGTATGTTGACGTCTTCGCATGGAATTATGAAGACATGCCCGGTCTTGATACTGAGGTAGCCATGCACCGCCTCAATATCGACCCGAATGCGAAACCTGTTAAGCAACAGCAACGCAGGTTCCGTCCGGAGGTTATGGAGGCAATTGTAGTAGAAATCCAAAAGCTCATTGATGCAGGTTTCATCAGAGAGGAACAACACCCGGATTGGGTAGCCAATATCGTTGTTGTACCCAAGAAGAATGGAAAGATCCGGATATGCATTGATTTTCGTGATCTGAACGCGGCATGTCCGAAAGATGAATTTCCACTCCCCATCACCGATGTCATGATTGATAACACATGTGGATATGAGAGAATGTCTTTCATGGACGGATTTTCAGGATATAATCAAATCAAAATGTATCCTGAAGATGCAAAGCATACGGCCTTTAGAACACCATTGGGGGTATTCTGCTATACCGTAATGCCATTTGGGTTGAAGAACCGAGCAACTTACCAACGAGCGATGAATACTATTTTTCATCAACATCTACGTAAGAAGATTGAATGTTACGTAGATGACATTGTGGTAAAAAGTCGCAAGAAGGAAGACCACCTATCAGACTTGAAGACCATGTTCGACATCATGAGAACACATCAACTGAAGATGAACCCCACAAAATCCTTCCTAGGGGTGTCCAGTGGTAAATTCCTGGGATTCATAGTTACATCCCAAGGGATTTCGCCGATCCTCGAAGGTGCGCGGCTATCCAAGAAATGTCACCACCAAAGACCATTAAAGAGCTCGAGGCCTGCAAGGTAGGTTAGCGTACATCCGAAGATTCATATCAAATCTTTCGGGTCGGTGCCAACCCTTCTCCAAATTAATGAAGAAAGGGGTTTCGTTCGTATGGGACGAAGGTTGCCAAAAGGCGTTTGAAGAAATCAAAACCTATCTCACGCAACCGCCAGTCCTCGTGGCCCCAGTATCAGGAAAACCCTTCCTGTTATATGTGAGAGCCATGGACCATTCACTTGGAGCCTTGCTAGCCCAAAACGATGACCAAGGACATGAACAAGCAATTTATTACCTCACGAACCATGATGGGAGCCGAACACGATATGTGCCCTGGAAAAGGAATGCTTAGCCTCGATGTTTGCCATCCGTAAAACTCTCGGATTATCCGGTTGGGCAAACAATACATGTCATTTCCAGAGTAAATCCTCCGAGAGTGCTCATGACTAAGCCCTCTTCATCGAATTCTATAGCCAAATGGGCGATACTTCTCTCACAATATGATATGAAGTTTATGCCCCGTAAGGCTATTAAGGGACAGTCATGGCGGATTTCTTAGCGTAACATCCGTTCCCAACTCTTCCAAACTATACTAAGATATACCGATGAAATCACCGGCTTACATGACTCAAGGAGATACTCGTGTATGGAAATTATTCTTTGATGGAGCCTCTAGAGCTAATCCAGATGGAGGAATTGCGTACCGGTGGGGTTGTACTTGTTTCCCAAACAGCCTTGTGATCCCAAGGGGTTTTCCTTAATGAGCCATGCACTAATAATGTAGCGAATATAACGCTTTATTACTAGGAATGCACCGGTCAAGAAATCAACATCCATCTTGAAGCTTATGGTGATTCTCAGCTCATCGTGAATCAGGTTCGAGGAGAGTATGAAGTGCGCAATGAAGACTTAATCCCATATCACTCGGCGGTTCTAGAATTAGCACGAAAGTTCGAAGGCTTTTTCATAGAGTATATTCCACGAGCCCGGAATGCCTATGCAGATGCCCTAGCCTCATTAGCCACATCACTAGCATTACCTCCAAAGGCCCAGACAATAATATTTGTCGCAGGGCGTGAATTGTACTTTCCTGAACTCATCGCAAAAGAAGATCTAGAAGGACCAACAGAAGAAGCCGTTTGTGAAACTTCCATTGGGCTCGAACCAAGGGATTGGCGATTCCCTTATATAGACTACGTCCTGTATGGAATCCTACCGGATGACCCCAAAGAAGCGGCCGCCATTAAACGGAAGGCCCTTCGTTTTTATTATGATGTAACTTCCCAGACTTTGTATCGTAAGTCGCATGACGGAATTCTACTCCGCTGCCTTTCCCGAAAGGAGGCAAGAGATGCCTTAAAAGAGGCCCACGACGGAATGTGTGGAGCCCACCAACCATGGAGCAAGTTGGGGATCGCCATGAGAATAGGTTATTATTGGCCAAAGATGTTTGAAGATGCCGTGGATTACGCTTAAACGATGTCATGCGTACAAATTCATGGTGATTTCGTCCATCAGGCACCAGGAAATCTACACCCAACATCCTCTTCGTGGCCATTCGAAATGTGGGGAATGGATATTGTCGGGCCCATCTCCCCGCCAACGTCCAAAGGACATTGATTCATCTTAGCCAGAATCGACATTTTCTAAATGGGCGGAAGCTGTTACGTTAAAAGAAGTTAAAACTTCAAACGTGATCAAGTTCATTAAGCATCACGTCCTCTATCGCTTTGGCGTACCGCGGCGGATAGTCCATGATAACGGTGCGCAATTCATTAGCTATGGATTCCAGAGATTTTGCAATAAGTTCAGGATCCAAAGTGTTGCGTCGACGGCATATTATCCCCCAGCCAATGGTCTAGCGGAAGCTTTCAACAAGACCATTGTGAAACTTCTAAAAAAGTTCGTCTCTAAAAGTCGACGTGATTGGGATGAGAAGTTGGGAAATTGTTTATGGGCTTATCGCACGACGGTGAGAACCCCAACAAAAGCTACTCCCTTTTCTTTGGTGTACGGATCAGAAGCCGTTCTACCATTGGAGATTCAAATTCCTTCCCTAAGAGTCGCTCTCGCAACTGGAATGACGGATGAAGAGCAACATCAACTACGCCTACAGGAGCTAGAAATGTTAGACGACAAACGACTTCAAGCTCAACAACAAATCGAGCTATACCAAGCTCGGATTTCTAAAGCCTACAACAAGAAGGTTAAGGGAAGGATCTTCAAGAGAGGCGATCTTGTCTTAACAGTTCGCCGACCTATGGTCATGACACATAAGACGAAAGGGAAATTCAATCCCAAATGGGAAGGACCTTTCGTAATCGAGACTGTCTATTCTAACGGAGCTTATCGACTTATCGATTTGAAAGGTGACATTCTCATGATGCCAATTAACGGGAAGTTTCTCAAGAAATATTACCCGTAAGGCGTTTAGATCCCCTGTCTGGTTCTTAACTAAGCTTAAGAGAAGGAACTGAACGCGCTTAGGCTGGGGGTTAATTTATTGGAATGGATTTCATTCATTTCGAATCTTGAACGATCATTTATGCTATGTTAACATTATACCTCTGGCATTTGTAATTGTTTTCATTATTATAAATCAAAATATTGTGCGCAAAAAGAGGAACAAAAGTATCACTTCATTTTTTTTTTATAGCAAAATAAAAGGTGATACAGATTTGGTGCTAGAAAGATTCTGGGCCCATCAAGTGAATAACTATAAGCCGTGACTTAAGCTCCGCAAGCTTTTGTTCATGCTCGGCGCCTCTTC
>CM022706.1:20406077-20457230 GCA_012295165.1 Asparagus setaceus
TCATGTCATGCCCGTGCTTATTCACTCACGCGAACCTGTTCCAATAGCGTAGCGAATACAGGCAGCTTACGGACTTAGCCGCCAAAGTGGGGTCGAATATCTCGGCTTATCTGGCGATTCGCAATTGATAGTTAAGCGGGTTCGTGGTGACTCTGAAGTCGAATCCGGATCTAATCCCCTACCATCGGATAGGCTGTTGAAATAGCGGACTCATTCGAGTTTTTCATCGAATATATCCAGCCTAAAGCGCTTAGCGGATCGCGGCTGGCGGCATTAGGCGTATCGTTAGCACAACCTTAGAACCGAGCAACTAGTCACGGTCGGGACTCACCAACTCTTCGTACCATTATACGATGAGGCACAAGAAGATAAGGGGGAGTTACCAAAGTGTATACAACCCAAACCAAGTTGGAGCCCGATTGGCTTTCCTATCATCGATTCGTCTTACATGGTATTCTACGAAGGCGTAAAGGAAAAGTCAGTCGGAAACTCCAAGATTCTTCGACGAGAGACCGGGCGTTATATCGTAGAATGCGATGGTCTTTACTCGATGCCTTTCAAACAAGGAGGCAGAAGAGGTCGCCGGGAAGCGGTGAATGTGGTGCACACCGGCTGGTCCCAAACTCTGATCGAATCGGAGAATGGGCTACTTTTGGCCAACAATGGTTAATGGCCAGCGGTCGATGCGCTTCGGAAATGCCGCGGCGTGTCAAATTCACGAATTATATGCCGGCCGCCCGAGCAAGCGCATCCTTGACCCATCGGCCATTCGAGACATGGGGAATGGACATTGTAGGTCCCATTTTTCCTCCGATGCATCAAAGGCGTCGGTTTATTCTAGCGATCACCGACTACTTCTCCAGTGGGTGAAGCAATCCGCTAAAAGAAGTAAAGGCGTCAGATCATCAAGTTTATCAAACACCATGTCATCTATCGACATGGTGTCCCAAACGGATCGTGCATGACAGCGGTCCCAGTTCATCGGCAATTCCTTCATCGGGTTTAGAAATTCAAGATACAAGGCTCGTCGGCGGCCTATAATCCGTTTGCAAATGGATTAGCGAGGCATTCAACAAGGCGATTATCAAAATTACGTCAAAGCATGTGAAAAGTAACAAAGCGGTGGGATGATAAACTTCGGAGAAGCACTCAGGCGTGTCGCTGTGATGCATACGCCAGGCTAGAGGCGACCCGTACTCTACGGTCTACGGGTGTGACGGTTCTCCCATTGGAAATTCAGATCCGTCGCCGCCAGCCCTTTCAGCGAGATGGCGGCCGAAGAACAACATCGAAAATGTCTCGAAGAGCTTGAGATGTTAGATGGCGGAAGGCTCAACAATGCATTGAGTTCTACCAAGCTAGGATGTCGAAGGCTTTCAACAAGAAAGTTCGACAGAGAACCTAGAAGGAGATTTGGTCCTCATTTGCTCGACGAGATAATCCTCACTTCCAAGAAGAAAGGTAAATTCGAACCTAAATGGGAGGGCCGTTTGTAATAGAAGCGGTTTACTCAATGGTGCATATCGCCTAATTACCCAAAATGGCGACCGGCAATTAATCTTAGATAAATGGGAAGTTCTGAAGAAATACTACCCATAGTATCTTGGGATAACCCGTTCGGCGGGAAGTTCCTCGTGGGATGTCTCACCCGCCTTTAGCGAGGATAACCCTAGATTTATCCTCCATCACAATTTCCCCACCGATCAAATTCCTTGGCGGTGGGTCTACAAATTTACGGTACATTACCAAAATCCTCTTGATTCCTTCTATGAACAAGAGGCCCACTCAAAATTCCTTTCCGCTGGAGAGAATATAAAATCCTTCCTCTCCAAGCGTAAAATCCTTCGTGTCAAGCGGAAGGGTTCCATCTTCATCTTAGGTAGCCAGATTGAAGGTATCTTGTGGGATTTTGAGACCGGGTTGTCCGTGAAGGTCACAGAGTCTTTTAGGTTCTCGGTGGAGATCCTCTTAGTTCCATCTTCATCTTAGGTAGCGCCCATTGAAGGTATCTTGGGATTTTGGACCGGGTTGTCCGTGAAGGTCACTGAGTCTTCGGTTCTCGGTGGAGATCCCACTCTTAGTTCCATCTTCATCTTAGGTAGCCGGTGAAGGTATCGCCGGGATTTTCGAGACGGGTTGTCCGTGAAGGTCGCTGAGAGTCTTTGGGTTCTCGGTGGAGATCCCTCTTAGTTCCATCTTCATCTTAGGTAGCGCCCTGAAGGTATCTTGTAGGATTTTCGAACCGGGTTGTCCGTGAAGGTGCTGAGTCTTCGGTTCTCGGTGGAGATCCACTCTTAGTTCCATCTTCATCTTAGGTAGCCCGATTGAAGGTATCTTGTGGGATTTTCGAGACCGGGTTGTCCGTGAAGGTCACACAGTCTTCGGTTCTCAGTGGAGATCCCACTCTTAGTTCCATCTTCATCTTAGGTAGCGCCGGTGAAGGTATCTTGTAGGGATTTTGAACCGGGTTGTCCGTGAAGGTCGCTGAGTCTTCGGTTCTCGGTGGAGATCCCACTCTTAGTTCCATCTTTCATCCTGGCGTAGCCGTGAAGGTATCTTGCGGGATTTTCGAGACCGAGGTTGTCCGAAGGTCGCTGAGTCTTCGGTTCTCGGAGTAGAGATCCACTCTTAGTTCCCCTCTTATCTTAGGTAGCCATTGAAGGTATCTTGAGATTTTCGTCGGGTAGTCCGTGAAGGTCACGAGTCTTCCGATTCTGACAAGGAATCTGCATTAGCCTCATCAGGAAATAGAACACATTCTTCCTTTCCCACCTCAATCAAATCTTCATCGGTTGGTCATTCTCGGTCAAAGAGGACACCAAGGTTCATCTTGGGGCATTTTATCCGGCCTAAGAAGGGATAAAGCCAACGCCCACCTGCGTGTTGCGGTTTAGTCTTTCTCCGATTGAAGAAGACACGAGTTGATTCAGGGGCATTTTATCCGAAGCCTAAGAGGGATAAAGCCAGCCTACCGCAGCGTTCGGGTAGTCAATTCAGTGACAAAGGCGAAGCCTACGTATTCAACATCGTAGCATTAAGTCTAAGAGAGTTTCATTCTTTTAGCACAGCGTTGTGTGTAGAGCGGTTTAGACAATCTACATGCTAGCCCAACTTAAGCGGTAGTTGGTAAAGGCTCATCAAACCCGTTGAAGGTGGGGTTGGCATAACCCTAAAGTCAGCGCCTCACCGCAGCGTTCGGTTTAGTCTTTCTCCGATTGAAGAAGACACGAGTTCGATTACGGGGCATTTTATCCGAAGCCTAAGAAGGGATAAAGCCAGCGCCTACGCGTTGCGGTTTAGTCTTTTCGATTGAAGAAGACACGAGTTCGATTAAGGGTATTTCGTCCGAAGCCTAAGGAGGGGCGAGTCTCGTGTAACAGCGTTCTTAGGGTGGTCTCTTGCGGTAAAAGTCACGAAGCCTATGTATTCGATATCATAGCAACAAGTCTAGAAGAGTTCCATTCTTTTAGCACAGCGTCGTCGAAGCGGATCACGATAATCCGCACGCTAACTCAAGCGGTGGTTGGTAAAGGCTAATCAAACCCGTTGATGGTGAGGGTTTGCCAAAATCCTATAAGTATTATGGTTAATTATTTCGACGAAATAAAAGAATCATAATAAGCAATGAAGGAATAGATCTTATTCATTTGAAGCAAATATAGAAGGAGCTACAATTGTCGAGACAATTGATTCAAGCAAAGTTATGATAATACATCTAAATAAAAATAAGTAGCGACTGGTGAACAAAGAGGCGAAAAGTCGCACCACATCGGACTTCATTGGCGCAATCCGGTAATGTGAAGGAAGCAAGGTCAGCCTTGGCCGGCTAATTTTCCTCTGGATCGCTCGAACCCGAGCCTTGGCTTCCTTCTCAAGTTCCTCTTGAGTTCGCGGCAATAGCGGCCGCATGTTTCCGACGCGCCTCGAGGACTTGCTTCTCACGTTCGATGACATCACGGACTCGGTGCACTCCGTGAAATCCTTCAGCGTCTTCTCCTTGAGCAGTCACGATTCACGTGCGTTCGACATAGGCGTGGCGCATTTATCTTCTTGGCTGCTTGAAACATCGCTCATATGAGTTCCCAAAGATGACCTCTTGCTCGATATTCTCCTCTGCGAAGGGCGCGTTCCGAAGCCTTGATCCGAGCCGTCGGAAGTCGCATCACCTCATCGTCTGGTTCAAAAGGCTAAATCATCCACGGTATGCAAGAGTTAGCCGACTAGTGAGCTTTGCTCACGATTAGGCGAGGGGCCCAACCATGCTGAATTTCCTCCAAGATACTCAATATGAATGGGCGAAGACCATAAAAGTAAGCCCATCTAACCTCGATAATAGATCGCTGCTTCAAACCATTCTCCAACGGTGAAGGAGACCCATCCGAGCGGAGTCGAGGAGCATTTTTGGCGGGGCAATCTCGGCAATAGGTTGAATTCGTGGAAGTGGTCCGTCAAGATTAACAGGGCCTCCAGCCCTATACTCGAAGGTCGGGAAATCCGGTTCGGCCAAAGTACGCAAGGGAGGCGGTGGGCGGATGATGAAACGATCCTCAAACTTCGTCATCGAAATTATGATAGTAGGCTCGAGGCTTAGCGGGTTTCTTCTGCGGGTGTTAAGCCTACTTGCGGTTCGCTTCGGTGGAAAGGGTCTTCTCGGGATGACCTTAATCGAGACTTGACATTTGGAGCCTTAGTAGGCGAATAATCATCGACATCCGCCCCACAAGAACAAAGGGTTAACAGATCATTTAGGAGGAATATCTTGAAAAAGAAGCGGTATAAGGCGTAGAACTCTTCTCGAAACCCATGAGATTGAGTCCGACCTTATAGCGAGTATGGCGATTTCATCAGGTATTAAATACGGGAGAGCGATGAATATAGTCGTGTAAACAGCGACAATATATATCGTTCCACGAGCAAATCGGTGTGAAATCGCCCGTTAAAACTGCTCGACGGGTGATTTTTGAAGCCTCGATCCTCACGAAGGAGAAGGCGGGGTCATAGCGGGTGTACACAATCGGCGTCAATCCCCACAAAGGAGGATTCGGCTCTTCCCAATCGCCTCACAAAGGAGAAGCGGGGACATAGCCTATATATGTATGAGAATATGATGTATTTGGCGCCTCCAGAAAAAAGAGGCGTGCATTGGCGCCGTCGCAGTTGATCGACTCCTCAGCGCGATCTTCCAGCGACATGAGGCGCAAAAAGACAAATAAAGTCAGATATGCGGTTAAAAATCAATAAAAGGCATCAAGTAAGACCGAAGCGCTGACCGAAGCGAGCAATAGGCAAACAACCAAACCACGAACCGGCCTAGTGCGCCAGCTGCCCGGCAGCGCCGAGCAGCGCCAGCCCAGCAACTAGCAGCGCCAGGCAGCGCCGAACTTACTGGCCTTGACCTGACACGAATGCGCCCGAACCAGCATTTTGGCCAGCATGACCTGGCTTGAGTGCGCCAGGCGCGCCAGGCAGCCAGTATTTACTGGCCTTGAGCAGCATGGCGCTACCCTCCGTCGTATAGCCCTTGTGCAGCGCCCGGCCCCAGCCGCCGCTGGCAGCCCTCGCCCGCTCCAACCGTCCTTCTCCCCTTGTGGTTGTAGTCACTGTCACAAAAAAAAAAGGGAAGAAAAGAAGAAAAAGAATTTACAAAACCCTCGTACACATACCTCGTTGATCAAGGAAATAAGACGGCGAAGCGAGATGAAAACAAGAGAAACCTGGGGCGGCCTAGGTCGAAGAAAGAGGCCTTGTGGGTATTTATAATATCCCCATATGCACCCAATCCTCTTGGAACAAGGACTCCTATTTGGCAAGAAGTAGGAATTCTAATTGGAGTCCAAATCAATTCTAATTAGGACTCTAATCAGCCCCTAATTAGGAGTCCTAATGGAATCTTGTTTGGATGCCAAAATAATGCCAAATCAGTCCGTTGATTGACCCCTACTCCCTCCGCTATATTTGGAAAAATTAGAAGATTTATTGGAGATAACACCCTTGGATTGCATCGGCCGATCAGCGTCGCCTAATCCTACTCAACTAGGATTACGAGTATAAGCTGTTTCCTAATTTATCGAGAAGTTCAGGAAGAATATTTTCACAAAAATATTCTTAGGGATAACTTCGATCGTGCGGATTGCATCGGCCGATCAACGCGTCGCCAATCCTACTCAACTAGGATTACAGTATAAACTGTTTCCTAATTTATCGAGTTCAGGAAGAATATTTTCACAAAAATATTCTTAGGGATAACTGTCGTTGCATCGGCGCCGATCAGCGTCGCCTAATCCTACTCAACTAGGATTACGGTATAAGCTGTTTCCTAATTTATCGAGAAGTTCTGGAAGAATATTTTCACAAAAATATTCTTAGGATAACTTCGATCGTGCGGATTGCATCGGCCCGATCAACGGCGTAATCCTACTCCAACTAGGATTACGAGTATAAACTATTTCCAAAATTTCAACGAGGAGTTCCTGGAGAATAAATCCATATTCTTAAGGATAACTCGGCAACCCTCAATATCCTCCCACCATAATCTCCAAGAGAGGGATAATCTGATGAGGAGTGAAAGTCATGTTGACATCGGATAATCATATCCTCCCGCTGTAGTTAAACCAACAACACACGTGATGATGAAGGAATTAGCCGAATAAGGGTTATGAAATTCCATGTACTCGACACAGCCAATGTGTCGCCAACAAAGGAGTTCGCCGACATATGGAGAAGTCCAAAAGTCTGATGGTTAGTCAGACAACGACCAACCGACACGAGTTACAAACAAAACTCACCCGCCAGCTTCGAATCAAGATAACAAGCGGTCAGACAATAAATGCAGCACCGTGATCTTATCAGAAATCCTACAAAGAACTGGATGATCTGAAAGAATCAAAGACTTGAAGCTATCTTTTGGGACCCTCACCATCAAGGCCGGAACCATCGGTCCAAAGCATCCCAGACTCATCAAGAATCGAGACTGAGACGCTTTGGAGGGGGTATCTGTAGGCGTTGAAAAATGCTCACAAGGTCCCCGAAACCAACTCGTGACGAGGAGTCGGCGAGTGACGACCCATCGAATGATACGGACGTCGAACGGTTGAGACGTGAACCCGACGGCAAACTCACAAGCGTCACAAGCACGGCTTAAGCCGGACTTGAACGGATGATCGGATTTCGGGACCGTTGAACCGGAACGAACCAAGAATTAGTTCTGGAATCAAATACAGACGGAACCCAAGTCTGAGAGACAAAAAAAGCCGGAAAACGACGCGGGAACGACGCGAAAACAACGAAAAAAGCAAGGCGAGGCGACACCTCGGCCAAGTGGCCGAGGTGGCTCGGCCACTTTGGCCGAGCCACCTCGACCAACTTAGCGAGGTGCTCTCAAAGCGAGGAGGCTCGGCCACCTGCCGAGCCACCCGCCAACTTGGTCAGGTGCCGACCAAGCTGCCGAGGAGGCTCTACCACTGCCAGCCACCCTACCAACTGGTCGAGGTGCCTCGCCAGCAGCCGAGGTGGCTCGGCCAAGTGGCCGAGCCACATCTCCGCGATTTGTATAAATAGGGGGGGGGGTCTTCTTCAGGGGGAGGTCGGATTTTGAAGGTCTTGGATTGGGGGGGAATTTCAAGGCTTCCGGAGGCTTGGATTTTTGGTGATTTGGAAGAGCTCGGACTTGAAGAATTCTTGCGAGATCTCGATGTCGGTATACGGTTAGAACGCAGCGTGACTCAAGTCGGTCGGCGTCGGATCTATAAGCAAAGGTAACCGAATTGGTCGAACTCTGAGATACCCTCTAGATTAAGCTTCGTCTTAATCTCGGGGATAGCCTGTGATTTCTCCTAGTAGATCTCACCCGCTCGGCGATCCTCTCCTTCGTGAGTGTGATCCCTCGAGCTTCGTTTCCTTCGTGAAGCGAGCCCCTTACATCTGTAGTTCAGGCAGGGTCTCTACTTGGATCGAATTGCGGTGGTCCACGGACACAAAAGTCCCGGCACGGGCAAAGAACCCATGGCGAGGACCTCGACATAGAGATCCTCGTGTTTGTTTAGGAAGAAGTCGCAATCTTTTTGATTTTCATTATGCGCCTTAAAATAAAAGGCAATTTCTTTTGAATTTTGTTGTAGGCAAAAGAAGCTGTAAACAAATTCAAATCAATGACAATCATCCCGACTTTTACATGAGCAGGCGTGGTGAAGAACTTGCTTCATGATAGTCGTCTGATTAATGATAGTTATTATCATCTTATTCCACATGTAGTCATCCTCTTCTTGATCCAAAAGCAATGCATCCATAAATTCATGATCACTCAGCTCTTCAATGTTAATATCACTTGAAAGTTCAGTAACAAATTCTTCAAACGTATTCATCTTCCAAAAAAAATTTTAAGTTTAATTAGTTAGGCAATTTGTAGTAAAGAATAACAAATCATGTTGTGGGAATATATGTTTACAAAAAATCAGCAACAATTAAACAGAAAATTATCCCATATCTGCTAACATGCAATAAATAGAATAGCAGTCTCATTGAGATGTTCCTCCTTCTCATTTTGACACACATGCAATTGAAAGAAAGACAGAGAAAATTATCCCACAGCAAATTTTCAAGAACTATATTCAAATGAGTTGATAAAGTGTTGAAGAACTATGGAGAGAAAGCATGGACGAGAATGCAGTAAAAGAAGACAACACAAAAAGCAAAACACTAAAGGGTCGGAATAAAGTTTGTGTTGCTATTATCTGTTTGATACCGACCTAAAGAAAACTAGTATTTACGGAGATAGAAATACACGAGGATGAACGACAGAGAATAAACTAGAAAACTGTCTATGACTTACTACTACTATCCAAAGACAGATGAGCAAGTCACAACTACATCAAACCTGAAGCATTTCAAATACCTACTTATAACCTAACTCCATTTTTCTGTAGACACCCGTAAGTACGCCATTGTTATACACCTACTGAAACCATGAGTGTGCCTTTAATTTTATGGTTCGTATTCCTTCGATGATTCATATTAATTCACCAATGGAAAAAGAAAATTATATAAAGGTTTGTTGTGAGAATAGGACTGGAGAATTCTTCTATCTATTGCATCCCAAAGGATTTAATTACCGAATTTCACTCCTCTTTCACTCATGGATATTGCTCAATACATAAAGTTGACAGGCTAGAGAAAATAAACTCAAATGCGACAAATGGGTATCAAACCCCAACAAGTAATACAAAGTTTCAAGGCCAAAGACCAATAGACAAAGAGAAAAAGAAATTTACCCGAATTTCACAATAATAATATCACTAATTCCATCCAATTTAAAAACATGAGAAATAAAAAAAATTACAACTTTGCAGGATAGTTGGAAGGAATAAAAAGAAGAAAACATAATGGGAATTCAAGAAGAACTATCTGCAAATAAGTATTTTAATCAAACAATAAGCACATGAATATACAAGGGAGTAAGTACCTTATAGAATCAATCAAGTAAATTACCCACCAGTTAGCAAGAGCACAAATTACATAGTATCTTGAGCACCCATTATCAAACAAGCCTGCACTAGTATTCAAAATTGTGATCTTAGGCCCCCCAAAAAAAAAGTAAAAAATTAAATAAATTCTACAAATAAAAGGATTCATACGCTGAGTAGAATGCATGAGCTTCCTAGTTTCATTTCAAAGCAACGAACAAGGCTGCTCACGCAAGCAAACAATTAAAGATCGCAAAAAGGAAAAGTAAAGATTGTCTAGCAACTTGATTGTCTAACAGAAATGGACACAGAGAAAACAAATAAGTCAACCAAAAATAAGCATAAATAAGTCATAACTTGATTGTCTAACAAAGAGAAGGTCACTGCTTTTTAACATCACTAAGTGCAGTTGCAACCCTGCTAGCTAAAAACCTACTAATAAATTAAATAAAATGGCATATATAGCCTTTTATTAGTCTTGAGACACCAGAAACAAAGATCACTGATTAGGATGAAAGTTTTGCCTTTCTTGAAGTAAGGTGACAAATGAACCCATGTCATTTGTATGATTATCGTGGGGTAGCGACATGTGAGATTGGCTCTGATACATTTGAGGAGTCTCGTTCTAGCTTGGTTGATTAAAGGCTCCAAATTGGGTTTGAGGCATATGAGCTGGTTGTTTTGGGATAAAAGACTGTGGTAGATAACAGGATATCGCATTTTGCAAAGCCATTTGTTTCTTCAGCCACGACAATAACATTTTCCCATTAAGCATATTAACAACATGTTTGTTCTCCTTTTTCTTGATAGCTTCAGCTCATGCAATGCGTAGATCATCAGTTATACCTTCTAACTTCAATATCTTATCCATACACTCTTTCATTTCATTAGGACTTGCTTTTCGAGAATCCATTACCTCTTTTGTAATATCAACTTGCTGCTTTTGGAGCTCAAGCATTTGTGATGAATCATTTTCAAAATCAGATCAGAAACTCTACATCGAGTCTGTGACATAGATTAAGAACTTTTAGGCTTACGCTTAGTTCCTGATGATTGAGCTTGGTGAATTGTGCTTGGTACAAAAGTAGATGTAGTTTGTAGGTGGTTGTGTCTAACTAAATGAAAGTTGTGCCTCTCGAACTTCTTGTAACTCGTCTGTGAATTGTGCTTGGTACAGAAGTAGGTGTAGTTTGTAGGGGGTTGTGTCTCACTAAATGAAAGTTGTGCCTCTTGAGGGTTGTGTCTCACTAAATGAAAGTTGTGCCTCTTGAACTTCTTGTAACTTGTCTGTGAATTGTGCTTGGTACAGAAGTAGGTGTAGTTTGTAGGGGTTGTGTCTCACTAGATGAAAGTTGTGCCTCTCGAACTTCTTGTAACTCGTCTGAATAATTCAAATTTATCTCATTAATGTGTTGTCCCTCAACCTCCTCCAATTTTTTATCTGAACTAACAAAGCTTCCATCACGCTCGTTAAAATTGTCAGTTGTCCCAAACCACCATCGTCCGTTAGATGTGTTACCTTCACATAAAAAATCCATATCGTCATATTGGAGAAAAGGCTTATTCTTAATTTTTAAATACTCAACATTGTCCCGTGACAAAAAGTAATAAATGAATTATTAGTTTCCTAATATAAAATTTAAACTTACTAACCATATGTTATAAGGTTAATACCTTTATTAAAGCCTCCCAATCTTTTGGAGTAAGTGCAATGACCATATTTTTATCAGCATCCCGACCCTAGCCAAATTTATCCCGAAGTTTGTTGTTAAGACAATATTGTTTCTTCAAGATTTTGTAATGACTTTCCATTTTTTTTTATCTCGATCATATTGTTCCGTCCTGACCTTATCATCATCAATCTTTTGCCATTGCTCAGTTGCAAAGTGACTTCTATTGTTCTTTTCCTTAAGAACCAATTCTTTCTAGATTCCGAGTAAAACAAGATCTTCATTTAAAATCCAATTACTAGCTCTAGGTTTTGATTGCAGACCTTCAAGTTGAGCCCCCGCTCCCATTATAGAAGGGGAATTCAAAAATCCAGCACCTAAATTGCTTGCAATTCTCGCGTTCTTCTTAGCCATTTCAGATCACTAGATGAGAATTAAAAAAAAAAGTTAATCAATTTAACAATAAGGTAATCAAATGTATAACTGAAAAGATTTAAGATTTTTTCGTTGTTTTTAATAGTTAAAACTAAAAATTTTAGCTCTCCCCATCCTTAAAATAAGGTTATATATAGTTTAATTAAAACTCAAAATTATTGTTAGGAAATTTCAAAACTTGACCTCTTTATATTTTATTTCATATACCGGAACCCAAATAATCCAACCTTCCTCAACCTTACACAAAGTCACTTTGGCAATGCATCTAATTATCTTCGTTTTAGAATAAATTGGAAAATTAAAGTCCTGGGCTTTTCTCATGTTTTTTATTTTTAGTTCAATTTTTAATTTGATGAGATTTTTTTATAACCATGCTCAAAATGGAGCCCAAGATCGCAGTAGCTATATTGGAATCTCCCAAATGTATGAGTCATCCGTGGTGGGTAATTTGAGGAGAACGACATCTTATTTTCTAATATAAGCAGAGCGTTACTATAGGCTTGAAATTTGTTTCTTAAAACATTTACAAATGTATACTAAACTCAAAGCTATGCACAATATTTTAACCAATACGAGTAAAATATTATTTTGATTCACACAGCTACAAATTATTTCCAAACATCAATTGCCATGTAAACAATTATCTTCGATTAAATTTCAACTACTACCAACAATATGTTTTTAAAAACTATCAAAGATGGCAACTTTATTGTGCGCTTCCAAAACTAAAAATATAAAATTACAAAAATTAAGATTATTCCCAAATACATGGTCAAACATATTGCAAATACTATCAAACATCATCTTCATGAATTCTTAATTAACTTTTAGAACTTTAGAGGAAACTAAGCCTATCAACTTAGTAAAATACAAACTGCATGTCCATGAAACAAGCCTGGAAAATTATTTGTTATATTAGATTTTTTTTCCTTGTGTTCAAGCTTATCAATAATCACTACATGAACTTTGATATAGATCTCATCAAGTTCTCTTAATAAATCTTCATCTCAGTTCTATCTTGATCGACAAATTCCTCGTGACACCATATAAGAAATTTTAGTAAATAGCCCTAGAAAAAAGCATGAAATAAAGATTGCAATACTCGATCGAACTATCTGTTTATTGACTAATCTGATCTAACAATTTTCTTTTTTATTTCCCTTTTCCTTTTTACATCACTAGTATAATGCATGTGCTTTCTTGGCGTGGACATATTTTTGTATTTAATATTATATTATCTAATATATTATATATAAATATTTTATAAAGTTATTTTATTACACTATTATTTAAAAATTAAGTTATATTATTATTAGTACTTATACTATTATTAACATACATTTAATAGTTATTTAAATTTGCTTATTATTATGTTATTAAACAATTTATTAATAGTATAATTATTAAATAATAATGTAATCATTAGTCTAAGTAACACTATTAAAATAATTAATCATTTATATTATTAAATATTTATGCTATCTAGATATTTTATTAAAATATTAATTAAACAAATGACAATAATTCTTAATATTATATGACTTTATGTTGTAAAGAATATTACCTTGTTTGATAATTAACATCTTCTTAGTAATAAACAAGCTGGGCGTTATAAATTAAAAATACTTTTATTTAGGAAAAATACTTTATATAAATATATTGAATCCTTGAAATTTATGAAACATTTAGTTTCCAACAAAATTGCAAGTCTCAAAAATTTCAAGGATCCAATATTTTTATATAAACCAATTTTCCTAAACAAAAGTATTTTTAATTATAACATCAATTTTATTACTAAGGCGATATTATAACGTTGAACAAGGTAATATTTCTTATAATATAAAGAATCAATCCTTATTTATAGTATTATTAATAATTATAATTATGTACAATAGTTTTTAACTAAATAATTTTACCATTTCATTATAATTAATAATTCTTTATAATAAATTATAAAATATTTATGAATTTTATTATCATTATAAATTATTAATATATTCTAGTGAATGATCAAATATTTTGAGAAAATGAGAGAAAAGTATGTCTCATAAATTTCAAGGATCCAATATTTTTATATAAACGGATTTTCCTAAATAAAAGCATTTTTAATTTATATATTTCAAATTTTTATTATGAGACGATATTAATTATCGAACAAGGTAATATTCTTTACAACATAAAGAATCAATCCCTATTTTTACTATTATTAATAATTATGTACAATAATTTATTAAATAAATAATTTTACTACTTTATATAATTAATAATTCTTTATAGTAAATTATAAATATTTATGAATTTTATTATCATTATAAATTATTAATATATTATAGTTAATGACCAAATATTTTGAGAAAATGAAGAGGTGCATAGTTAATGAGAGGTTATGGATCATTAGTTTTATAAATAATGATATAATTGTGAGTTATAAAAATTGAGAGGGTAAAAAGGAAATCAAAAGTTTTGACATGGGTATTCTCTTTTATAAGTAGTATAGATTTACAAAGATGTCTAAAACTATCCCAAACAAATTTTCTATGCATACAATCTTTATCGTTCTCAATCTAAATGTAGAATTGATAATAATAAAATCAACATACTTAGAGAAATATTGGTGATAATTCGCTTGAAAATGGTCGATCCAGAAAATGCCCGCGAGTTGAATAAAAGGAGAAAAAAACAGTGCGCAAATAGGTTTTATATGGAAACAAATTTTCCCCTCTTCCCGTATCTCTATAGATAAAATAGAAAGTTTTTTTTTTTGGTTGAAATTCTTTTCTCTGCCCATCGTGAGGAGAAGTAATATCTCTTTTTCCACTTATTCACGAGTATTAGTAAACTCATCAAACTGACCGGTTGATGCCCATTAATTTTTGTGAAGAACCTTTGACCAACTTAGCATGTTTGAATGGCTACGAATAGACTAAACTCTCTTAATCCTCTAGTTAACCCCTTGCTGAACAGGGTCGAAAATATTTGAAAAACAATCCATTCGCAAAAACCCCAATAAAGTTATAATTAAGGATCTCAAAATTCCCCAAAACATGAGAAGAAACAGTCGGCAAAAATGGATAAAGATTCACAATCTATTCTGAAAAACCCCATGGTGAAGAAGATTGTAAAAAATTGTACTTAAAGAAGACTACAAGGAGATGACGACAATACCTTATTAAGAAGATTCAACACGCTTTCTTTTCTTTTTTGCCTTTTTCTTTTTGTTTGTTAGCATTAATTTGCGAGAACAGAAGAAAGAGAGAGAAAGAGGGCTCGACTTGGTTGTTTTGGTGAGAACTATATCATATTTACTCCAGAAGCAAAAACACCAAATAATTAATGAAAAGAATCAACAATACAAATACAATGATGTTACATTGTTCCGAACAACTCGTACGTTCGTATGCAGCAGATAAAACTTCATAAATCAGAAGAGCAATTACAATTACACTTATGAAATCAATGTGGTCAAACAACGCCCACTTATGATACAGAATGGGATAACTATGGTGCGTTTGGCAACTCCGCGAAACTTGTTTTAAGTGGTACACATTGGTCCAAAATCTTGTTATTAGTTTCGTAAAAAGTGGGCCTAAATTGAACTAGTTCTTTCTAGTTCAAAATCTTGCCTCTAAACTAGTTCTTTTGTGAGCCAACTCTTATATGGTTCAAGTTTGGCCTAGTTAAGGAAAAAAATAGTCTAGCCTAGTTTAATTTTAAAGTTGTCAGACACACCCTAATATCTTCAAATTCAATTACATCTCATACTCCACTTCTTCCACTTCAGCTAATCCCTATAGTAGTATTAGGGTATCTGCTTTCCTTTATTTTAGTCCCACATCGATTAAGATTCTAGAACATCTCCTCTTACTCTTATATTTAAGCAGTTCAATATAATGAATAAAAGAAGTCTCTTTTCTCCCAAAAGCTCTATTCTTATCTTGGTATCAAAGTCATCCTCTTGATCCCAGAGAGACCACTTTCTTCTTCCTCTACATCAAGCCGCCGAGGGGGTTCTGCCAAAAACTCTGTGCTTCCCCTCAGCGGCCTCAACACTTGATTCAATCTTAAATGTACCGACCCATCGCTTACAACCTCTCACTGTCCTCTGCTCACTACAAAACCCTTGCCCTAACCTTTGCTGAACGACATTGTTCATCTGGGGGTACTGTTCACCCACGAACTACTGCCCTATTTGAGTTTCTGTTCATCCCGAACCTCGCTGCTTCGACACCAACTTCTACAGCAACCTCTTCTTGGTCACCACTGTTGCCAAGTATAACCCTCGTCGTTGTCGATTAGCTCTGACCAGGTTGGACCCGCTGGTCGTCATCGTCCTTGTAGCTTCAACCCTCGTCCAAACCCTACCGCTGCAAACTCTCGCCTTGCGAAACCCTAGCAGTTCCTCCACCACAAACCTCTGCCTGCCAACACCACCACTGCTCCGATTGGTGTAATTGCACAAACTATTCATCGCACGCACACAAGGTATTCGACGAATTGCCTTAGCCAGATTTCTCACTCCTTGGCCATCCTCTGGCCAAGCTCTCTTCAGTCAAGCACTTTTCACTCACCGATACTTACAAGATCCGGTCACTGTGCCTCCTCTCGTGACCGCGGATCCACCCTCTCGCGACCACTGCATGTGACTGTCGATCACTGCTGGAACACCGTATCTCGCTACTTGCAAGATCTAGTCACCGTGCCTTCTCCCGCGACTACAGTTCTGCCCTCTTATAACCACCGTGCATGACTGTCGATCACTACTGCAATAACATGATCTCGCCGCCTACAATTCCAGCCACCGATGTGCTCCAATTCAACCACCTCTCGCCAAGCCATGCCAACAACCATCTATGTAAAATTTTACTCATCTTATTCGAACTCACGGATCTCTACCAACCGTGAGTATAACGGAGGGTGTTAGATATAGTAGTATTAGGGTATCTGCTTTTCTTTGTTTTAGTCCTACATCGATTAGGATTGTAAATCCTCTCTTCTTACTCTTGTATTTAAGAAGTTCAATACAATGAATAAAAGAAGTCTTTTTTCTCCCAAAAGCTCTATTCTTATCAACCCCGCCATTGCCAACTCCTCCACCACCCCAATC
This sequence comes from Asparagus setaceus, assembly GCA_012295165.1. Taxonomy (NCBI): domain Eukaryota; kingdom Viridiplantae; phylum Streptophyta; class Magnoliopsida; order Asparagales; family Asparagaceae; genus Asparagus; species Asparagus setaceus. Next base: position 20,422,745 of record CM022706.1, read on the forward strand.
CTACTATTAATAGTAAAAACCATACTTCAATAGATCATCAATCTCATCGAGGATGCCACTCTTGAGAAAAAGGTATAAAGTGCTCATGGGTCCATGGCATTAAATGTACACTCAAATGATGTCAACCGTTAGATCATTAGCTTTCGAGATTCGTGCTCAAATCCAACGATTGACATCTTTTGGGTGCACATTTAATGATGTGGGCCATCCCCACTGGATACTTTCTCACTCTTGAGCCCTAGGTGAATGTTTTACCCCATATTTTTTGTTGTTAGTATTATCTCTAGATATTTGGGTTTTGATGTCCGTTGGTGTTGATTTTGGCCTTGGCTTTTGAAGTGTATATAATAGGGAATGTTAAGGGATAATTATAACATTTGTTTGGTTCGAAAATATTAGATTTTGTACATGGATTAATTGTAAACATATTACATATGTCGGTTTTTATAAAGTTCAAGGTTCTGTGTTGTGCCCTTTCATGGTGAATGATTAATATATTGCTAGTGGTGGATTCAGGATTTAAGGAAACTGCTCTCACTATATAATTAATAATTCAAAAATTAACAATTATTCCTAATGATTTTTCATATCTTTTAAAAAATATAATCACATTATTAGTAACACTACTAAATGCATTTTTTCAATATATATCACTAAACAATGATTAAGCTAATCATCACTAATTTTATTCCGCAACTTACTCTTTATCAATTTCATTGCAGAAAAAGTTTTGTCCATAGTTGCCTTAGCCATGGGTAAATCGATGCAATCCTAAAAAGTGAATGCACCAAAGCATAGATGTTATGCTTTTTAGTCTCCACACTACTACAAACAAGGCCAGCCCCAACGGTTAGAACCGTTGCGCCTAACCATGAACCCAACGGTTGAAACAAGAGTCATCAAACAAACCTTTTTTTTTTTTTTTAATATTAACAACATTTCAAAGACAGAGATAAAATGGCTATAAATAAAGATGTCGCATGCAACTTATTGACATACCATAAACTAGCCTAAGATTGATTTATTGATGTATAACTTGAACTGGAATACATAGAGATAAAAGGGCCATAAATAGAACAATAAAGAAGTAAAAGCTATACAAATTATTCATATCAAAGGGCCATAAATATAGAGTAATAAAGAAGTGAAAACTATACAAATGATTCACACCTCAACAACAAATTTGAAAGCGCAAGCAACATTAGCATTGCTGCTAACAACAATCACAATATAAGCATTGCTAATTCTCATGTAAAAGAAAGACAACCTCCAATCTGCCTAACTGGACAAACACCAAGTTCTTTAGTCTTCACTATATATATACATCTAAATGCATCGACCACGTTTCCACTGAACAAAAATCACAAAACCAAAATCAGAGCCCGAGATCTAATCACTTAACTTAGAAATTTTCAATCATGCAGTTTCACCAAAATAATCATCAATTTCATACCTTTTGGCAACCAACTGGAGCAGCAAATCGGGTCAGAGATGCCATCGGTGAGTGGACAATCAAGGTTGGGGTAGAGTTTGGAGCAGTGACGAGAGAGAGAGAGAGAGAGAGAGAGAGAGAGAGAGAGAGAGAGAGAGAGGGGAGAGAGAGAGAGGAGAAGGCGGCCGACGATCAATAAGGATTTGGGGATTTAGGGTCGGGGGGGGAGAGGTTGGGTTAGGGTTTAGGGATTTGGAGGCAGCTTGCAGAGGTCGTCGTCGATGAGCACGCTCGGGGTTGGGAGGGATTTGAGGGAGGTTTGTGAGAGATGGAAATTTCGGGATTAGGGTTTGTGGGAGGAATTTGTGATCAGGAGAAGAGGGAAGGATAAGTCACGGTGAAGGGCGGGGGCGTTCTTTTTTCTTTTTGACTTTTTTGCGTAAAAAAATTGCGGGAAAATATTTTGGGTCAAAATGGGAGCGCCCCAACAGGTTGAACCGTTGGGGCTAAAAATTTTTGCCCCAACGGTTCGAACTACCCGTTGGGGTAGCCCTTCTTCGTGCTAGTGCATCTTTTTTGAAAAATCATCTATCTTCTTTAAATTAGAAAATCTAGTATCTCTATGCACATCAACAATGTGAATCACACTCTCATAAAAGGGAGAGTGGAATCGAAAGAGTGGCGACAAAGGTGGAGAAGGAGAAATCACCCTAGGGATGGAAGAAGAGACGAGGAGGAACTAGAGGCCGGAGGAGACAATGAGTCGCCTGGGGCTTGTGGGTTACAGCAAAGAGCGAAAGGATCCCGAGAGTAGACATGATCGTCAAGGGAAAGTTTTTTTTTTAGTGGATAGGGTCGAGTGTGATCGTGGAGAAGGTATCTAGTGGACCTAGTTCATGGCATTAAATATGCACAAAATGTGTGTCAACTCTTGGATCCGTACATGAATCTCAATGTCCAATGATCCAAGGGTTATCATTCTTTTGGTGAATATTAAATATCATGCATGGATTGGGGATTATTTTATACATTCTCGTAATTGTGAGATTAGCATAGTAGTGAGGTCGCCAATTAGTTAAGTGGGATCGCCAAATATATTTGTGGGATTGACACTAGTAGCTTTTTGGGCATTCTTGACAGGTATTCCAGTCAAGGATGCCCATTTTCTAGTAAAAAATATGTATCCTTGATGGGTTGCCGTCAAGAATTCCCTGTCAGTAAAAGCCCCGTCAAGGATGTTTCATCCTTGACAGGGAAAACATCCTTGACGGTAGGCCGTCAAAAATAGACACCTTGATTGCTTGGTTGGCCATCAAGGATATACATAATCTGAGAAAAAAAAAGGTTCCCAAAAAATTAGCTTTTTTCCTGTATATACAACAAATATCCTATACACTATAATATTTGAATAAAAATATACTCAAAGACATCAACAAACACAATGATCTCATCATAATTGTCTAAACAAACCACATTACCCATTCAAGTCATCCATAAATCATTCATAGATATCTCTCATACAACAGGGCAATCACCATCACAAACAAGTCTAGGATGTATAAAATACTACAAATGGTCCAAATACAAAGTATATATATCTCCCTTACATGTCCAAGATATAAAATGATACAACTCACTAATTGCGGTCTTCCTTCTCATTCGTGTCCTCATCCCAATTTTCACCGGGGGTTCTACGCCTACGAGTCGTGCTCCCCACAGCATCATCTACACACTAACAACAAAATATTGTTAAATTGATTCATTTGATATGAGTCAATATTACACAATTCATTCTGCAGTTTCATTAGATTTTCCCATGAAATGCAGGTAACAGAAAAATGTATTGATAAACTCCAAGTGGTAATTTACTGATTTAACGACCATTAGAAGGACTATTAGAACACTTGGTGGTAAGTAGAAGGAAATTGAAATTGAAATTATTCATACAAAAGCACAGATTTCAACTTATTGAGGACTTACATCGGTGGAAACATTTTTGAGTAGTATACTTGTCATCTCAGTATCGGGTGCAAATTCTATAAAGCTGTTGCACACTCAATATCTGCGGGAGGGGAACAAAATCATTATTGATGTGTTCTGAAAAATATTTGTGCTTTGTGCTTGTGATTGGGTGGATATGTGAGCAAGAAAGAGAGATTTCTGGTCACAGATCATTGACTATATCATCATAGCAAATCTGATATTTCTGAAATATCACCTGCACGAAACAAAGTATAAATGCATCAGAGGAAATGATGCACCAGAAGAAAAACAAAATCTACTCGTATGATCTCAAAACTACACAAATAAAAACGCATCACTAATGCAACAAAGGAGAAATGTACTATATGAAAACAAAACCGACAAAATGCTGAAATGAGATAACTTGGTATATGTATCCACATATGTATCCACATGTGTATGTGTGTACAGGGTAACTGGTGGTTGATGTTTTGCTCCAACCCCTGGGGTGACTTTGAATTGGTTAAAAGTGATAAATATATATATATATGTGTGTGTGTGTGTGTGTGTGTGTGTACAGGGTAACTGGTGGTTGATGTTTTGCTCCACGCCCTGGGGTGACTTTGAATTGGTTAAAAGTGATATATATATATATATATATATATATATATATATATATATATATATATATATATATATATATATATATATATATATATATATATATATATATATATATATATATATATAAATAAAAGGTGGTTAAACTAGTGGTTCTACATACAGAGCATGTGCATTGCAAAGTACATATAAAATGTTTCTTGCTCTTTAATGAAACATGATTGTGATCGTAGAAGGATGTGAATGAAGAAAAGATCTTCATTGTAATGGGAATTGAAGGCTCCATGAAGCATTTACTATAGTAGACTTCTGTGTATGTATCCACATGCTTTTTTTTTGCTCATATGATGACACATGCCACACAAACAAATTGAATCTTTTTAGTTATAGTAGTAGAAATAGATATCCAAAATCACTGAAAAAGTATCCTCGTGTGATTATAGATTTATCATTTATTAATCAAAGTTTGGGTAATGAATCAGAAACATAATTTATGTAGCAATACGAATTCACAATGAATAGTGAAGATTATGTGCCATCATTAGCCAGTGAACGTTATCAAATCAAATTCGCATACTCCACCAAAATAGAGATCAATTCTATTACGACGCAAAAAAATAAAAAATAAAAAAAATGAGTCACAAAATAAAATGCTCAAGAAACTCATATGTCCAACAAGAATCAGTTTGAAATTAAAAATAGTGGACATGAATAAGATTTAACATACCAAGAAGCCCACAGCTTGCCTCGTGTGTTTAAGTTCATCCCAAGACGAACCAGCATACTGTAAGGTGAGATATCATTAGCCAACATTAAAATTTTCTGGTATCAGCCATAATAGACAATAGCAAACTTTTAATAACAAGACCTCTGCTTTTGCTTGTCCACACCATAGCTCCAAGTCTGCTAAACCCGACTTTATGTATTCTCCATGGCTAAAGGAGCAACACTCACGACTTAGAAGAAAACTAAATAAGCATTAAAAATATTAAATTCCCTCCACCTCATTTATGAAAAATGAACACAAATAAAGAAGAAATATCACAGACCTGTTAAAGAGTTGTGCAATGATGAAGGAGAAAAGCTGAGGAAATATTTTCTGAACCAGAGCTGCAGTCACCTGAAAAGCAACCAGCCTAATAATAAATCCTCTACCTATTTAAGGAAACAAATTCATTCTCAACTCAGTTCCACCATAAATCTTACAAAGTTTTCTTGTAATGTATGTAAAAGTTTATTCAAGCCCTCTGTAATGGTCCGCCAGGGACTTTGACCTTGATTGCCAAATGATTTCCCAGATCCTCTCAACGTATTTGCTTTTGTGGTTCTTGGCGCCTTCACAGAGTCCAACAACTAGCAAAATATTTGAAAACACGGAAGCATAAAGTAAGACTCTCAATACTTAAAAGCAAAGCAAAGGGTTCTTTAAAAGGAAAAAAAAAGTATATACTTAAAGAATTATCATTTCAAAAGTATGCGCGTAAAAGATTCTAGTGATGGGACCATGTCGTTATGTGCTTCTGGTGATTGGAGAAATACAAAAGAGGAAAGTTTAAAAACTGAACAATGAAAGAATACGTATTAATGAAGATAAAAATGTCACTAGAACTACTAGAAGGTGGATTACTAGGGAGTGACAATTCATTGAAATCTTTATAACTTTGTTTTGAGGACGTTAGGAGAAAATAAAGTAAGGAGCCGGGAGATCTTTATCCAGAAGCATAAGCTTCAATCATGCCAGTTTACCATAAAACAACATAATTGAAAGGTTATTGCTACATGCTTAGTCGCAAATTGTCACAGGTTCACTTCAAAACACATAGAAGGGAGCTTGACAGAGCATTTTAGTGGAATGTACATATGCAAATTTAAAGCAGCTAGCACCATCTAAAGAACATTTTGCAATTATCATGGGTAAGAAACTTTATCAAGTACCCCAAAAAAAAGCATGATGCATAATCCAAATACCAAAGAATAAAGTAATCAAAATCATGAACAAAGCGCACACAGACAAACAAAAAATGCAAGTAGCATTCAGCTCCAATTCATCTTGCAAGGTAGGATCACTTTCTCCAACCCCGATAGATTTATATTTTTTAGTTTTGTTGCAGCATGAACTTAATTCTCCAGGAAAGTTGTACTAGACAATGACGCCATTCATACCTGAATACAGAGAGAAATTAAGGGAGCAATCTCCTTTTTAGTATTATCACAGATCATTCCGAATATCTTCTCTAAATCCAATATTTAGAACTACACAATTGAGGAGGGCAGCAACATTCTCCGATGTAGACAACAACTAACAGGAAAACAAACATTTATAATCCAAAAGCATTATATGCCGTCAAAATGACTTTGCACATACACTGTCTAAAACATACAGGTTGTGGATCAACATGGGATCTCCTCAACCTAGAATCAGATTTTCCATAATTCTTAGTAGCAGAAGGGGCACTATGAGGATACTGCAAAAAAGAATTAACATGATGCAGAATAAGATCCACTTGATTGTTATATGTGTCTGTTAAATCAAAAGTCAGTATACCATATTGGATGCAAGTTTCAAACCTCATGTTCATCAGCAAGATGATGACCATTCTCTAGACTCTGTAGAAGTCAAAAGTCAATAGGCATGAAAGGCACACAGAGAAGAAGAGTAAAAAAGTTAACAAATAATAATAATAATTACATTTTTTACAGAAGGTGCATGTGATAAATGTGCAGACTTATGCTGCCGAAGAATTCTATCTTCAGATTCCAAATTAGATAATTTTTCTTGAAGCCTGCGATAAGTAAAAGATTCAATTGTACAAGAAAAAGAATATGTAAATGATTATTTATTTGGTATTCCTATTTAGAATATCTAGAAAGTAACAGTAACTGAAATATGAGCAATGATAATTGATCATAGACATTTAAGTTTGGGCAAGATAATAAAATAACCTTTGCATTGCATTGCTCAGGTCGCTTATCTTTGATTCAGCTTCCAAAGCCTGCTTAAGCCTTTCTTCACTAACTTTGGATGTCTCTTCATACTTTTTCTCAGTTTCATCAATCTTCTTTTCAAGAGAACTCACCAAATCCTGCAACGTTGTCATGGAGGATGAAGTGACATAAAATTAGCTTTTAAATGATATTAAGGTAAAAGCTAGATGGAGTTAGGGTGCTTATTATTAGGGTTATTAGTTGAATTAGTTTTTGTAGATTAGTTTAATTAATTAGACTAAATGTGGTTAGAGTTAGAGATATTAAAGTTATATTAGTTAACTAGTGTCTATATTAATGTGATATTTGGGTTAAATTTAGTTGAATTGGGGTTCTAGATTTAGGTAATTTAATTAAGGTTAAAATTAGTATAATTTAAGTAATTTATTCAATTAGGGTTATTAGAAGTATGATTAGGGTTAATAAAGTTAAATTAGTTTTATTAGAGATGAAATTAAGGTGAAAGTCAATTTAGGGTTCTAGACTTATTATAATGTTATTAGGGTTTAGGATGAGGATAATTCTTGTTAGATTTATTAGGTTTGAATTAGGGTTTTAAAGTTAGGGATTGAATTAGGTTTAAGGTTAATTAGGGCTTTGAATTTGAGTAATTCAAACAAAATAAAACAATAAACCATAATAATTGCTAAAAAATGAAAATTAACATGAAAAATACCTAGAGGAGAGGTGATGGCAGTGGCGGCGGTGGCGGCGGCAGCGACGGCGGTTGAAGACAACGGACGCGGACGAGCGGCGGCGGCGACCACAACCCACGAGCGGCGACGAGCAGCGGACCACTACCACAACCCACGGACGAGCGGCGGTAGCGGAGCACGACCCACGGACGACGGCTGCGGTGCGGCGACGAAAGCGGTCGATGGTCGGCGGTCGAACCAAGAAATGTCAGGTGGGTTTTTGAGTGGAGGAGAGAGAGAGAAAAAAAAATTTTGATTTGATTTTGGTGAAAAAGTTTGGGGTATTCTCCCACCATTTTTGTTATTACCGGACCAAAACATCCTTGATGGCCCCCCGTCAAGGATTCTTGACGGCCGAGCCGTTAAGTATGTTAAACATTCTTGACGGCTAATGTTATTATCATCAATAATACCCAAAATTCTACTAGTTTGAATATTTAGTTGGATAACTTTTTTTTTAAAAGTTTGGGGTCCTAGTCCATCCACTAAAAAAATGGGTTCACTTGATCCCACATTGTTGTGAGTGGATCCACCTATGACCTTGTGCATGGTTAGTTATGCATATGAAATAATATATGTTGATTTGCTTTGTGTTGATAAGTTTTTGGGTAAGAATTTGCTAGGTGAAACATGTTAGAAGAGCTTTTCATTTTTGTTACTGCATGTTAAATTGGATCCTGAACAAATGGTTCCACCTTGTGAGAATCGCTTGTTGGACAAACATTTGTATAAATAATTTCTCCTTCCTCAAACATTTGGATGCTGGCTTTGTGATGAGATCCATGCTTTTATTCTTGAACTAAGATTCATAGCCATGCATTTGTCGATCTCATCATGAATCTAAGCGTAGGGACGACGAGTATCCTCTTACTGGACTCATAGCAAGAAGAGACGAGGTCCACTCATGAGATGGACGCTCCCGGTTCAAGAATCGCTAATGGATCCCGCCTTTTCCTGCTCGGAGCCCATTAAGATGACCCTCGACGGCTTCTACTTTTAGCTTCGTGATGAGATTGACGCTTCCAGCTCGAGAATCTCCAAGAAATTCTAGGTAAAGGTAAGTGAGCTTTCTATCATATTCTCGATCAGATTATGATGTTTTTGGTTTTGTAATATGCTTAGTATGTTGGTTAAAAGCTCCTAATAGAATTATTCGTAAATTTTTATGGAAGTATGAATGGATGCATTGATTCTTTTAGTGTTTGAATCTGGGGAAAATTTTCCTCTGTGGAAAATATGTTAATGAAGATTCGCGAAACACTAATTTGCAACATCTGCTATTAATTATCTTATACTTCATGTCTTAACATAGAATTTATGTTTCTTTTTAAATTTAGAAATCTAATTTCTTGCAATATGATTCAGAATTCACGCTATAATGCACATGCAAACAATCACATACTTAGATGATAGAATGAAGTCTAAATGCTCCAACCTGAATGTAGAAAAAAAAAATTGTTGGGTATTTTTATCAAAATATAAACCCTAATCAAAATGAAAATAATTACAATATAATAAGAATTAGAATCGCTAACTTGTAAGGGGACAGTCCTGAGATCACTACCCTAGAACAACAATTGTCACCTTCGCAAAGGCGGTTGAATGAAACTGTGAGCTAGCGATAAAGGTCCCCCCAAGTTAGCTGACACTTGAGATTACTGCGAATCTCAAGCCTCTTGCTCAATGGATGCTTACCCCATAAAAGATATCAATATAAAATAAGGAGAGAGATCAAAGAATCTTTGAGAGAGAGATTGAGAAGTTGTTTTCTTGATTTTCATATTCTTTGAGTTTTCTGAAGGACTATAGTTATATAGGAAATTGTCAGTCAATCTTCTCCATGATTGAAGTTTGTTAGAAAGAGAAGGGAAGTGGTTCGGTATTTACAGAGAAATAGAAGGAAAGAAAGGAAATGTAATTTTGAAATTTCACGTTCGGATATATTAGGTATTTAAAGAAATTGAATAAATCATATTGGGCTTAGATACGGGTTAAAAGTAGGTATCTACAATAAAATTAAAATAATGAGATATGAGAAAATCAAATTTTCCGACTGGGCCCTCCTCCCCCCAAAAGGTTGAGTTTCATGGGAGAAAAGAAAATTTAAGAAAGACAAATAAATCATGTAAGATAAGAAGGTCGGACAGTCTAATATTGTGAATTCAGCAAAGGTAGCTTTCGACTTCGAACATTTGCTTAGTGATATTTGTCGCTACCCGAGGGACATAATGGACGAACCTTAAATTAAGCCATTTATCAGATATTAATAAAACCACACACACTATGCATCCATTTAATGAGAGAGCATATTGGAGCGTTAATGGTCATGCTCACATAACCGTCTCATGAGAATTACTAGGGATCAGCCTCATATCCCCTTACTGCGGCCTTTACAGTTCTCACATAGGTAAGTCCTCCAAGTGTACTGCAATTGGATATTATACCCCCCTACAGATCGTACGGTGGACTTATTAAGAGTAAAACTAATCCTACCTAGTCACATTATATGAGCACTGTCACCATAGGAATGAGGGAGTAACTAACATAGTGCAAATCATAAATGCATCCAACACTTCATAAGAGTATAACTCCAAGGTCAGTGCTCCACACGAGAAGCACTAGTCCAACTTGTTTCTACCACATTGAACCTTTATCATGAGAATAGCTAATCAAAAGATTGGGTTTCCACTATCAATGACCTCTACTATGGGCTTAACCTCATTCTCCTCGATGATTCTACGATTATATACTCCTAGAAACATTGTTTATTAAATTGAACTTATATCACATTCGCTTTTATAGATTTTATAATACAATCATGAAGGCTCGTTTATGTAAAACTTCATATGTAGAAGAAATTAATATATCTGCCGAGACACTAGATGATATCGAGTTATTATTTTATCTTGAAAGATGTCAACATTTTCCAATTTATACATGTCATTGAACCACAAATAATGTTTTCATATGACAAGATATTGTCATATGCATGACAATATTCAGATATCCCAATTATATTTTAGCATTATGCACTATTATTAATAATTTTAGTTATTCACTATTATCAAATTAATGATGATGCTAGAGGATTTAAAGGTTATATCCGGGACATATAATATATGGCTGCAAGTTGGTTGCCTACAATGAGACTTTCTCAAACTTGCCTCGCCATATTTTATATCATTTGCTCCACCTCTTTGGCAAGTCATGATTATTTTGATAATTTTAAATAATCACTTTCTTTATTGCCAATCCAATATATATACTTTTGAATTTTAAATGTAGCAAATAAGCTTATATCCACAAAACCTTGCGATCAGATAACAAGAATTGAGATTTATCAATGTATGACGTGAGTAATTCAATAAAATGGATCAAATTGAATAAAGAAACATATCCGTACACATTTGATAATTTTAAGTTCTATCCTCTACATGCATAGAAGTTAAAAGACTTATCTCATGGTCCGGTTAGCTAAGAGGTACCTTGATCTACATTCATAGCCTACAAGAATTTAGATCTTTATAGATATGTACCTGAAAACTCTCACATGAAATTATACAAATGATTAAACATGAATTAACTTTGTAGACATCTTCATCTTATGTGACATCCGAGATATCTAGACATTTGGTATACAAATATCAATATTGAGAATTATTGTGCGAACACATGTATGCTTATCATTTGCTAATCATCTTGAGATATTTCTTTTAAAATTTGGACCATTTGTTTGAACAAAGAAAAATATAAGTGCTAGTTAACATGAATGCATGCAATGGAAAAATGCAATCTTGAACTTGAAGTAGTCTAGCACTACCAGCAAACAAAATTATTTTTTCAAATTATCTGAAAGACACTTATAAGCAGACAAAATTTGACTGCGTACGTAAACAAGTTATCACTGACAAGTATATTCTATGCAAAAATAAAATAAAATATGTGTATAAAGATCTCAAGGCAGCAAGAGTTACAGTTAGAGGCAAATACATAGCAGATCTATTAAAAAATCCTTTAATACGGATGATAAAGAAACATCTAAGGACACTTGCAGAAAAAATTATAATTAATGAACTAAGAAAGGTAATACAAGCAGTACAATCAAAATATGATAAGCAATTTTATACCTACTAGCAATGAGAAATCCCAAATATTGTAATCAAATGGAAGCAATATGTAGGCAAATAATTGTCAGCACTACTAATAATTAAACTATTATAATCAATTTAGCTTAAGTTATGTATCAACTACTAGCAGCTACTTTAACTTTGATACTAATAAGATTGCATCGAACCAAGCACAGAGAACACAAGCTGAAAAGTGGTTTATTTATTTCTTTTAATAAGTAATCGAATCAGCAGCAGAGTATATGAAACATAAAACCCTATTCACATAATATTGCAATTAATGAACTAGTGTAACATTGAAACACGAGCAGCTGTCAAGGATGCTATTGATAGTAATAATAATAAATTTCTTTTGTATTGAATTGAACGCGACAAACAGGCCGAAAACAGAATTTCAATGAGAATTACTGTTGATAGTAATCACCGAGTCGAAACAATTAAGCATTTAAAGAGATTGCAGGTAAAGATATACTGTTACTCTAGATTATTGGGTATTTTCATGAAAGTATAAACCCTAATCAAAACGAAAATAATCAAAATATAATAAGAATTAGAATCGCTAGCCTGTAAGGGGGAAGTCGTGAGGTCATTGCGCGCCCTAAAATAACAGTTGCCACCTTCGCAGAGGCGGATGAACGAAATAAGGAGACAGATCAAAGAATCTTTGAGAGAGAGATTAAGAAGTTGTTTCTTGATTCCCTACTCTTGAGTTTTGTGAAGGACTATATTTATATAGGAAATTGTGGATCTATCTTCTCCATGATTGGAGTTTGTTAGAAAGAAAAGGGAAGCAGTTCTATATTTACGGAGAAACAGAAAGAAAGAAATTGTGGATCTATCTTCTCCATGATTGGAGTTTGTTAGAAAGAAAAGGGAAGCGGTTCTATATTTATGGAGAAATAGAAAGAAAGAAAGGAAACGTGATTTTGATATTTCATGCTTGGAGATATTAGGTATTTAAAGAAAATGGATAAATATTATTGGGTTTGGATATGGTCTAAAACTAGGTATCCATAATAAAATTAAAATAAAGAGATATGAGAAAATCTATCTTTTCTAATCAAATTTTCAAACATTTTTAGTTGTATGTCACATGGTAAATATTTGTGTAAAAACAATATGTTAAAGATTTAATGGTAGCATAGTAGATTCTAAATATGTTTATCTCTAATCTTTTCATTTGTAAGGCAATTGAGTTTTTCTTTGAATGATCAAGTTTGATCTATTTACACTAAATAATCTTTCATCTAGTTTTGCTTCCATTAAGACAGTTTGAAAATTTTGAAGAATTCCATGAAGCAAGGTGTGGAAGAATTCTTTGAAATGCCAAGTTAAAGTATACATACTTATGGATTATACTTTTACATGGCAGTTGATTTTATATTTTATTAATAAGTATAAGAGCCTACAATCTCAAAAAGGATTTTGTTGCGATGGGGAGTGGGAAACAGGTGTTTCTAGCTGGCAGATTTGAGGATGTGAGTTAGAAATCCTTTTTAATTAAATTTTAAACTTTGATTGAATGAGTTAAATTTAGACTATAGTTTGATTGTTTTTACCATTTTTTTTTTTGGTCAATGAAAAGAATTTATCATTCACCATATGAACATTTTTTGTACATCAATATGCTCAGTTATAGCTGAGAAACAGAAAGAAACAAAATCTCAAGGGGATGCAACCCTGAAAGCAGAGAAAGAAAATTTAAAGAGTGTCTAACCAGTTTTTACATTCAGCCGAGTGAGGACTATTGATCATTATGGTCATAATATTGACTTTAATGACTTTTTTGATTTGCTCAGGGCTTCTACTAGTTTGTTTGAAGATTCTGGTATTCCGTTCATTCCAAATTGCATATACAGTATTAGACAGCGTCAATCTTTTTGTTTTTTGCTTGAACCCTTTTCCTTTCAATCTTTTGGTAAACCAGTCCATTACATGGAACCAATCACAAGCCTTCCAACTGAATTTGAGCCAATCCATAATGTTATTCCAAACTTCCATAGAGAAAGAGCATTCAAAAAAGAGATGGTTCCTGCTTTCCATTCTTTGACTGGAGCACAATATGCAGCAGTTATTTTGAATTGCTCCCCACTTTAATAGTTTGTCTTGGGTAAGTAATCTATCAAGAACACCAAGCCATAGGATGAAAGAGTGTTTAGGATGATTAATTCCATCCCAAACTGTGCCATGCCATGCAACCTTTTGAGAAACTGGAGTGAGTTTTGAATACAAATCAGAATTGCATACTTTTGAGTCTGTGTAACATTCAGAGATTTTAAGTTTTAGGTTATCAACTCCTCCAAAATGGACAAGAGCTTTATCTCTGAGCTTAATCAACTGCCTCCACATCCAAGAGTCCCCCCTTCTTGCTTTCACTTGCCAAACATCATTAGTTTTCAGGTAAGTTCCGTGAATCCATTTGATCCACAGCTGCTCCTTGTTTGTGTGAATAGACCAGAGCAGTTTAAGACCAGCAGCTTTGTTCCATGTTGTAGCAGAGTATATACCAAGTCCACCTTGTTTTTTATTTGTACGCACTTTCTCCCATGAAACAAGAGAGGCAGCTTTGACATTTCCAGTTTTCCCCCACATAAAGCTCCTGCAGAGCCCATCAATTTTTTGAATAACTTTAATTGGCAGGATATAACTGGATGTCCAGTAGATTTGTATGCCCATAATGACACTTTTATAAGTCAGAGCCTTCCAAAGATAGGACCGCCTTATGCTTGTTCCAAATAGAAAGCTTGCAGTGATTTTGTTGATGAGGGGGCTACAATCCATATATGACAATCTCTTGCTAATTAAGGGTACTCCAAGATATCTGATTGGTAACACACCCTCAGGCATTCCTAAGTATTCATTGATTGTTACTTTAACATTATCATCCACTCCTCCATAAAATATTGAAGACTTGGTGTGATTGGCTTCCAACCCTGTGATTGAACTGAATTCTTGAACACATTGGTAAAGTTTTCTCACTGTGTTAAGATCATCTCTCCCAAACAAAGTAAATCATCAGCAAAAGTAAGATGGTTGATTTTGAGCTTGCTGCACTTAGGATGGAATTTAAAGTCTTTGTCTTGTTTTAATTTTTCTAGCTTCCTTGAGAGATATTCCATCCCTAGAATGAACAGGTAGGGGGAGAGGGGATCACCTTGTCTTAATCCCCTTTCACCCTTGAAGTAACCGTGTAGGGAGCCATTCAAAGAAATAGAAAATTTAGGTGAGGTAATGCATGCCATGATCCACTCTACCATTCTTATAGGAAAGCCTAGACCACTCAGCATTTGCTCCAAGAATTTCTAACTGATTGTGTCAAAGGCCTTCCTAATATCAATATTGAGCATAATTCTAGGGAATAGATGTTTTCTGCCATAATTTTTAACTAGCTCATGAGCAAATAGTATATTGCTGGATATTTGCCTCCCCTTAACAAAAGCACTTTGAGCTTCATTCACTAAGTATCCCATGACTGATTGAAGCCTAGTAGCTAGGATTTTAGATATAATTTTGTACAAGCAATTACAACAAGCAATTGGTCTAAAATCAGATGGAGTCTTAGGGCATTGAACTTTAGGAATGAGAGATAGAGAGGTGGAGTTTATCATACCTAGCAGTTTCCCAGATAGAAAGAACTCCTGAGTAGCAAGGATGATGTCCTCTCCTACTACACTCCATGCTGATTTGTAAAAAGAAGAGATGAAGCCATCAGGTCCAGGGGCTTTCTCATCAGGCATAGAGAATACAGCTGCTCTGATTTCCTCTTTTGAGACAGGGGCAATTAAGTTCCTGGCTTGAATATCATTTAAGCAGGGTCCATTCTGAATGATGTTTATATCTGGGGAGAGGGTGTCTGTAGCAGTACCCAGCAGATTCTTGTAAAAAGACAGCAATTTATTGATAATATCATCATCCTCTGTAAGTTTATCTCCATTACTATTATATAATAGCATCACTCTATTATGGTGTCTGTTTTTCTTTATTGTTGAATGGAATAGGCTTGTGCTTCTATCTCCTTTGAGGCTCCATGCTATTCTGGCTTTTTGTTGAAGGAAGGATAGTTCACACTCCAATAACTTGTTGTATATAGAAATGCACTTTCTTTCCTCATCAATAATCATGGGGTTAAGAGGATCGGCCTGCAATTTGTTTTGTGCTTCCTCAAGATCCCTTTTTGCTCTTAGCACCTGCTCACTGATGTTGCTATAATGTCTTTTATTCAGATCTTTAAGTGCCTCTTTCATAAGTTTAAGTTTAGCACAAATTTTAAACATGGTGTAACCTGAGAAAGTACTTTTCCAAATTGAAGCAACAGTGGGAATATAACTTTCATGTTTTGTCCACATTTTAAAAAACCTAAAAGGCTTTTTCCCTTGAATACATTCCTCAAAGAATGAAACCAATGCTGGAGAATGGTCAGAGAAGTTAGGGAGAAGATATTCAACATGGCTTTGATTGAACATGCGCAGCCAAGTATCATTAATTATGCTTCTGTCTAATCTGCTCCAAACTCTAGTGTTTGAATCCTGCTTGTTGTTCCAGGTGAAAAAGCAGCCATCAGTTTTTAAATGGGATAATTGGCAGGCATCAATGAAGTTTTGAAAGTCTTCTGTATCAGCTTCAGTGAGTTGAGAGCCTCCAAGCTTTTCATCACTGCTTATCATTGCATTGAAATCCCCACTTATTAGCCAAGGCATTCTTCCAACAGACTGATTAATTTGGATAAGTCCTGACCAGAGATCTCTTCTAGAAGCCAGATGATTGAAACCATATACTGATGATATGATACAAGAGATCCTCCCATCAAGTGATTTAACTGAAGTAGTTATGTGTTGAGCAGCATTGACTAGAACTTCCACCTCCAAGACATTAGGGTCCCATAAGATCAGTGTAGGCATAAAAAATTGCTTATCAGTACCCGAACAAGACTCGTAAACGGTGGGTCGACAACCGACGATCCATCCGACGGCGACTTCGAACGCCGTCGGCGTGATTCGCCAAAAGCATAAAGCGAGTCGGCGAACTCATGAAGTGGGTCGTGGTCTGGCACAAGCAGCGGACGCGTCGTGGAGAAAACCGACGGCGGCTCAACGAGGCGAGTTGGCTAAACTCAAGCGTTGACGAGACGGAATCAACCGTACTTAGTCCGTCGATGCAAACGAACCGTTCGAGCTCTGAAAGTTGATCGGACACGGACTCGAACACAACGGCGACATCACCGGAGCAAAACTAAGCCCGGAAGACCGAAGAATCGACGAAGAATCGACGGAATAACGACTCGAACCGACGTAAACGGGACCTCGGCCAAATGGCCGAGGTGGCTCGGCCAACATGGCCAAGCTACCTCGGCCAAATGGCCGAGGTGGCTCTACCAACATGGCCAAGCTACCTCGGCCAAATGGTCGAGGTGGCTCGGCCACTATGGTAGAGCCACCCGACTAACTGGCAGGTACCTCGACCAAGGCGAGGTGGCTCGACCAACATGGCGAGCCTCCTCGGCAGTGGCGAGGTGACTATTCGAAGGCGAACCCTTTTGAGATGTATAAATAAGGGGGAATTTTGAGACGGATTTTGGGATTTTGGCTTGGATTTTGGCGGACTTCGAAGAGCCCTCGCGAGATCTCGGCCTTACGGTTCCGAGCACCGGCGAGCTCAAGTCGATCGGCGTCGGATCTATAGGCGAAAGGTAAACAAACTTCGGGTCGAACTACGGATACCCTCTAGGTTAAGCTTCGTCTTAACCTCGGGGATAGCGTGATTTCTCCTTGTAGATCTCACCGCTCGGCGATCCTCTCCCGTGAGTGTGATCCCCGGTAACCGTTTCCTTCGTGAAGCGAGCCCCTCGTCTGTAGTTCGAACCGGGTTTACACGGGATTGGAATTGCGGTGGTCCACGGACACAATAAGTCCCGACACGGGCAAAGAACCCATAGCGAGGATCCGATATAACGAGATCCTCGTGTTTGTTCACTAAGGATAAAAGTTGTAATCTTTTTTTTATTTTCATTATGCGCCTTAAAATAAAGGCATTTCTTTTGAATTTCGTTGTAGGCCAAAGAAGCGTAAGCAAATTCAAATCAATGACAATCATCCCAACTTTTGCCGAACAAGCCGGCGACCCAGATGGGAGCCACCGGCCGAATCGGAGGTGCCGTTGTGCATAACCGCGGATCCTTATCCGGTGGAGGAAGAGGTCGAGTTCGAGTTCGACCAAGAGAAGTTCGAGGTACTTGTCCTCACCCTCTTCGAGATCGGTTCCCCGCGGCTCCAAGAAGGACTCCGCTGCAAGGAGAACCCGATGGGCCTCTGAGGTAGAGCCCCAGGACGGCGAGTCCAACCCCGCTGCCACAAGTAGCGAGAAATCCCCCTCGGCGTCTCAAGTCCGAACTACAACGGCATCCGAGATGAACGTCGATGACGCGCCCGCACTCTCCAAGCGAGCCCGCCAAAGGCGGCAATGAGCATGGCGCAAACTTCGCCAAGGCCATGCAATCCACGGATGGGGTCCGCTATGAAGCGGATCTAAGGTCCAGACTCACGCAGAGGCTCCAGCCTCAAGGAATCGACGGTTTATCCAAGCCATCAACCGACGAGTGGGTCCGTGTCAAACGGAACCGCTCCACACTTCAGGAGCGCATCCGGAAGCGCCGCGCACTCCTTGCGCAAGCACGAGCTTTGGTGCAGCAGGCTCGTGAATTAAAGAAGGAAGTGGCAAAGAAGCCACCAACGTACCGCCAGGTTTGGAGGCCCAAGTCTAATGGTGCCCCAAATCCCCGCCCACCTCGCCTCGCTTTAAGCCGAAGGATACAGCGCTATAAATCCAAGCGTCCAAGACCCACGACGCCAAAGACAAAGGCGTCGATTCAATCAGGTGAAGCTAACTCCCGCCACCACCACCAAACCGACTATCAAGGATCGCCTGGTCCTCGGAGAGAATCACGGGTCACCTCATGCAAGAGGTCGCCCGCTCTAGCAAAGAAAGAAAAAGATTCTCGCACTCTCCTATCGGATTGAAAATTGAAGTCCGAGTTCACCGAGACCAGGCCCACATCGGCGAAGTCTAGGCGAGTCACTTTCTAAGCTTCGATGGATTGACCCCCTCTAAGGAGACGCTTCATCCGGACGATGAGGACGTTATACCGAGAGATCACCACATACCGCAAAGGTTTCGATACACACACCAATGAGCCTCACTGCAAGGAGTACGAGAAAATCAGGGATTCCCCAAATTGACGAGTCATGCTTGTGCTCCAAGCTTATCAAGACGATGCTCTGAGTGCAATTGCCATCAAGAAGCTCTAAAGGGTGTCATCTTCCAGACTCACCACGGAGATGCCGAGACCTAGGACCGACGATTCGCAAAAGGATGATCTCCCAGAGGGTGAGTTGCCGAGGTCACTAATGATATGACCAGAAAGAATCATCGCCACGGCTATTCCCGCATCGCGAACCGCTAACTCGCTTATGGTCCCGACTATCCCGGTCCGGTCATAATAAGCTCAAGGCTACCCGGAGGATGATGCGTCCGATATTGGCTCATAATCGCATCCGATCATCCGTATCTAGCGAAGGAGCCCCAAGAAACACTTATGATCAGCATGCATCAAGTGGCCAAAATGCTAGGCAGCGTTGAATAAACAACGGAAAACTTCAAATTAGAGATGGAGTTGGCCATGCGACGATGAGAGAAATGCATGACCAAAGATCCAAGCTTTAACGAAGCATCGAGGGGAATCAAGTCAACACATTGACGTTGATCAAGATGATGACGGATCGAGGAAGCACCGTGAAGATGATAACCCTCCGAACCACGGACGCTGTTGCTCATGAGAACGAAGATCAAAGACTTGGAGAGCAAAATCAACTCATTGATTTCGCCAAGAAGTAAAGAAGACAGTATTCCTTGCCCATACCCGAGGAGTGGGAATCAATCCCTTACCCGTCAAGTTTAACTTAATAAACTTCACACCATTTGACGGAAGGGTCCCGACGCAGACTTGATTTATTTCAAGTCACACCTCGAGTTATTTCTCGCAACGAACCCTTGATGGTTCGGTCATTCGTTGGCACCTTCGTTGGCCGCTTCGAATGGTACCGCCCTCAAGCCGGAGCATTCACCGGGACGACATGGAGTCTAGCTTCCTTACCAATTTCTTTGATGACGATACCGAGGTATCGACGACGCTGTTCGACGAGAAGCGTAAAGAAGGAGAAACCGTGGACATCTTTGTTAAACGATTCGAACAAGGCAATGAACCGCCGGATCCAATAAGGAGTTCATCCTCCAAACTCCGCCACGAACTTATCAATAGATGTGCTTGAAGCAATGGGTACAGCACCATCGATAACGGAAGGACTTGAAGGTTCGTGGAGAGCAAGCCGAGATTCCTCAAAAGGCGAGGGGCCGACAACGGAAGCCCGGCTGTAACTTTGTCCCACGCGGCAAAGGGAAAGAGCAAGCCAAGACGGCGAACCAAACGTCTAACCCCAAGAAGAAGAAGAAGAATAAAGAACAATGGCCGAAGAGTACGATAACGCGGGCAACCCGGGCCACAAAACAGAGCCTTTAGCCGAGATTCCCGAAGTCCTATTCCTTTAGGGACGACGAGATTCCCGGTCTCTTCAAATATCTTGTGGAAAATAACAAGATCAAGCTCCCTCCGATTCAGAATCAAGAGGAGGCGATGAACACGAATGACCCAAGATACTGTGCATACCATAGGGCAGTTCATCACCCCACTAAATCGCTTCACTTTTAAGGACAAAATCCGTGCTTTAATTGATGTGGTCATTACTATGAAGCCGCCCAAAGAGAAGAAGGTCGGGCGAATGCGTATCCATAAGTTTCGGTCCTGCCATTGATATGGTTTGAACCTGAACCAGTGGTCAAAGTTGCAGTGAAGACGGTGAATGACGACCCACACAAGCAACGCCAGAAAGGACTTGTATCGTATACAGCCCCGAATGGCGAAGTCTTGTGGGTCCACCCAGACTTACTGGAAGATGAGCAATGGGTAGCCTCTTCTTCGAAGAAAAAGCCGAAGCAGAAGGGAAAGGCATGTCATGCTACTTCCGCAATTCTGGAGGGAGACGATGAACAGGTGGTAACATTCCACCGTCCGGCGGGGAACTCCGGCCCACGCCACGTGAGTGGACACGAGTACAAGTACAAGTACGGAAGTCCCCACCCTAATGCCAAGATGCTCGAGCTGGGGTACCAACAATCCCCTCACCGCACGAGAAAGCGCAACAAATAGGTAGCTAAAGAAGCTACAAAGAAGCAGCCGCATGAAGTTCAACTCCCGGCAGCCTCGATTCCGCCCGATTGGAAGAGATAAACCGAACTTCGAACTCTCCATACCGCCGATGTCATGGCCCAATTAGCCAATATCCCGCAAGGATCACTTCTATGAGCCTGCAAGGCTTATCGAAAGAGACGAGAAGCTCTTCAAGAAGCCCTCACGATTCAAGTCTTCCTCACCTGATTAGCCGAGTCCGTAAGAGTCGGGCCCAATGCAACCTTTACTAAACACTTCCCCATCACCTTTACAAAGGAGGATATGCGACAAGGAATTCCAAGCACGATAGCCGCTATACTTCACCGGTATATTGGTTCTAGCAGTTAACCGGATTCAAGTCGATCCGGTTCCACAGGAGCATCATGCCCTACCATGTATCACCTTTAACCCTCGCCAAGAGTCAACAACGCATAGATTTACGGGTTTAACACCTGGTCTCTACGCTTGGTAAAATCCGGATAAAGTGCCAAATGGGAGACTTAAAGTCCAAGTCACCGCTATGTGATTGACGCAGACTTCTATATACTATCATTGACCTTGGATCCACGGTAATGTTATAGTCCCGTCTACTCTTCATCGTCTCAAATATGTAGACACGAATAATGAGGTCAAGACGGTCGTGGACAAACAACCGCTTAAGGGGATGGAGAATTATTTCATCGATTCTCCTCTACGTAATGAGTCCAAATCAATCATCTACCAAGGTACCGGACGGTGAAGAAGGATACCGAAACCGCTTGGTTATAGTGGAGGTTTTGTTTTAAATGACATTGTACCCTTGTAATCAATCTTGACGATGAAGAATCGCCGATAAACATTGTAATTGGCAAATTGCCGATGAATCAATAAATGACGATTTAGAGTATCCTTTATCTTTGAATGATGTGATAACAGATTATACAATGATCCGAGTTGCCAACTCGATCATCTTGCTTCACACAAAAGTAGCCGGACTCCTTTGGGACAACACTTGTCATCCCACGAAGATCA
The DNA here is from genome assembly GCA_012295165.1 of Asparagus setaceus. Taxonomy (NCBI): domain Eukaryota; kingdom Viridiplantae; phylum Streptophyta; class Magnoliopsida; order Asparagales; family Asparagaceae; genus Asparagus; species Asparagus setaceus. Next base: position 20,444,855 of record CM022706.1, read on the forward strand.
AGTAGTGAAAGAGACTTTTAAAAAGGAGATGCGCCCAACGCTAATCATTTCTTTGAAGAAGGTGAAGATGACAATGGGCCTATCCTCCACACACTCGATATAGTCCAAACACCGGGTATCATGAAAAGATGGGGGTATGACTTGACACGAGGGAAGGTCTATGTTTCTGACGAGGCCCTCGAACCCTCCTAAAGCGGCATATGTCCCAAGAGGAAAGCCTGATAATTACTATGCATTTAGAAATTGGGATCTAATCCTCCTCGAAGATGAATGCTCGGGTCGATTGATAATAATCCACCCGGTGAGGGAGACGGACATTCCCCGACTCTTCTTGGGATTCACACCAGCCTCTGAGAAGCTTTCAAGGCTTTGATGTCGAATATGCCACGATCGATCCTCGCTACTATTGAGGGTGATGAAGATATGCCAACATGGGAAGACCCATGGATCCATCAACTCGAGAGCGCTTTGGGATAGGTTCAACAAAGAGAACCCCCACTAAGGATGAGGTAGGTTAATATGGGTGATGAAGAGCATCCCAAACTCATAAACATCAGCAATACCTCCTTCGGAAGAAAAGGAAGAGTTGATTGCCCTAATCGAGGAGTATATCGATGTATTCGCCGAGTTACGAGGACATGCGGGACTCGACCCTAATGTGGCAACACATCGCCTCAACATCAAGGCGATGTCAAACCCGTCAAGCAACAAAGAAGACGGTTTCGCCCACAAATATTGGAGGCAATTGTTGACGGCGAAGAAACTCATAGAATCGATTGCCGAGGAAATTCAACATCCGGATTGGGTGGCTAATATAGTCCCGGTCATGAAGAAGAATGGTTCGATTAGGACTGTGGTCATCTGAGACCTAAACGCCGCTGCCCAAAGGATGATTTCCTCTCAATCACCGACGCCATAGTTGACAATACATGTGGATTCGAGGATGTCCTTTATGGATGGCTTTTCGGTATAATCGATCAAGATGTACCCCGATGACGCCAAACACACAGCTCGAACTTCCATCGGCATATATTGCTACACGTCATGCCGCTCGGCCTCAAAATGCCAGCAATGATGGAGATTTTCCGTGATCATCTTCAAAAACGGCCAATGCTACGACGATTTGGTCGCGGAAAAGCCGCGGACAAAGGAGATCACATCAAAGATCTTAGAACGGTATTCGAACTCATGCGAACTCATCGCCTAAAGATGAACCCCGCCAAATCCTTCCTTGGGATGTCCAAAGGGCAGTTCTCTGCCGCCTCACAAGGAATCCCACCGATCGACAAAGTGAAGGCAATTCAAGAGTTGCAACCTCGAAACTGAGAACTCGGGGTTACAAGGACGACATACATCCGACGGTTCATATCGAACCTATCCTGAAGTGCCGGCCGCTCTCCAAGTTGAACAAGAAGGGCGGTCATATATTTGGGACGACCGCCAAGGCATTCAAGAGATCAAGTCGATCTCGCTAAACCTCCCGTTTTGTTGCACCGCTCGGAAAACCATTTTTGATCTATGCCAAGGCAACGGATCACTCGTTAAGCGCTTTACTCGCCAAGAAGACGACGACGGCCACGTAACGTGCGCAGGTATTACCCGAGCCAACATTAGTGGTGGCCGAAGTCTCGATATCCAATGGTCGGAAGCGTCTTGCATTAGTATTCGCGATTCGTAAAATGCGCACTATTTAGCCTGGACAGACGATTTATGTTATCTCTAATGTAAACCGTCCTATTTATGACCCACCGCCTCAATGAGTTGGCGTCGGGCGAATGGGCCTTACTTGTCCCAATACGACTTGCACTTCAAACAACGTAAGTCACCAAAGGACAAAGCGATTTGTGATCTCTTTACGCCACCACAACGGATGCGCTTGAGCTATATGATGATCTTCCGGACGAAGTTCAAGAAGTCAACACTACATCGCACCAACAAATATGGCGATTGTATTTTGACGGAGCCTCTCGAGCTACCAATGTGGCAAGTGCCCCCGGATGTTCAAAGATTTTCGACGGAGTCGGGGTTGTCTTAGTTTCCCCGGGAAATCATGTCATGCCCCGTGCGTACTCACTCACTGAACCTTGCTCTAATAATGTAGCTGAATACAATGCGCTACTTATTGGACTTAGTTTCGCCAAGGAGCCGGGGTCGAATATCTCGCCGTATGGCGACCGCAATTGATAGTTGCTGTGTTCGTGGTGACTATCAGAGGCTTAAAATTGCTTATCAGTACTAACAAGACTCGTGAACGGTGGGTTGATAACCGACGATCCTGACGGCTACGATCGTAACGCCGCCGACGTGATTACGCGAAAACGCCGTAAAGTGAGTCGGCGAGGCGACGGAGCCGAAACGACACGCCGGGAGAAAACCCGACGAAGCTCAACGAGCGAAGTTGGCTAAACTCAAACGCCGACAAGACGAATCAACCGCATTTAGTCCGTCGATGCAAACGAACCGCTTGAGCTCGAAAGTTGATCGGACACGACCGAACACAACGGCACATCACCGAGCAAAACTAAGCCCGAAGACCAAGAATCGACGAAGAATCGACCGAGAAGTCGACGAAAACGACGCCGAACGACGAGCCATAGCCAAACTCTACCACCAATGTTTCGCCACTTTTGCGAGCCACCTCGCCAACTTGTCGAGGTGCCTCGGCCAAGTGGTCGAGGAGGCTCGCCACTTTGGTCGAGCCACCTCTACCACTTTCGAAGCCACCTCGCCAACTTGGCCGAGGTGCTCTACCAGTGGTAGTGTCGCCACCATGGCCGAGCCACCTCGCCAACGTCGAGGTGGCTCGCCAAGTGGCCGAGCCACCGCTGGTTTACGCTACTCCGGTTTTTGTATAAATAGGGGGTCTTGCTCATGGGAGGTTGGATTTCGGATCTTGACCGGGACTTGGGGATTTTTGGCGGACTTCAAGAGCCCGCGAGATCTACGACGACGGTTCCGAGCACCGCAAGCTCAAGTCCGCCAACGCCGATCTATAGGCGAAGGTAAACAAACTCTCGGTCGAACTACGATACCCTCTAGGTTAAGCTTCGCCTTAACCTCGTGGATAGCCAGGATTTCTCCTTGTAGATCTCACCCGCCCCGGCCGATCCTCTCCTTCGCGTGAGTGCGATCCCCAGCGCATCCTCTCCTTCGTGAGTGTGATCCTCAGCGCCGCTTCCTTCGTGGAACGAGCCCTCTACGCCTCAGTTCCCGAACCCGGTTTACACCAGATCGGGATTGCGGTGGTCAACGGACTAATAAAAGTCCCCGCATAGGCAAAGAACCACGCAAGCGGGATCCCGTGAAAATAGAGATCCTCGTGTTTGTTCACAAAAGGAAGAGAGTTGTAATTTTCGCTTTCATTGTACGCCTAAAATAAAGGCATTTTTCTTTGTTTGAAATTTTGTTGTAGGCCAACGGCCGTAAACGAATTCAAACGAGCAATGAATAACAAACCAACTTTCCCCGCCAACAAGCCGGCGATTAATAAAGAGCCAACGTCAAAGAAGCCGCCGGTCGCAACCGCCGATCCCATCCGCCATCGAGGAGGTCAGTTCGAAGTTCGACCGTAAGAAGTATGAAGAATACTCTCCTCCTCGCCCGGATCCAGCCCCGCGAAGTCCAAGATGGTCTCCACGCAAGGAAGACCCGATCGGCCTCCAAAAGGAGGCAAGAAAATCCACCACCATCGCCAAGATCGCAGACAACGGTGGTTCCCCGCCCTAACAACGCCAAACCTTCGAACCCCCGTCTTTGCAGGGTCGATTCCGCCAATGGCGTCGGACTCTCTCCAAGAGAGCCCGCCGAGGCGACGCCAACGCCGGGCGAAACAATTAGCCCAGCGGCGGGAATCAATGGATGGGGTCCGCTATGAGGCGGATCTAAGATCCAAGTTGACTCGTGAGGCTGAAATCGAGATTGTAGCCGATTCCTACAGCCGGCGATTGACTAATGGGTCCGAGTCAAACGGAATGATCCACGCCTTCGTGAACGATCCGAAGCGCCACGCCTCGCTAGCACTGGCTTTGGTGCAACAAGCCCGGAAGTTGAAGAGGGAGGCCAAGAAGTCGCCGACAATCCGCCTAGCTTGAAGCCTAAGTCCGCCGAGGCTTCAACTTCGAAAACCAACATCCGCTTATCGCCACAGCCAACTTCGCTCCCGCGTTCAAATCAGAAATTGTGAGCACTCAACAAAGTGACGCGACACCGGTCACCTCCTGCCAGTATTCAACTTCCCATTAAGCACTCGCCATCGCACCAGCGGCTTACCGTCAAGGATCGCTTAGGTCCGCAAAGGAATCGCTGGTCACTCCTAATACGTAGGGTCGCACTCCACAAAGATAAGAAGAAACCTGCAGCTTTACCGCGACCGGCTTCAAATCGAAGTCCGAGAGCCCGCCGAAGATTCACACTCGGGCGCAGGTCGCGCGGTGACTTATGAAAGGCCTATTTGTTCTCGAAGGAGACGCCTCATCCGACGATGACAACGCTATACCGGTGAAGTCGCGCCAACACACCATAGGTTGCTCCGGATTCATGCCGACGAAGTTGTACTATCGCGCGGGGTACGAACTCAAAGAGGAACGCCTCTTAATCAAACATGCCTTGCTTGTGCTCAAACTGATCAAGGCATTGTTATCGAGTGCAATTATGCCTAAAACGAATTTAAAGGCGCTTTTGATAGGCTCGACGCACGAATGCCCGAACCTGCTAAGACACTTTCGCAAAAGAGATGGGCCAGTGATGAATTGCCGAAAAGTTACCATCAATATGACCGAGGGACGTCACATGCCGCTTCCCGGCATCGCGAACGCATGACTCGATTGGTCCGAACCGTTAGACGCACCCATTATCGCAAGATGCGTATGATTACCCTCGATGATGAAGTGTCGATGTCGGCCCGCGAATGGCTTCCGGATAATACAATTTCCAAAGATAGGACAACCTTACAGGCGCTCATGATCGGCCGATCAAGTGTCCCGTGATGCTTGAAGAGGCCCTAACCAAGCAAAAAAGGACGCCTTTAAGCTTGAGATGGAACCGCCATGCCAGATGAGAGCAATGCATGACCAACAGATCCAGCGATAATGAACCGCCAGGGCGAGCCAAGTCGCCGCAATAATGTCAATTTAATGTGATAGCGACACGGACAGAGGGAGGTCGGAACGTAGATGGTCATGCCGCCGAAACGCTTAGCGATAACACCGCCGCTCCTCCCCAAGTTTACCCAACGGAGATGTAGGGGAGAACGAGAAAATTAAAGACCTTGAGAGCAAAATCAATACTTTGATTTCCGCCAAGAGGTAAAGAAGACGGGTATACCATGTCCTTACTCAAGGGAGGGAATCAATCCCGTGATCCACAAAGTTCAGCTCATCAACTTTACGCCATTTGACGGAAAGGATCACCCACTCAAAGACTTGATCTACTTCAAGTCTCATCTAGGCGCTATTCCTGCATCCAGCCCTTGATGGTTCGGTCATTCTGGCACCCTTCGTGGAGCCGCCTTCATTGGTACCGCCTCAAACTGTGGAGCCGCAATAGCCGATGATATGGAGGCCATGTTTCACCAATTTTTTCGACGATGACACCGAGGTATCCATCGGTTCTTTGTTGGACGAGAAACGTAAGGACGGGAAACAGTGGATAACTTCGCCAAGAGGTTCGAATAAGGCAATGAATTGCCGAGACCGATAACGGAGAAGTTCATCCTCCAAACTTGTCATAGCAACCTGTCATTGGACGGTTGGAAGCAATGGAACTGCCGTCCGGAGACCCGAAAGATTTAAGGATACGTGGAGAGCAAGCCGAAAGCATTCTGAAGGAAGAAAGCGGAGAGAAGTCAGCCTATGGTGGCCCACAAGCGTAACTTTGTCCCCGTGGCAAAGGTAAAGCACCAGAAAGTCTGTAGACGCTAATCAAACGCTCGAATCGCAACCACAAACAAAGAAATGCAACAACGCACCGCAACGAATCGCAGCCTCAATGGCGCCAACAAACTCGGAATCGAAAACCATCCGCTCGAGGTTTCCCAAAACTTACTCGCTCAAGGACGAGGAAGTTCCTGCATCTTCAAATACCTTCCGAAAACAACAAAATCCAGCTTGCCCCAATTGTAGACCAAGAGGAGGCAAACAAGGTTACGGATCCTGGCATCAGGCTTACCACAGTATGTACACCATCCTACAAAGTTCTCGCTACCATCTCAAGGACAAGATTCGTGCCTTGATCGATGTTGGAGCTTCACATCCAAACCTCTAAAGAGAAGAAGGTGGGAGCAAATGCAGCCTCTATAAGCTTCGATCGGGCCTTCTGATTGGTTCCAACCGACCGCCAGAAGGTAGGAATGAAGATGGTGAATGAAGATCCTCACCGCAACGAAGAAGGGCTCGCATCGACACCATCAGCAAACGGAGAAATCCTTTGGGTCCACCCCGACTTGTCGGAAGACGACCAAGGACTACATCCCTACCAAAAGGAAGACCAAGGGAAAAGGCAAGCTATGCCATGCCGCTCAAAGAATTCCAGAAGGATGATGAAAAGTAGCCACCTTCCAATTTCCTCAAGAGGAGCCCGTCTTCGCTACTAGGAGCGGATATGAATATAGTTACAAATATCCGGAAACCCAAATGCTAAGACACCGCCAGAACTGGGTGACCACGACCTCTCACTGCGTGCAGAAGGACAAGCCATACCGCAAAGAAAAAGCAAATAAGCAAAGGAGAAACACCTCCAGTCCGTGAAGCTCAACTCCGGCACTCCATTCAATCACGACAGAGAGGGATAGACCGAACATCGGCTCTCCATACCGCTTCGACGCCATGGCCCACCGGGCTAACATCCCGCGTAATAACTTCTACGAAGTTGTCTCGATTGTCAAAGGAAACCCGGAAGCTCTATAAGAAGCTCGGCCGATTCCGAGGTGTTTCTCACTCAGACAAGCCGATTCCTAAGAATCTACACAACAATGCAACTTGGCAACCAAACACTTCCCCGCGATCACTTTTACAAAGGAGGATATGCATCGAGATTCCAAGCACGATAGGCCGCTATACTTCACCCGTATATTGGCTCTAGTGAAGTTAACCGGATCCAAGTCGATCCGGTTCGGCCAGAGCATCATGCCCTCTACCATGTATCACCTTTGAATCCCCGCCGAAGTCGAAGGCCAACGGCACAATGATCTATGGTTTAACACCAGCGGTCTCGCCGCTGGTAAAATCCGATAAAGTGCCAAATGGGGATTTAAAGTCCTAAGTCACCGCTATGTGATTGACGCAGAGACTTCCTATAACTTATTGTTGGGTCGACTTTGGATCCACGGAACGTTATAGTCCCATCTACTCTTCATCGTCTCAAATATGTAGACACTAATAATGAGGTCAAGACGGTGGTCGCGACAAACAACCGCTTAAGGGGTAGAGAATTATTTTATCGATTTCTCCTCTACGGTAATGAGTCCAAATCAATCATCGCCCGCACTACAGTGAAGAAGCCGATACCGGCTTCCGGCTTGATTATAGTGGTGGTTTTGTTTTGAATGACATTGTACCCTTTGTAATCAATCTTGACGATGAAGAATCGCCGATGAACATTGTAATTGGCAAATTGTCGATGAATCAATAAATGACGATTTAGAGTACCCTTTGTCTTTGAATGATGTAATGACAGTTTATACAACGATTCCGAATTGACTTCTTACCAACTCGGCCATCTTGCTTTACACAAAAGCGCCGAGATTCTTTGGGACAACGCCACATCCCACCTAAGATCAAGTAGTGAAAAGACTGGTTTACTGAAAAGGAGATGCGTTCCAACGTGAATCATTTCTTAGAAGAAGATGAAGATGACAACGGCCTATCCTCCACACATTCAATAGTACGTAAAACACCGGGTATCATGAAGAAGTGGGGGTACGACTTGACACAAGGAGAAGGTCTATGTTTCTGGCGAGGTCCTCGAGTCCCTCCTGCATATGTCCCAAAAGGAAGCCGGATAACTACTATGCATTCAGACGGGATTGGGATACTTAATCATCCTCGAAGATGAATGCTCATGGTCGATTGATAATAATCCACCCGATGAGGGAGACTGACATTCGGCCCGATTCTTCGCTTGATTCTCACACCTCTGAGAAGCTTTCAAGGCCTTGATGTCTAATATGGCACGATCGATCCTCGCTACTATTGAGGGTGATGAAGATATGCCAACATGGGAAGACCCATGGATCCATCAACTCAGAGCAGGGATAGATTCAACAAAGAGACCCCTACTAAGGACGCAGGTAACCTGTGCTAATATGGGTGATGAGGAGCATCCTAAGCTCATAAACATAGTAATACTCTTCCCTCGAAGAAAAGGAAGAGTTGATCGCTCTAATCGTGGAATATATCATGTATTTGCCTCGAGCTACAGGACATGCCGTGACTCACCCTAATGTGGCAACACATCGCCAACATCAACGGACGCCAAACCCGCCAAGCAATCGCGAAGACGGTTTCGCCCACAAATCTTACAAAGCATCGAGACGGGTAAAGAAACTCATAGAATCGATTCATCGAGGAAATTCAACACCCTGGATTGGGTGGCTAATATAGTCCCTGGGCCATGAAGAAGAATGGTTCGATTAGGACTGTGGTTTACTACAGACCTAAACGCCGCTGCCCAAAGGATGATTTCCTCGCCAATCAACCGACGCCATAGTTGACAATACGGTGGATTCGAGAGATGTCCTTTATGGATGGTTTCTGTTACAATCAAATCAAGATGCACCCCGATGACGCCAAACACAATTGCCGTAACTCGGTGATATTTTGCTACACGGTCATGCCGCTCGGTTTAAAGAACGCCGGCGCAATACAATATAGAAGCAATGACTAAAATTTTCCGTGATCATCTCGAAAAACGGTCGAATGCTACGCCGATGACTTGGTCGTGAAAAGCCGCGGACAAAGGAGATCATATCAAAGATCTTAGAACGGTATTCGAAGCTCATGCGACTCATCGCCTAAAGATGAACCCCGCCAAATCCTTCCTTGGATGTCCAAAGGTAAGTTCTCGCTTCGCTGCCACCACAAAGGAATCCACGCCGATCCCGATAAAGTGAAGGCTATTCAAGAGTTGCAACCTCCGAAATCTGAGAACTCGGGGTTACAAGGGCTTATTGGCGTGACATCCGACGGTTCATATCGAACCTATCCGAAGTGCCAACCATTCTCTAAATTGAACAAGAAGGGCGGTCGCTTATTTGGGACGATGCATGTCGAAAGCGTTTGAAGAGATCAAATCAGATCTCGCTAAACCCCCGCTTTGTTGCACCTAGCCGGGAAACCGCTCTCGATCTATGTCAAGGCAACGGATCATTCGTTCGCTTTACCGCTGCAGATCACGCATACGTCAACGCAATGCAAAGTATTACCCGAAAGCCGAACATTGGTCGGCGCCGAAGTCTCGATACCCAATGGTCGAGAAGGTTTCTGCATTAGTGTTCGCGATCGTAAGATGACACTATTTAGCTCCGCGCACGATTTATGTTATTCTAACGAACCGTCCGATATTTATGACCCACCGCTTCAATGAGTTGCTGGCTTAAATGGGCCTTGCTCTTGTCCCAATATGACTCGCACTTCAAACAACGTAGTCACCAAAGGGCGCGATTTGGCGATCTCTTGGTCGCCAACCCGACAACGGATGCGTTGAGCTATATGATGATCTTCCTGATGAAGTCCAGAAGTCAACACTACGCCGCACCAACAAATATGGCGATTGTACTTTGACGGAGCTTCGGCCACTAATGTAGCAAGTACCCCTGACGCTTCTAAAATCTCCACCGAGTCTGAAGTTGTCTTGATTTCTGAATCATGTCATACCCTGCTTATTCACTCATCAACCCTCGCTCCAATAACGAGTAATACAACGCTTACTTATCGGACTTAGCTTCGCCAAAGAGCCGGGGTCAATATCTCAAGCCGTATGGAGATTCACAACCGATAGTTGCAGTCCGTGGTGACTACGGCGAGGAACTCGACCGTCCCCTATCATCGTAGCCGCTGAAATGGCCGACTCATTCAAGAATTCTTCATCGAATATATCCCACGCCCAAAACGCCACGCAGATGCACTGCATTAGCCGTGTCGCTAGCACAACCTTCCGCAGACCGAGCAATTAGTTACGGTCAGACTCACCAACCTTCGCATCAATATATGACAAAGAAGAAGGTAGTTACCAAAGAGGTACATGCAACCCAAACCAAGTTGGAGCCCCGAGATTGGCTTTCCTATCATCGACACGCCTTACACGGTATTCACGAAGACGGAAGGAGAGAATCAATCCGCGAAGAGCCCTGATTCTTTACTTAACGTCCGTGATGCCGCCGAGGGTACGATGGTCTTTACTCCGGCGCCTTCAAACAAGGAGGCGTAAGAAGTCCTTCGAAGCACACGGAAGGTGAATGGTGCGCACTACCGTCCTAAGCTCTACGAGCAATCGTGAGAATGGGCTACTTTGGCCCACGATGACTAATGACGCAATGCACGCCGAAATGTCACGCTGCGGTCGATTCACGCTAATTATATGCATCACCGCAGTACCGCATCCTTCGCCACGCCCCGCCATTCGAGACATGGGAATGGACGCTGTAGGTCCCATTTTTCCTCCGTCAGCTAAAGGAGATCGCTTTATTCTAGCGATCACCGACTATTTCTCCAAGTGGGTCAAGCAATCCCACTAAAGGAGGTCAAGGCGAAAGTACCGCCATCGATTCATCAAACACCATGTCATCTATCGACATGGTGTCCCAAGACGGATCGTGCATGACAACGGTCCCCAATTTATCGCCATTCCTTCATCAAGTTTTATAAAATTCAAGATACAAGATGTATCACGATGTTCTATAATCCACAGAAATAATGGGTTAGCCGAGGCGCTCAACAAGACGATCATCAAGATTTTGTCAAGCTTGTGAAGAATAACAAGCGAGACCGGACGATAAACTCTGAGAAGCACTCGGGCATATCGCACAACGCAGACGCACGCCAGAGCTACCCCGCATCGGCTCCACGCGTGAAGCAATTCTCCGCTGGAAATCCAGATTCCGCCACTTCGCCTGCAGCCAGATGACGAATCAAGAACAACATCAAAACGCCTCAAGAACTTGAGATGTTAGATGAGAAGCTCGAGGCTCAACAATGCATTGAGTTCTATCAAGCTAGAATGTCGAGGGCTTTCAACAAGAAAGTTCGACAGAGAACCTTTGGGAGGGAGATTTGGTCCTCACGCGTCATCTAATCGATAATTCTCAACTCCAAAAAGAAAGGTAAATTCGAACCAAATGGGAAGGACCTGCTTATAATAGACACTCAACGGTGCATATCGCCTTATCACACAGTATCGGCGACCTAATTAATGCCGATAAATGGGAAGTTTCGAAAAGTATTATCCTTAATACATTCAGATAACCCGCTTGATGGGAAGTTCCTCGAGAATATCTCACTCATTTTCATGAGGATAACCCTAAGGTATTGTGTTTTCCTCCAAAATTCTCTCACCGATCAAATTCATTGACGTGGGCCCACTAAAATCTCCCCGGTCCAACCAAGAAAATCTCTCGATTCCCTCCACTAACAGAGGTCCACTTTCAAATTTCGTTAGCAATCCTACAAAAGCAAAAGCTATCCGCACTCTTCCAAGATTCTGAGTGGAGATCCCACTCTAGTTTCTCATTGGGAAATAGAGTACATTCTTTCTTTCCCACATTTTACCCGGAGATAGAATACATTCTTCCTCTCCGAAGCAAGAGATAGAATACATTCTTCCTCTCTTGTCTTAGATTCTGAGTGGAGATCCCACTCTTAGTCTCATCTTTCAAGATTCTCAAAATGGAGATCCCATTTTAGTCTCTCCCATCGGAAACAGAAAATCCTTCCTTTCCAATATCCGGAGATAGGAGACAAGATCCTCCTTCTTCTCCATCAATAAGAGATAGGATACAAAACTCTCCTCTCTTATTTCTTCAAATTGCGGAGCACCTGGAGATAGGACACAAAACCTTCCTCTCCACCGCAAGAGATAGGATACAAAACCTCTCTTGTTCATCCTTTATCCGGAGATAGAGACAAGATCCTCCTTCCTTCCACCTTCGGGAAATAGAATACATTCTTCCTTTTCCCTCAATCAACCTTATGACGGTTCAACTTTTCTCCGTCAAAGAAGGCGCCTAAGATTCATCTTCGGGTGTTTCATCCCAAGCCTAAGAAGGATGAAGTCGACGCCTAACACGCCACGGGCTTAGTCTTTCTCCATTGAAGAAGACACCAAAGTTCGATTGGGTATTCCATCCTCAAACCTAAGAAGGATAGCAATACGTAACTGGCGAGAA